>CM038704.1:52884044-53004044 GCA_021613375.1 Megaleporinus macrocephalus
CTCCGGGAGTGATTTTAACCTTTTATTGGACACGTGCAATTAAAAAAATATCCCCCTTAATCCAATTCTTCACGCTAACCCCCCCCAGAGCTCGCCTGTTTGAGTGTTTTGACACAAAAATGTTTCCCCCCCGTGTTTCCTCCGTGAATCAGCTGCGGGCGATTGATTCCGGCGGGCGAGTACTGGCGGGAAATTGTTCATCATATTCCATTCAGGCCCATCTCGCCGGAGAATCCAGCCCAGTCAGACTTTTCATCTGTTTATTTTCATCTGTTTATTTATTCAAACCTCAAAACTATCCTCTTCAGTAGCACTCATCAAAAATTAGTATTCAGTTTTTACTTTTCTACATCATTTGCTGTCTTTTACATTATATTAATTTTTTTTAATTATTTATTTTTTTAATAAAATGTATATGATGAATGGACCAATAGAAATGCTCCAAAATATATTGGTTCCATTCACTTACACTGAATCTGATGATACTGTATAGATCCCAGAGGGGAATTCAAGATCTCCACCTTTAACCCATCCATTCAGTGAAACACTCACACACACACACACACACACACACACACACGCACACACACACTAGTGAACACAAACACTAGGGAGCAGTGAGACACTCACATACACACAGACACTCCAGTAAACAGACACACCAGGGGGCAGTGAAACAAACACACACACACACACACACACTATTGAACAGTGAGATACTCACATATACACACACACTAGAGAACACACACTAGGGGGCAGTGAAATACTCACATATACACACACACACACACACACGTGAAGAGTGAGACACTCACATACACACACACTCTAGTGAACAGACACACTAGGGGGCAGTGAGACACTCATACACACACACACACACACACACACACACGCACACACACACACACGTAAACAGTGAGACACTCACATACACACACTTTAGTGAACACACACACTAGAGGGCACTGAAACACACCATTATACACACACACACACGCACACACACACACACACACACTAATGAACAGACACACTAGAAGGCAGCGAAACACTTGCCCAGAGCGGTGTGCAGCCCTACCACAGTGCCCAGGGAGCAGTCAGGGGTTAGGTGTCTTGCTCAAGGGCACTTAAGTCGTGTCGTGTCGGTTCATGGGATCGAACCGGCGACCTTACAGTCACAAGGCTGGTTCACTAACCTCCAGCTCACGACTGCCCATAGACGACAGAGCAGGCGAGCGAGGTGGATACACATACCAAGTCTGTTTATTGGAGCCCGAGTTAACATGGGCAGGAATTAGAGTCCAGGTAGAGATGGTGAGAGCAGGACAGTCCATGACTAACACTCCAACCTGAATGAAAAAGATACATAGAAAACACGAACCGGACCAACATCAGTCAACTTACACTAGATATGACTGATAGGGAGTAATAGTTACTCAGCTCTGGCTATTTTTTTAAAATCAGCTTTTAAACCTGCACGTTTGTGTATTATTTACTTTTAGTTTCATTCATTTCCTTTTTCTAATTCCTATTTTTATTATTTGTAATAATATTCCAGATACTCTATATTATATCATTGTTGCATGTGAGCTGCAGTCGTCAAAGCATTTCACTCCTAGTTGTACCGTGTGTAACTTTATATTTACAAATAAACTTTGATGGGATTTGATCAATCAGTACTGTGATTAGTTACCTCCCTGACTTTGGAGCCTTAGCCCCACCCACTCCTGTCCACATGTATTTGAAAGCACCTTCCAGGGTTTGGACGCATTTGCAGAGTTTTAAATTCCTGGCATTATTCATTTATTAATATCACAGAACACGACTTTACACCTGAGCTGATAGTGTAAAAGTCTATATCTGATCAATAAGTGTCTGATCACCAGTAAGAACAGCAGATCTGATTAGAACAGATGTAAATAATCATACATACAATACAAAGTAACATGAATATGTTATTGTAAGAGAAGTAGATCAGATCTTGATCCAGTTTGAAGAACAAAGTTAGGTTCCAGATTTCTCCTGGACGCCCCAGACATTGTATGAATGTGTTCAGTTCCTTCAGCAGCAAATCTTGATTTAGCTTAATGAAGTACTGAGCAGTCAAAGCAGGTATTAGATGAGAACTGATAATAATACTGGGTTGTTTAGGAGAAGCTTGGAAAGGGTTAAATAAACACACTGACGTATGGAAAAGCTCTACTTACTCTATTAATACTGGTTCAATTTCTAATTTTCGATTCCCTTCCAGTTTAGTCATGTCAGGTCCCCCATTATTAGATACTACCACATGACTCCTCCTGTGTGACCTGTGAAGTGCCACATAAAAGCCCCAGAGTTTAATGAAAAGCTAATGAATGCCCACACTGGTTAGAGTAACTGGGGGAGAGGGAGTGCCCACTCAGCGAGACCAATTACGGACACCTGGCCACGGATGGCTGTGGCATTGCCGGGAATCAAACTCCACAATTTCCTCAATAGGGCCAATGCCTAGATCAGTGCTGTCCAAAATTTGGCCTCGGGGCCGAACGCAGCCCGAGGACAGATTTTAATTGGCCTGTGGCTTCTGGTTTTCCAGTGTGGGGCCTTCCAGCCAATAGCTGCAGTTTTTCGTTTCACCTCTTGGTGGCAGTAGTAGTGTAATATAACAGTGTAACGCACAGCAGTGTTAATGCTAATGTTAACATTAAAGATGAGAATGTTGGACGAATGTTGAGTTGAATGTTTGGTGCTGGTTATGTCACAAGACAGTACAAGAAGATTGAGACAGATCAGAACTATAGAATAGTCGGTATGGAATTATTCCTGGAGCAGAATTAAACATCTGGTTGTGTTTAAAGAATGTTTAGAGGGTATTTTAGAAATGAGCTCATTTGCTCTGATGCAGGTTTACATACTTTGAACATTCTGACCAGCAGCTTCATGAGGAGCCACATGAGCTGCTTCTCTAACAGGACTGAAGAAGATAGTGTAGATGCTGAGATCTTGTTCTGATAAACAGGTTTGGTGGTTTTATAGCTCTTATAAAAATATACATTCTCATTTTTACATTTAAATACACTCAAATGTTTGTTTTAGTAATATTTGTGTACATGGGCTCCAACTTCACTATTTACACTCGTCTAAACACATTTCTAATATAATATTAAATAAAATTATTGTATCTAATGTCTAGTTCACACTACACGACTTTAGCCTGATGTTCAATCACCAACTGTTTTTGTAGATCTGCTTGAAGGCAAATCGGCGATCGTTCAGTCGTGTAGTGTGAACTGCTGAAAGACGCTCGGCAAACGTCTAGCATGTTTAATATCCAGACCAGGCAGCGACTGTGAGTCAACAGCAGCGTCTAGCTACAGCCAAAGGAATCACGTAGAGAGAGAACCGCATCACCATGGTCGCGACAGTCGAGAAGGAGTACACCAACAGTGAACACTGTCTTTAAGAGGTTCTCGCAATACTTGGCTCAAGAACTGGTCATCAGTTCAGTAACAACTCGTACTGCTGGTTTGGAAATAGCCTATGTTCTACGTGGTGTCGCTTGTTCTCACCAGAGTTTAGTTCTTAACAGAGTTTAGTTCTCACCAGAGATTAGTTCTCACCAGAGTTCAGTTCTCACCAGAGGTTAGTTCTCCTGCTCCGTCTGGCCAATGTGGTACAGCTCATAGCTATCTCCTGGGCTTGGGTCTTGTTCTCGAATAGAAGTTCTTAGGATAACATTGCAGGGTCTAGTTCTCGGGCCTGCCATAAAACCCCAAATGATGGGTCACAAAGCCATGACCTTCCCATGAGCTCTGTAGCATTCAGTGGACCATGTGTATACATACGCTTTTACTAGATGCTATGGTATATACCAAATTTACAACAAGTGTGAACGCCACAAAGACCTGACCACTCAGACAGTCATGCAGCGTGAAGCAGGCTTTAGTCTGACTAAAGTAAAACAGAATCAAAGACTTGAACTTGATTTGGTGTGATGGTCCCAGTCTGTACCAACACAAAGCCCTGGATTTAAATTTGTGTCTGTTTTTGTTTTTCTGCATCATTCGATTGTATCAGCTGCTGTTTGCATTGTGCAAAAATTGTGTGATGAATGGACCAATAGAAATGCTCTAAAATGGCTAGAAAAAACCTCTGGTTCCATTGACTTCCATTGAAAGTAAAGAGAGTTTTGCTCCTCTCCTGTAAAGTTGCTGTTCTGGAGACAGGACTTGTTTTTCTTTGGACGGCGTTAAAAAGCAGTACTTTCATCTCCGGCTCTGCTTTTGTTGTTCTGTTTAAAATTCTTCCCAAATCTGCCAAAATCGTCCTGGCAGCATCTTTTTTGTCTGCTTTTGATCTTTGTTATTTCTTGGGTCTGTCTCTGTTCTGAGTCTCACCCTTTGCTCCGTGTTATCTCTAAATGAAATGTGTTTACACCTGTGTGTATCAGATGCTTCGGGAACGTTTACATGCCCATATAACACACACACACACACACACTTCATTTCTCTGTATTTGAATCAATATAGAGTTATTGGCTCCTGAGGCTGAACTCTGTCGTTTCATCTTTTCTGTCTTTCACCTCATCTTTCTCTCCAAATGATCTAATCCATCTTTTTTCATCACAAATAATAGAGGATCAGACGATAGATGGTTTCTTTAAGCCTGCGTGGAAATGATTTGAAACATGGATTCATTCTCGATGTGAAGTTTTCATGCTGCGAGACGTTGCAGTGAAGGCTGTAGTTTACTGAGGGGACGTGGGAATCATCACCAGCTGTAAAGCTGTAGGGCATCTATATGATGGTATATAGAAAGTAAACCTGTTTTAATTAAATGTTACTGGTGAACGATATCACACGTAGTCACCAATATCACATTGTTAGCAATATTATAACGTACATGAGAATAGGCGGGCCATATTTTGGGGGGCTTGAACTTTAGTTAAAAGATAAGCTCATTATTGGGCTCCTAAATGTCAATGGCCAGTTAAAATCATCTGTAGTTTATTCTCATTAATTCCTCATTGTTTTGATTTGTATAATCACATCACCATTTCAAGGTATTGTGAGCTTTTACAGTATATTGGAGACGCAATGGGGACGGCCTAGGGGGTGTTGGGGCAGGGTTTAGGGTCAGGGTTAAGATGTAAGCCAAATATATTAGACCTGGGAGAAGAAGGTCACTCACTGGTTTTATTCCCGTTGAATCTAAATATCACTGAAAGTGAACCTTTACTGCAATAAGAAACAATTTCAGAAGTTGTTCAGTGAGTTAAACATGAATATGGAAGGAACCGAGAGGAACCAGACTTAAAAAGGAGAACCCATCCTCCTCTGGTCCACACTGGATAGAAAAAAAAAAATAAATATATATATATAAATAAATAAATAAATAAATAAATAAATAAATAAAAGCACAGGATGACCAGTTGTTCCGCATCTGACCATCTACACTCATTACATTTACAGCATTTAGCAGACGCTCTTATCCGCTAGCATTAGACTTACATGAGTACTTAGTGTTCAGTCAGAGTATGTATCTCTATCTAGTACAAACAGATTTAAGTCCAAACTACTCTTCTACTCAAACACTGCCATAAACAAGTGTCAGTCCTGATACCTAGAAAGAAGAAAATATATAAGATTAGACACAGAGCAACACCTAGCAAGACTGGAACACCTACAGAGAAGAGAATAAATACAAGACTATATACAGTTGTAACCTTTTACCTAGTTCTAGACTGAGTTTAAAGATTGCACAAGAAATAATCTGGGTCTGTGTTAAATGTGTGATGTTATGAAAACGGGAAAAAAAAAAAAAGTAATTAGCCAAATGAAGAATACACAAGGAGGAGCCTTCACCAGTGTATGGTATTGAAATGACCCAGCAAGAGAATAACCAAAAATAGAAAAATAACCAAAATAAAATGATAATAAACCCAGAACATAAATCAAAACCCAACATACATAATATCCTACATCCTCCCAAAATAACAAAAACCCAACATCCAGGCCCGATATAGGTGATGAGAAGAGATATGGATAACCCCCACCATGAGTGGTTGTAGGAGTCCTGGAATGGGTTGAGGTCCGGAAGAAAATAATGATGCAGACCGTCCGAGTTGAATTCCTCTGAGAAGGTAAGATGCTCATAAGCAACTTAGCACTTAGCATAGCATTAGCATGAAGCTAAAACAACTATAAACATAAGCCATTAGCATTTTATACATTCATGACTTGGCGTTTTATGGAGAAACACTAACATTTGCAATAATACAACGTTTCCCCACAAAGAAAATACTTACACTAAGCATAAAACCAAAGGTTTCCCAACCAAGGACATTAACAGGCCAGCATGGAGATCCCTGGAGAACAATGCTTCCAAACACTTCCTGTTGGCTATACAAACAGACCCACTGGACCAAACTTGGTTACACAGTATAAGTGCAATACTTAGCCAGTGTTCCTAGAAGCTCAAGTGCAATTCTGGTTCATACCAATGCTTCGCTAGATTAGTGCTTATAAGTGCTTCACAAAGAGACAGTGGTCTTTAGTCTGTGTTTGAAGATCATGAGAGAGTTCACTGTTTGGACAGCCATTGGAATTTCGTTCCACTATCTGGGTGCCAGGACAGAGGAGAGTCTTGTCATGGGTATTCCATGATTCTTGAGGGATGGCGGGTCAAGCCAAGCCGTACATGAAACATGTAGGACTCAAGGTAAAGGTCAACTTTTGACCATTGCAGTAAGGAGGAGGAGCTGGTCCATTCTTGGCTTTGTAGGCAAAATCTTCTTGGGAAGATTAGGGACGACACAGGATGGGCAGCTGTTCAGCTTATAGAAAAGTGACAGAGAGTATACGGAATATGTACTGAGGAATTGAAGTAAAATAAGAGTTTGATATAATAATATCTGAACATTGTTTTAAAGTTGCCATTCACTCCCCAGACCCTACGGTCAGTAATTCAACTGAAAAACAACAAATTGATTTTTTTAAATTGATGTCACAAACAACCAACGCAGTGTTACCTCATCACTGAAACAGCAGACAAAACTAAGTGGATCTCTGGGAAAAAAAATTTAATCCTCCAAAAATATAGGGCCTGTAATATTTCAGCGAGTTTGGCTGAGGTTCTGCTTTCCCCCCACATTTCCTCTCATCACTCTCGCTGGTAATTAACCCCGCGCTGAAGCTCAGCTCATGCTAATGTGAAGCGGTGACTCTAGTGTACCTGCGTGTTACAGATAAACCCACACTAATGCAGCCAGGTGGACTTAGGTGTGGGCAGCGGCAGGTAAACGGCTCTAAAGCTTTCACTTTCTCACACACACACACACACACACACACACACCATTATGCTGGAAGGCACTGGTCCAAAAACCCGTCCCACTTAATCACTCCCACCCCTGCCAAAAACATCACCGCTCAATAATAACACTCCGATTTTCAGCCTTTTTTTTCAAAATTCAATTATGAAAAGAAAATGATGCGTCATCATAATTGCAGTCCTGAAATGAAATTAGATGCAAATTAGCCGTGGTGTGCAATTGTGGGTTTTTTGTGTTATGGAATAATGGTGTAAATGTTGATAAGGACGAGACGTGAAATAAATCCTTTCTCAGCCTTTCAGACGGAGCTGGGAATGGGGTGTGCTGGTACCAACACAAAGCCAAACACACACAGACACACACTGGAGAGACAAACACGTCTGTCGGGGTGAAGACACGCAGAATGGTCTGATACCAACGAGAGACAATCATTTAGACTCTCTCAGCTTCTACAATGCAGCCACTGCAAACATGTTCCTCCCTCAGAGGAACGAGGCTCTGAAGTGATCTTACAAATGACTTTTGTTAGTAAGGCTTAGTGCACTTCCCAGACACTGACCCATGCAGAGTGGTACGAAACCTCTTTAGATGTTGAATTTAGGGGTCCTCAGGATGCGAAAGCTTAACAAACATGGGAACTGTCAGGGTTTGTAGTGTCTGGCTAATCTCTTCTAATATGGTATCTCCTCACTCAATGCCGATGCATCTAATCCAGCCAATCAAGAACTTCCAAGGAAGCTAATTAGCTGGAGCAGGTGTCTCAGACTGCAGTTGTAACCCAACTCTGCATTACAGTAGATCTTCAGGACCAGAATTGGTGACCACTGGTTTAGGTCACTATGAAGGAGTTTCTACTTCTTTCTTCTAGAACTGCTCCAGACTTGACCTGGTATAGTAAATATATGGACTAAAGACATTAATCCAGACTTGTGGCCAGACCACAGGTAGGTCTGAGAAGGTCTCACTCAAGATCATTATGCTTTTCGCCAAGCTCGGCTTTATCTGCCCTCCAATCGCTGCCTTGAGTTTGTTATCAGGATGCTACTGTTTAAAACTGAAGCTCAAAATGAGTCAAGTCAATGGTTCAATGGTTAATTAATAACAAACAACCCACAAACATTTGTCATGCCAACACTGGAACTGTATAGTCCAGTACTGTATGTACTGTACAGGCCGACTGGCCACTTCACTTCAGAGCTGCTATGGCAGAAGAATCTACGGTCAGTTGCTTTGAACCCTGCTAGAGATTTATTAGTAATCTGTCGGATCCTTACATGTGATGAAGAGACGAGTATGAACCCCAAGATTACTCGATATTGCATCAATGGAGCTCGCAAGAGCTTGTCTATATGTGGGGCTAGCACTAGAATGTTGGAAGGATGGAAGACAGCTCTTGTATGTGTGTGTAATATACATTCTTCAGTCCTGAACCTCATGAAGCTGCTGGTCAGAATGTTCAAAGTATGTAAACCTTCATCAGAGCAAATAAGCTCATTTCTAAAAGACACTAAGCTAAGCACCACTTATGAACACACCTTTTGGTACCGCATGGTTTTAGATACTGAATATATATTAACATGACTTAAAATGAAATTCAGGGCTTAATTAGCTTTAAAATAGAATTGTAATGATAATAATAAAAAAAATAAAAACTTGCTACAGAAACTCCTGAACGCTACCGTGTGACGTCACTGGTGGACAACAGTGAACAGCGCCGCGGTACAACAGCATTATGACTGACTGGGTCTGAGAATGTTCTAGAGCTGCTTCTTCAGATTCTAATGATATTTCTCAATTTTTATTCGAAAGAGCTCTAATGTAGAAATAGACCACCATATCACTTAGTCCTAAGACTTTTAGTCAAACCACACTCACAACAGCAGCTCATCCTCAGTGTAAATAGTATCGAGCTAAACAACCAACATTATTCATGACAACAGCCTAGCAACCAGTCTAGCAACCAGCTACACTCAGATATAGAGGTACAGTTATTGTAGTAGATATGATCAAAGTGAACTCGCTCTCATACGACTCTATACATCTTCATAATTTAGCTACGTTAGCTTAGCATAACCACCAAACTTAGCAAGTGAAGCTAACGTTAGCTAACATCAGCTAAAGCAGGCTCAGTAACGGCGCTGACCTGGTTCACCTCCACGTACACGGAGGATCTAGAACTCCTCTCACTGGTTTCCTACACGCCCATACTGCTGGAACAGCGCCAGACTTAAGATCCAGTCGTCGTGTAAGACTACGTCCCCTAGAGATAATCTTCAGACTGAGATGATCTACAGATGGAGTGAGAGGACGCTCCTTTCTAAATGTGGCCGTTTAAAGTTGACAGATTTAGTCACTTTCTGGATATTTGGGGGTCTTTGGGTCGTTTGTGTTTGGGGGTCCCACTGTACATCCAATTACTGCAGCCAGAAACAACAGCTTTCTGTAACTGTGCATTACTCTAAGTGCATCTTCTAGCATTGTTGTCCACCATCACCTACATCACACATGTATCACCTACGTCACACGCATAACGCCTACGGCAGTCTTTGAACAGGGGGTGGGGCTAAACAGTCTTTTAAGCTGTATTTCTTGACTTTGTTCAAAATAAAACGTTTTCTGACTTTTAATAAGTTAGGATCTCAAACTCCGCTGTTTGTATGTGCTTGACATTTTCATAACAGCTGGTTCTTAGCCTTTAAACCACAACCAGATGCTTTCTTCTTCTCCAGGAATTATATTTTATAGTTTTGATCTCTTCACATATATTCACTAAATATTATTATAATAATAAAAATAAGAAAGACCTGGGTAGATGTGCCCAAAACTGAGTATGAGTGTTATGTATGGGACCAATGCCATGAGTTATGTGTTTACAGGTTTAGTGAAAAGTTTGAGCACACAGTTAAAATCCCAGTTAAGTCTATAATGTATGATATTATATTTCAGGCTTATTGCAAACTATAAAATCTTAATTAGATTAAAGATTTAACTTCTCAAAATTTTTATTCCATTGCTTTTAATGTGCAGTTTGGTCGCCACTCTTACTTATAAAAATCTTAAGGTTCCTGATAGAAATCATCAGCACCGAAACAGATGACGACCACTGAGCCTGTTTTAAAGAACGGAGCTGAACCAGCTGTACCTGTTCAGATGACGTTACCTGAAATGTGCTTAACTATTTACTAAACACACAGCCAGACCCATGTGACTTCTTCAAACCTAAACCAAACTGACCGCTAGACGTTTAGAAAACGCTTAGTGGCCGTTTTCCCGGCCCGTTGCCGTGGCAGCCCAGATTTCACTCATTAGCGTTTGTCCTTTGGTTTGGCAGCTGAAAACACAAAAAGCTCCGCTGATGAGTTGTGACACACTCTGGGCTGAGAGCTCGTCCATCTCTGTCTGTCCTCATTTGGAGCGCCCGGCCGGACGCCCACCCAGCCTCGGGTGCCAGGGTCGGGCGCGGGGTCCTGGGCCCCATGCGGTACAGTCCCTGGCAGCACCTCAGGTCTGGCGTGGAATCAGCCCTGCCAGACGCTCAATATCTCCATCATCGCCATCACGGCCGGGCCCACCTGTTGTCTTGGACATGTCCGGTGTGTATGAGTGATGGCAGCGCTGATGGGGCACGGGCACAAACTGTCCTGGCACAGAGAGGCGCTCTCCAGCACTTCCCCGTCTATTAGCGGAGAACATGGCGCTGGGCTTCGCGGGAATTAATGGCAAGATCTGGTGCACTGATGGCACAAAAACTCATAGTTAGAAGAAAGTAGGTTTCTTGTAACCGAGGCGTGATTGTGTGTCTGTAGTCTTGAAAATGAAGAGGCTCCATGGTTGCATTGGATGCAGAGTTTAGAGAAAAGCTTCTGCTGTAGATGGTCAGAAAAAAAAATATATAATACAGCTACGAGTTTGCTTACCAAAGTGTAAACCAAACACATAAATCTAATGATAATTTAATTATGTACCTCAACCCTTATAACCCTGGGAGTAATTATGTGATAGTTTTGGTATTTCGTTCAAGTACAATTATAAAGTATTTTTATGAGACAGGAAGACATGTTCTATGTTTTTATTCTCCGGAGACTCTGGGCTATACAGATATGATTGTTTGACATGTAGATACTAACTGAATTTTAGTCTTCATAAATTTGGCTGATATTTGATCAAAAATTTACCCAGTGGCTGCAAAATTCCTATCATTTTTGCTTGTACAGGTCTTGAAAACAAGCATCAACTAAGACACCGTTTCAGAAACAGTGTGTTTGAGAGCTGAAAATGCAGTAATTCTATTAGCGGTTCATTCTGTTGCTTATTAATGAGTGAAAATACATGTTCTTTATTGATTTTCTCTCATGGAATCAATAAAAGAGCTGCAAGTGGATTCTGGGTGGTATTTAGAGCCGAGTTGTTGGCTGGTGAGTGGTCAGAGGTGGATGAAATCACCTTGCTCAGCGAGATGGTCTTTTGAATGTTCTAGGGTTTGTTTTTCAGAGACCAATTACTTAGTGATGCTGATGTCAGAGCATAATGATATTCCGGGTCTGCTGAATGTTCTGATCAGCTCTGTAGCATAAACTGTTCTGTAGTTATGAAGGCTAGAAGACAACCATGCATTTTGCCCGCTTTGGGTTTTAAGGGTTAAATGAGTTTTAAATGCATCTTATATTCACTTTTCTATGAGACATATTGGAACAAGAAGCTGACTTGAGTATCTGGAGTATGTTGTTTCTGAAATGTATGCTATACAAATAACTACATAGATGTTTTATGAACAGAAACTCTGTTGGCTGAGAAGACATTTCCGCCCTTGCCCTGCCTCGCACACCTGTTCCCCATTGATGTTTAGTCTCGTCACCCGTTTTCCCTTGTTAGTCCATGTGTATATACCCTGTGTATTTCCTCGGTCTTTGTCGTTCATTGTGATTGTGAATGTCTTGGTTATCGTGTCGTGTCTTGACGTATCCTATCTGTTTGCCTTTTTGTTTATTAAAAGACTGTTTATTTTTAAAAAGCTCTGCGCCTGTGTCCGCTCTGCTGAGACCCCCGTGACATCAATCACGAAAATGAATGGTGTATCTGCTACTGTCTGCATTCTGATCCCAACAAATCAGATTTTAAGGCTGGGGCAGTGAAGCAGTGGAGTCCTTTAGAGTGATGGCATTCCATCCAATACCGTTGGGATAAGTTGCAATGCCATTTGTGATCCAGCATGAATCGTCCAACATCAATACCTGACCCCTCCAATGCTCTTGTGGTAAAATGCAGTGAAATCCTCTACATTCACATAGGAGTACAAGCAGTGAAGGGCGACAAACTCCCCATCAATATCTTTGATTTCAGACAACAATGGACAATAAACACCATTCTTTGTACACAGTCAATTATTATGACCTAATATCCAGACTGACCGCCGTGTACAGCACAGAGAGCAGCTAGACGGACTGGGAGACTCAGTAAGGTGCTGGTAGGTGGTCACAGGTATCTGGAGTCATGCTCAGTTGGGCTCAAGTCTGGGGAATTAGTGGTCCAGGGTAGTAGCTGGAGGTCTTGGTCAGCTCTTTGGAGCCCATCCTATTGCTCACTAAACAGGAGGCAGGAAACACCCTGGACAGGCTGCCAGTCCAAATTTACAATCTCCAGCTCACCTGACTGCATGTGTTTGGACTGAGGAAGGAGACACAGACAGTGGGAGACCGTGCAGACTCCACACAGACAGTGAGAGACCGTGCAGACTCCACACAGACAGTGGGAGACCGTGCAGACTCCACACAGACAGTGGGAGACCATACACACTCCACACAGACACTGGGAGACCGTGCAGACTCCACACAGACACTGGGAGACCGTGCAGACTCCACACAGACACTGGGAGACCGTGCAGACTCCACACAGACACTGGGAGACCATACAGACTCCACACAGACAGTGAGAGACCGTGCAGACTCCACACAGACACTGGGAGACCATACACACTCCACACAGACACTGAGAGACCGTACACACTCCACACAGACACTGGGAGACCGTGCAGACTCCACACAGACACTGGGAGACCGTGCAGACTCCACACAGACAGTGGGAGACCATACACACTCCACACAGACACTGGGAGACCGTGCAGACTCCACACAGACAGTGAGAGACCGTGCAGACTCCACACAGACAGTGGGAGACCATACACACTCCACACAGACACTGGGAGACCGTGCAGACTCCACACAGATACTGGGAGACCATACACACTCCACACAGACAGTGGGAGACCGTGCAGACTCCACACAGACACTGGGAGACCGTGCAGACTCCACACAGACACTGGGAGACCGTGCAGACTCCACACAGACACTGGGAGACCGTGCAGACTCCACACAGACACTGGGAGACCGTGCAGACTCCACACAGACACTGGGAGACCGTACAGACTCCACACAGACACTGGGATACCATACAGACTCCACACAGACACTGGGAGACCGTACAGACTCCACACAGACACTGGGATACCATACAGACTCCACACAGACACTGGGAGACCGTACAGACTCCACACAGACACTGGGATACCATACAGACTCCACACAGACACTGGGAGACCGTACAGACTCCACACAGACACTGGGATACCATACAGACTCCACACAGACACTGGGAGACCGTACACACTCCACACAGACACTGGGATACCATACAGACTCCACACAGACACTGGGATACCATACAGACTCCACACAGACACAGGGAGAACACACAGAGTCCTCATTAAACAGGGTCCTGGACGCCTGGCCAGGAACTCTGGCTCTTCTCGCTGTGAGACGACAGCGCCACCCACTGTGCCGCCATGCTGCCCCACATTTTTACATTTTAAGAACAAAATATGCAAAACAGGTGTTAAATATGATGACATAGATGTTCTCGTACAGGAAGATGTTTTACAACCCATAGTCCCAAATACTGAACCATCAAAGATCGGCAACTCCACCAACCGGTTCCACAGGTACGCCACAAATTCAGGCAGGAACGCAAACTAACCAGGTGAGCACGAACCTGCAGCGAGTCCAGCAGACGCTGAGCTCCTGGACAAATGCACAGCCATATTTAGGAGGGGAATAATAAACGAGGCTGTAGGAATTTAATAGGTGAGGAATAATTGCGCTCCAGAAGATTCTTTGGGAGCGTAAACAGTTTCCCCTGCTCTCACAGTTCCTCATCTGGGTCGGCATATGCTAGCAGCCTGGGTTAGCCTCGCTGCCCAAGATGGATCATGTGCTAAATGAAGGAAAACCATCAGGGGAATTTTTCCTCGTTTGCCAGGCCGGAATTCTCTCACACCTGGAGCGCTCAGGTGACTGCCAGCCAGCTGAGGCCACGAGAGTTTACTTCGCCTCTCGGAGGCGCAGCTTTGTCATCAATACCGGAGGCAGCGCTGCGGCGTCGACTGCTGTCAGGATTTGCCTCTGACGAATATCTGACGCTCTTAACAGCGTCTGAGGGATCGTTTCGTGCCTCTTCTGCCCAATTTGCTGCTCAGTGCACAGGAATAACTCCACCGAGGACCTGAAGAACGAGGCTACGATGTTTTTGTATGCCTTTAAATGGGTCATTGTTGCCTCGGAAGCCATTATGTGGTGTCATTAATAATAATAATAATAATAATAATAATAATAATAATAATAATAATAATAATAATAATATTCCTGCGTCTATGCTGTCTCATTAAGCCTCGTTAATGAGTCTGTGGGTTATTTTTTAACACACCGTCGTCTGGTTTCAACAGACTACAATATTAATATGCTGTAATGACCTGTGTGTGGATTACGGCCTCTGCGGCCAGAGATAGACGGGAAGGTATTGAATAAGCAGGAATAGGAATACTTGTTTTATTCCCAAACTACTGAGCGCCGAACAGAAAAAGATGACATACATGGATGGAGAAGAAATTTCATCAGCAGCTACACGATAAAACAGTAGAAAGTTCTAAAGCTCGGTACTAGAGCTGAAATTGATTTTTCTGATGTTTGGCTCGGCTGGTGTAGATGAAATAATGAGCGATGGGTTTAAAAAAAATAATAAAAAAAAGGCTCTATACTGCCTCATTAATGAACATGAACAAAAACCTGCTCTGCCCACAGATACAAGATTAACTGACCTACAGATCTTTTTTTTTTTTTCCTGAACTTCTGTCAAAGGACGTCTGCTGGAGATCAGGAATACGAGCAGTGGGTGGAAATGGGTCTGCAGAAGTTAAAAATTGTTTATTCTCATGATGTTTTATTCACAACCTATTCTTTTATGAGAGAGTCAAACTGTCCAACAGCAAACGAACTTTGTTACTCTTACATTATATCCATGGATGGCTTGTTAATTAGGGTGACGCACCACCAAAGCACGAAAAAGAAGAGTTGTTTATCTCAAACTCTACCAGGGCCATGTAGAGAGAGAGAGTAGCGTCATCTCTATTCATCCCAATGGAACGTTTTTTTTCCAGCAATGGCGGCTCGTGGAACCTCCCCATAGTTCCCGGAAGTTGGCAACAAACAATAGCAGTGTAGCAACAGCATAGATCACCTGTGATACACTTTTAAAGAATATGTATATCATTATCAGCACATCTGAATCTAATTAACATGTGCATTAAATTAAGTTATGAAATAACTTAAGTTTGGGAGAAGGACAACGCCCAACTCCTCACCTCTACCATTATGTGCCTCATATAAACCACTCCACTCCTTCTCATGACAAAATTCGCACCTTAGCAGACGAAGCCACCCAGAACTCCAGCCCCAAGTTTCTCAGAGTTCCCCTTCCTTAGGTGGTCTGAACTTGTGAGAGTATGCTAGTGGGTTATCCCCCACTAAACTAGGTAGATGTAGGGGATGTTAAACCCTAACGGATTAGCATACCGCATAGCGTTCACTGCGTTAACTGTAGATTAACTTCTCCTAATGCAACATCATCCAAGATTTCTAAATGTGTTTTTTGCAGGTGGAGGGCGGCGTTATTTGAATACCTGAATATTTGTCTGAATAAAATAACATGGGAAACAGAATGGGTGGGAACACTGTTTCCTGTAGGACTGTCAGAGTGAGGTCTAGACTCCTTCAGAACCTTTAAGCCACAGATATATAAGATATAAGGAGCAGCTTGGACAGTGCAGTAGTGAATCTTGAATTTAAATCTGATTTCTATTGCAGGTAACTGCTAGTGCTTGACATTGGCTGTGTTTACATGCAGAGATTTGTTCCAATCCAATGGATTTAATTCTGATTCTAGATTTAGACGGATGTGTTTATATGCTCACTCTACTTAACAATCTGATGAAGATCTCGTTACACGCACAGGACAAGTAATCAGATCCAAAATAGCACGCATGCGTAGAGGACAGCAGTGTAAACATTACCATGTTTTTAGTTTAAGTTTTTAGAGTTTAGTTGGCCTGCGTGTGTTTTTAACTGCTTTAAAATGATGGCTGACTCAGGAAGACATACTTCACATGTACTTTGTAATACGCTGATCTGAGAAACTTCCTGTTTTTAATTTGCTCTATAGTTCGTGTAAACCTACCGTCGTTCCTTTCCTCATATACTCGTCTGAACAGCTCATAATTGCTTTACGGTCGTCTGTCCTGCTCACTGTTTTTAAATCTTTTAAGGTCTGAAGCATGAACTTTCTCTTCAAGACCAGGTTCTGTTTCTACCTCCCACCACGTTGAAACTTCCTCTAGGACACTTCTGCACATGCACAGGGCGTACTTAAACTTTGCGATAGGGAACGTATACAGGGAATCAGATACAGGTGTTTACACAACTATTATTCTTCTATTAAACAGATTATTTACGGGATTACCCACCTCCTTCAATCAGATAGAAATTGTAATCGGAATTACCTTAATCAGACTAGTCTACTGGGATTAAGGTGTATACACGGACGTATTCTATTCTGATTGAGCTATTAGTCAAATTATTAACAGATTATCAGGCTGCATGCAAACAGCCATTGTCCAATCAGTGTTGGGGAGTATTACCTGCAGTCCCACCCCTTTTGGACGATTTTAGTCTGACTGAATGCTCTGCTAGACTCTTAAAATCAATGTTATTTATTTAACTGTAAGTACTGCAACTCAGTCTCTACAGGTTCCGGGAGGACTTGCACTTACACGTTTCCCTCAACTCATAACAACTCAGTCGTGCCATCCAGTCATTGGATTAATCAGGATAAACTAGCAACTAAGAAACTAGTGTTATGGGTCCAGTAAGAGGGTGGACTCAAGCGCAGGGAGAATTTATTGATTTATTTATTAATTTAGCTTTTTAAATGCAGCATGTGAAACAGAGGATGTGCGTGTGAGCTGGGTCACATGGCAGAGCTTTTCTCAACAAGAAGTTAACTGGGAAATGTGAAAACTGGTGGAAATTAAAGGGTACGACCGAAAACCCACCCGTTTTCGGGGAGAGTTTTTGGCGGCAAGGAGAACAAAGGATCATGCCAACTCTGGCGTCCATGAAATGGAGAATGAAAAAGGGAGTCAATAACTGAGAGGAGTAGACCCCAAACCCAGGGATAATACAGGGAGAACACTACTACTGTTATTCTTTTCTTTTTTGGGATCTTGTTTTGGGTTTCTTTTCTTTTTAACCTCCTTTTATCACTTTTTCTGGGAACATGTTTGAGTTCTTTCTTTCCTTCTTTCCTTCTTTCCTTCTTTCCTTCTTTCCTTCTTTCCTTCTTTCCTTCTTTCCTTCTTTCCTTCTATACCGAGTACTGGCTACCCTTCACCAAAGGTGTAGCAACGGGTGGTGGTTGGTGTCAGCTTATGTAGGGTCATTGACAGGTGCTACCAATGTCCAAATTAGCGTGGTGCATGCTGGGGGTTGTAGTTTCAGCCTATAATTTTTGCAAAACGGTGGCCTCGTGGTCGCCCTCTGCTGGCAGAAGGTGTTACTGCCTGAACTCTTACAATTAGGGCCAAAGATTTTTGTGAAGCTGGTATGAACAGAAAACATGGCTAGCAGGCTGTGAACTAGCTAGCCCCCTGTTCTGCTCTCCCTGCATTCAGTTTTATCTGGATAGTAACACTGACTCAGACATCGCTTGGACTGCTACAGGTGTCACCATCATCTCTCAGAGCAGGTGGAGAAGCATGAAGCTTCGAGGCTGCATATGAACAGCTGTCTGAAATGTTCAGCTGTCAGGAAGGTCAACACTTCCACACAGCTGGACGAGAGGATAGCCGTCTGTAAGCACGACGATGAGGTGAGCAAGAACCGCCACATACTGGCCCGTCTTATTGACTGTGTGAAGGTTTGCAGAGTGTTTGAATTTGCACTGCAAAGCAAAGCTGGAACTGAAATACAGCAGATAAAATAAAATCCTGTCTGATGAACACAGAGTGAAAGATTCAGTTTATTTAAGTTTGTGAGAGCAAACTGAGAGGTTGTTCCATCTTTATTGAGCCTATGTTTTATTCAAGATAATATTTACAGTGAACTTTTATTTAAATTTAGATTTCTATTGGTTGGGATTGGCTGCAGCCCCCCGGTGACTGCAACTGGATAAATTTGCATTGTCTAGCTAGCTGTTTTTTTATTTACCCTTGAAAAGGTCACCTTGACTATCATCAAAACAATTAAGATATTTGGCATTAGCCGCCATCGTTATATAACAGTTATATTATATTACTGTTATATAACGAATATAACAGTGCCGAAGTACTCATTACACTTATTAATTTTTCATTTTATGATTAATCACTGTGCTCTACGGCAGGGTTTCTGCAGTGAAGCGCCCTCTAGTGGCCCGCAGGCCTTTCCTTATAGAGAGGCAACAGTTTGTAATGGGCTGGTAGCGTCAAAAGATTAACAGAGACCCACAAATATAAATAAACATCATCAGTCTGAGACTAACACAACTGATCAGAGATCTGGACCCACTTCCAGCCCAACTCTGGTCCAGTTCACTGCTGGTGGAACACGTTCTCTGATCATACGAGGAGCTTCATCAGTAGATCTCTCTTCTTCTTCTAGCAGCACATCACTCCACACCGTCATCAGACTCTGTTTATCATCAGACTCTTCACAGACGCTCATATCAGTCCTGCAGCACCAGCTGCTGCTAAACACCAAACCAGACCCCCAATAACAGACACGTCTGATTCAGCTCCTCCAGCATCAGACACCCGAGCAGCTAAACACCAAACCAGACCCCCAATAACAGACACGTCTGATTCAGCTCCTCCAGCATCAGACACCCGAGCAGCTGAACACCAAACCAGACCCCCAATAACAGACACGTCTGATTCAGCTCCTCCAGCATCAGACACCCGAGCAGCTAAACACCAAACCAGACCCCCAATAACAGACACGTCTGATTCAGCTCCTCCAGCATCAGACACCCGAGCAGATAAACACCAAACCAGACCCCCAATAACAGACACGTCTGATTCAACTCCTCCAGCATCAGACACCCGAGCAGATAAACACCAAACCAGACCCCCAATAACAGACACGTCTGATTCAGCTCCTCCAGCATCAGACACCCGAGCAGCTAAACACCAAACCAGACCCCCAATAACAGACACGTCTGATTCAGCTCCTCCAGCATCAGACACAGCTGTAAATGTTGGTTTGTTTGATTGAAGGTAAATGATGATCTGATCTTTTACCATCTGATTCTTAGGGTTTCTGTGTCAGAACTTAAAATTAGAAGAAAACAATGTTTAAACAGTAGATGTTGGTGTCACTGTGGGCCGCTATGCTCTGTAGCTATGAGCAGATGAGCTTTGAGGTGGACGAGGTTGAGAACCTCTGCTCTATGGCAATGTTTCTCAGTCCTGCTCCTGGAGATCCACTGTCCTGCAAGCTTTAACCCAATAACAGGCTGTTTGGAGCTGATTAGGTGGATCAGTTGTGATGGACACTAGGCCTTGGTACACAGTGTTGGGGTTGTAGAGTGACATGTTCATGTCTATGGGAAGAGAATTAGCTGAGTGGTACTGCTTAGTGATAGGTGACAGTAACCAAAGCTTAGAAGGTGTGTAACGGTGAGTTTGAACCAATAGCATTAGAAAACCAGAATCTCGCCTTTAAAATAATATAATATGAAAAATAACAACATGAACATGAACTTCCTCAGCTTTCATGTACACTATCAGTAAAAAGTTTGGGCACACCCACCCAGATTTGTTCTCATGTGTACTATATTAATAGTACTAATATTAGTGAATAAGTGTGAAGAGATCAGAACTATAGAATAGTCAGTATGGAATTATTCCTGGAGCAGAATTAAACATCTGGTTGTGTTTAAAAAATGTTTAGAGGGTCTTTTAGAAATGAGCTCATTTGCTCTGAAGCAGGTTTAAATACTTTGAACATTCTGACCAGCAGCTTCATGAGGAGCCACATGAGCTGCTTCTCTAACAGGACTGAAGAAGATAGTGTAGATGCTGAGATCTTGTTCTGATAAACAGGTTTGGTGGTTTTATAGCTCTTATAAAAATATACATTCTCATTTTTACATTTAAATACATTCAAATGTTTGTTTTAGTAATATTTGTGTACATGGGCTCCAACTTCACTCTTTACACTCGTAAGCCTCTTTGCATATAAACATATATATTCTCTCTTGACTGGTAGGTTATGCTGGTGCAATAAGATTATAGACTGAAGACTGTTGGACCTGGCATGTCACATTCTGCTCATGTGGGACGGCGATGCTTCCACTGAGCTGATCTGGAGAAGAAAGCAAACCCTGCGTCCTCAATCCTGAACCAGCCCCTGCGATAATTATGGGGTGTATTATTCTTATTATCCAATATTCTTCAATAAGTGGAATATATTACATTTTAATAAAGCAGATGAAAGACTTTCCCATTAGAGTCGTCAAGGAGAGTTCAAAACAACATTTTTCTTTGGTTCCGTCTCCGGTTTGTTAATCAAAAGCACGTCAGTCTGGTTGGATCTGATGTGTGTGTTCTCATTATAACTGCCTTGCATGAAGCCCACCATTGTTATCAAGGGATTGTGGCACAGAACAGAGTAATTGATGCTTTATGGAAGAATTTGAGAGAACATACTGTTTTTTTTAAGGACGTTGGAGAAAATGAAGACTGTTTAGCATTTAAAAGCCAATGAATGGAGAAAAAGTCCCAGATGTAAGACATGTTGTCTTTCCAGGAAAAGACAGAGGTATTGCATGTAAGTCAGTCCTCCCCGTCGCATGGGCCAATTAGTTCACCGTACGCTGGGAAGCGGCGTAATCCTGCCGATGTAACAGCAGCAAATGAGAGCGTTATCAGACTCTCACCGCACACGGGTAGAGCTCGAGCAAGAAACACGGGATAAACTAATTTTCCACAAATTGTCATAAAGGGTCTATTTATTAGCCTGATCCTGAAAACATGAGCCGAATCTCTGTGGGGTTTAGTATGTGCCAAACATTTAAAACTAATAATAACAATAATAATAATAACTAGAAAAGTGCATTCCCTGAAAGAAACACAGGATGTTTGTGCTGTAGGTTGAATGAAAACATAATGTTTGGGTGTGACGGAAAATGAGTGGGACTCTATGGGAAAAATGAGGGATGAATAAACAATGAATAGAGGAGTGCAGGTCAGTATGTCTGTGGATTAGAGGTTGGGGATCTGTCCTGAGTAGGTACAGGTAGTTTGGATGTTGTAGGTTAAATGAAACCATGAGGTTTGGATGTGACTGAAAATTAATAGGACTCTATGGGGGAAAAAAGAGGGATGGAAAAAAACGACAAACAGACGAGTGCGGGTCGAACCAACACTACAGTCATGTTGAGGGTCTGCCCAGAGTCAGAGTCTGTGAAACGGTGTCTGTCAGTCAAGCGGAAGTTCAGTAGATAGGTGTGCACTTTTGCATCCTATTCATTCTCTATGGGAGAAAATTCCATTAGAAATCCATTGTTTTCCGGAATTTGTGCATCCGATCAAACAGCTGTATAGATGTTTTAAATACAATCACAGTTTAATTTTAGCCATTTTCCCAGTTCTTGCTTCTTTTTTTTATTCTCTGACATTTCTGATTTATTAATTTTTTGCTCCTGAGATTTTTGACACCTTTCCGTGGGAGTTCAGGGGATACTCTGAATAAATATTTATTTATTTATTTATTTGAAAAAGAAAGAGAATTATAGATTTTATTAAAGGAACCCCGGCTGGTAACACATGTAAGCCTTGATATGGTGTAATGACTCTAAATTATTAAGACTTCTTGTAAAAAATCACCAAAAGTATCAGATTTATATGATTTTGTGTAAAATCCGCTGCACGTGGGTCTCCATTGTTGTATCTACTGACGTGATCAGCGGGTAGTGACGTCAAATGGTTTCAGTAACCGGCCGTCACGCTTGAGCACAGCTAGCTAGCTAAACATGCTACTGTTCAGTCTTTACAGTTTGAACTAGAACTCATTTCTGACATCAGCGGTGACATCACAAACCACGTTAGTGTAAATGGTGAACAGAGAGGGTGGAGGAGAGAGTGACACAGTGCTGGAGTTGTTGTGAAGCTGTGTGATGGTGTTGACGGAGAAGGAGAGTGTCTGTTAAAGGAGCTCCGCTTTCTAGCAGGAAACATTCACGCTCAGTAAACAGCTCGATACACTGAACGGGAGTGTCTCTGAGCTTCACACTCCTTTATTAGTGAACTAGTATGTTCACTACTAAGACCTTCACCTTCAGGATCCACAAACGAGGAGAAGCAGCTGACGCTAACGCTAAACGTTCTCAGGAGAGATTCCAGCGCATGTTCACGTTCACGGTTCTTCTTGTGGTTCTCCATAATCTGGAGCTTCTGGACTTCCTGTGTGGGGAAACTGTGACACTGCATTGTGTTTTAGTCTACGCTTAAAACCAACAGCCTCCGTCAAGTCTCTCACCAGTGGTGGTCTACTGAACCACTCAAACTCATCCAGACTGAAGTGAGGAAAGCAGAGCGGGGGTCTTTGGGTAGCTGTGTTGGTCCACACTCTGCTTCACTAACTATTCTCCTTGTTTATGTTTGTGAAGCTGTTTAGACTAATATCAGTCTTTCACTGCCTTTCACTGAAACTACATCAACAACACAATGTACATGGTTTTCTTTAAGCTAGGTTAGTAACTAACACTCACTCCTTCACACCACAGTCCAGTTCAGACCTGAAACCATCTGACCTCATCTACCCAGCAGGCATTGCATGTCAGTAATAATGTCTCCATATGTTAAATATTTAGAATAAAAGAGTTAATTTATAAATAAATCTGATACTTTTGTGATTTTTTACAACACGTAAAAGCCATTACACCATATTAGAGTTTACAAGTGTTACCAGCCGGGGTTCCCTTTAATTGAAGTATGGAAGCTTAACGAAGCTGTACAACCTTTTGGGTCTGCAGCTGCTGGCGCTAACTAGCTGAGAGCTTCTGGATCTGCAGGGTTTCGACTGTTCCTTTGTTTAAAACACCTGATCCAGCTCGTTATCCAGCCCTCCACCACCTGAACATCACAGAGTCTGCAGAGCTGAGGTTTGAGGGAAATAATACAGCACTGACATAAACACAGTACAGACTGGAAACAGTCAGGAGTTGGTGCTAGTATAAGATATCTGATAATGATAACAACAACAATAATAATAATAATAATAATAATAATGTTTGATTATATTAAGAAGGAATGTTGTTGTTCTGAGGGTTATGAAGGTCTTTTCTTGTTTTATGGAATCCATAAATCTGTCTGAATGTTGATACTCTGCATTGTGCCTGTGGACTAAATTCCCTACTTAAACATCTTGGTTCAAAATTAATTTCATAGCAATAAAAAAAAAATCTGATATTTATCACTTCAGTCTGTAGGATCTGATTCCCAAAGTCTTTTTTTCACTGGAGTATAAATTTAAGGTCAAACACTTTTAATCATTCATCGACCCACACCTGAAAAAATCTGCAATGAAGCAAAAGCTGCACAGCTGCCTTCAGAACACATCAATCACAGAGCAGTACGACCTCTCACCCCCATGTTCACTCTGTTTACTCAGTACATTCAGATCTTACTGGAGTTCTAATGGATGAAAGTGTTGTGTTGATGTAACTAACCTGCTCTGAGGGTTTAATAGTAGATGTGATGATCTGTCGGAGGTCAGTTGCTGATGAGAGGAGTTGAAGCCCGACTGGTTGGTGAGCTAAGTGATTGTTTGTCTGAGATGAAGTTACGCAGCAGTTTGAGATTTAGAATTTAGTATTTAATCATTTTGTTTTGTCCCACACATATATATACACATAGACACACACACATAGACACACACAAACACTAGTGAACACACACTAGGGGGCAGTGAAATTCCCACCCACACACACACACTTGGGGGGAGTGAAACACCCACATACACACACACACACACACTAGGGGGCAGTGAAACACTCACATGCACATACACAAATTAACACACAAACACACTACAGGGTATTGAATCATCCACATACACACACTAGTAAACACACATACACTATTGAATACACACATACACACTAGGGGGCAGTGAAACACCCACATTCACACACACACACACACACACATTAGAGGGCAGTGAAACATACACACACACATAGTAGGGGGCTTTAAAACACCCATATATATACACACACACACACACACATAGACACATGCATACACTAGTGAACACACACTAGGGGGCAGTGAAACTCCCACCCACACACACACACACTTGGGGGCAGTGAAACACCCTCATACACACACACACACACACACACACTAGTGAAAACACACTGTAGGGGGCAGTGAAACACCCTCACACACACACACACACACACACACACACACTAGTGAAAACACATTGTAGGGGCAGTGAAACACCCACATACACATACACTAGTGAACACACACACACACTAGGGGGCAGAGAAACACCCACATACACACACTAGTAAACACAAACACTAGTGAATACACACACTATAGGGGCAGTGAAAAATCCACATACACACACTAGTAAACACACACACACACTAGTGAACTATAGGGGTCAGAGAAACACCCACATACACACACACACTAGAGGGCACTGAAACAACCACATACACACACACACACACACACTCACTCCCACACTAGGGGGCAGTGAAACTCAACCCACATACACACACTAGTAAACACAAACACATAAACTAGTGAATAAACACACTAGGGTCAGTGAAACACCCACATATACACACACACACACACTAGTGAATACACATACTAGAGAGCAGTGAAACACCTGCAAGTGAACACTCTAACCCTAAGCTCTAACTGGACTGTGGTATGATTGTTGTGGTTGTCTGGGTGATGTGATGAGTTGTGTGTATGTGTGATTGACAGTGGCTGGTAATGCTGGTCAGTAGTATGGTGGGGTGTGATACAGATGTGTGATGCGTATGATGCAATGTATCTAGTTATGTTACACTTGGAGTATATGCTAGCTTTTAAATCGTTATTCCATAATACCAAGTGTTCACCCCCGGGAGGAACTTAGGAACCTGGCTATTACACTGGGGGTCTGTCGGTTCCTGCGCAGCTGTTAAGAGTCCTATTTTCTCTTTTCAATCATTTTAAACACTTCTGGACTTTTTCTCCTTCAGCCACTTCATTCACACGAGAACGCAATCGGCACGGCAGCTGGAGTGTGTTTGCATAGTTGCTTGTGTGAATGTTAGTGTTTCTCTGAAGAGTGATATGATGTCAGTGACACCTCTGGGAAGGTTTTTGATTGGAGGACGCTCTTATAATGGGTATACAGTAACAGTCTGGTGAAAGTAAGTGAAGCCAGGACAGGGTATATACAGCACCATGCTTAATATCAGAGGCTACTATGTCTTATTGTTTTCTGACATGACATTAAATAAATAACAGGGTCTTTGGCTTTTGCACAGTAGTGTATCTATAGCCTGTGCAGATGGCAATTTCAGTAAGTAAATTAGTATTTATTTTTATCTATTTTTTATTTATTTTTATCTAATAATAATAACAACAACAATAACAATTAAAACAAGTGAGAATATCCTGTATTCATAGGCAAATCAAAGTGTTTTACAGATGGCTGCTGTCAGTGATGGAAGAAACTATTTTTAATAAGTATAAGTAGAGTTTTAATGAGTCGCTGAGTTACAGAGACGTTTATATACATGTATTAAAAGTGACTCTGATCTTGAGTGTCTAATAGAAGCTGAACTGAGCTCCACAGTTTAGAAGCAGAAGAGTGAAGCTGTAAGAGTGTCTTCAGGTTCTCTGTATGTTACTGAAGGTGTTTCTACAGAAGATCAGTATCTGCAGATCTAAGATCAGCAGCTGGAACATAAACAGAGAGACGTTCTGTGATGTAGCAGGTTCTAGATTATCTAGAGCTTTATAGGCGAGTACAGGAGTTTAAAGTCTGGTCTAAAAGATACAGGGAGTCAGTGCAGCTCTTTAAAACAGGACTGATCTGAGATCTGTTTAGTGTTTGTTAGAATCCCAGCTGCTGCGTTCTGGACCAGCTGGACTGTGTTCTTAGGAACTCCAGTAAGAGACCATTACAGTGATCAACTCTGACCATCACAGTGATCAACTCTGACCATTACAGCAAACAACTCTGACCATTACAGTGATCAACTCTGACCATCACAGTGATCAACTCTGACCATTACAGTGATCAACTCTGACCATTACAGTGATCAATTCTGACCTTTACAGCAAACAACTCTGACCATTACAGTGATCAACTCTGACCATCACAGTGATCAACTCTGACCATTACAGTAATCAACTCTGACCATTACAGTGATCAATTCTGACCTTTACAGCAAACAACTCTGACCATTACAGTGATCAACTCTGACCATTACAGTGATCAACTCTGACCATAACAGTGATCAACTCTGACCATTACAGTGATCAACTCTGACCATAACAGTGATCAACTCTGACCATTACAGTAATCAACTTTGACCATTAAAGTGTTCAACTCTGACCACTACAGTGATCAACTCTGACCAATAGAGCGAACAACTCTGACCATTGCAGCAAAAAACTCTGACCATTACAGCGATCAACTCTGACCATTACAGTAATCAACTTTGACCATTAATGTGATCAACTCTGACCATAACAGTGATCAACTCTGACCATTACAGTAAACAACTCTGACCATTACAATGATCAACTCTGACCATCACAGTGATCAACTCTGACCATCACAGTGATCAACTCTGACCATAACAGTGATCAACTCTGATCATTACAGTGATCAAATCTGACCATCACAGTGATCAACTCTGATCATTACAGCGATCAACTCTGATCATTACAGTGATCAACTCTGATCATTACAGTGATCAACTCTGATCATTACAGTGATCAAATCTGACCATTACAGTGATCAACTCTGATCATTACAGTGATCAACTCTGATCATTACAGTGATCAACTCTGATCATTACAGTGATCAAATCTGACCATCACAGTGATCAACTCTGATCATTACAGTGATCAAATCTGACCATTACAGTGATCAACTCTGATCATTACAGTGATCAACTCTGATCATTACAGTGATCAACTCTGATCATTACAGCGATCAACTCTGACTATTACAGCGATCAACTCTGACCATTACAGTGATTAACTCTGACCACTCAGACAGTTGTGTAGTGTGAAGCAGGCGTTACTCTTTCTTTGGTGGACAGAAGGACTCTGGTATTATCTTCATGTTAATTAATTACAGTAAAGACACATGACTGTCTGATAGCAGTCATTTAGATGCTCTTTTAGAAGATTATAATAATATTATGTGCAATTTGGCTTTCATCCATAAGAGCTCAGATTTACAGCAATTCTTCTGTAGTTTTTCATTCAACCATGGATTTTTTTGAATACGTGTCCTTGCTGCTGTTTTGTATTTGCAATTAGACCCGTAAGACAGCCACAGTATTTAATACACAGCCTCCACAGTGCACAGGTTATGAGAAGCAATTATCAGCAGAACTCAACTAGACCCTAATCAAGCTCTCTTTTATTTACACATCTCCGGTGTAGTTCGCTGACTCCATTTCGCTGCTATTATTAACACCATTTTTCTCATTTAATGCCACAAAACTGAATATTTATCACGAGCACCGTGGGCGCTAATGAAACGGCCCAAAAGTCGTATGATACTTTTCTCGTTTTGTTTTTATTCTGGTCAGCTTTGAACAGTAGGACGTTCCGGAAAAAGGAAAAATTTTAAAGCATGTTTTTGACCAGAAGCAGCGCATTCTGTAAACTCAGAGATCTTCTCAGCCAGTTCATTCAGAGTCTGTAACCTGTGGAGGTGGAGAGGCGACATCATCGTGACCACTCCCGTATGGAGCCCATCTTTGTGGGACCCTATGGTGTTGCTTAAAGGGGACCCAATTGGCAGCCCATCTTCAACCCTTGTGGGTCCCATATAGACATGTTGGCTGGAAAACATCCTTCTTTATGTCCCATAGTGCAACACAACAGAGACACATTACACAGAACAGGACAACAAAACAATACACACACTCATACTCACATACAACGATCAGCCATAACATTAAAATCACATTCTTCTCTCTCCACTCACTGACCACTGTATCAGCTCCACTGACCATACAGGACCTCCACTCACTGTCCACTGTATCAGCTCCACTGACCATACAGGACCTCCACTCACTGTCCACTTTATCAGCTCCACTGACCATACTGCAGCTACACTCACTGTCAACTGTATCAGCTCCACTGACCATACAGGAGCTCCAATCACTGTCCACTGTATCAGCTCCACTTACCATACAGGACCACCACTCACTGTCCAGTGTATCAGCTCCACTGACCATACAGGACCTCCACTCACTGACTTCTGTATCAGCTCCACTGACCATACAGGAGCTCCACTCACTGTCCACTGTATCAGCTCCACTGACCATACATCACCTCCACTCACTGTCCACTGTATCAGCTCCACTGACCATACAGGAGCTCCACTCACTGTCCACTGTATCAGCTCCACTGACCATACAGGACCTCCATTCACTGTCCACTGTATCAGCTCCACTGACTATACAGGAGCTCCACCTACAGATGGTAGTTCATCTGATTCTCTGTATACTTTATTACTCTGTTCTTTAATGATCAGGACCCCACAGGACCACCACAGAGCAGATACTATTAGGGAGGTGGGTCATTCTCAGCACTGCAGTGACACTGATGCTGTGGTGTTGTGCTGGTGTGAGTGGATCAGACACAGCAGTGCTGCTGCTGGAGTGTTTAAACACTGTGTCCACTCACTATCCACTCTATTAGACACTGCTACTACTTGCTGGTCCACCTTGTAGGTGTAAAATCAGAGACAGTTTGTGTTCCTCTAGTCCTTCATCAGTGGACACAGGACGCCGCCCACAGGACACTGCTGTCTGGATAGTTTTGGTTGGTGGACGATTCCCAGTCCAGCAGTGACACTGAGGTGGTTAAACACTCCAGCAGCAGCAGCACTGCTGTGTCTGATCCACTCACACTACAAACACAACACCACCACTTCAGTGCCACTGCAGTGCTGAGAATGACCCACCTTCTTAATAGTATCTGCTCTGTGGTGGTCCTGTGGGGGTCCTGATCATTAAAGAACAGAGTAATAAAGTATATAGAGAATCAGATGAACTACAGTCTGTAAGTGGAGCTCCTGTATGGTCAGTGGAGCTGATACAGTGGACAGTGAGTGTAGGTCCTGTATGGTCAGTGGAGCTGATACAAGGAGGTGGACTTAATGTCATGCCTGATCAGTGTGTGTGTGTATATATATATATATATATATATATATATATATATATATATATATATATATATATATATATGTATATTAGGAATTTAAAGAGCAGACATGTAGTGATTTTAAGAGGTGTGTGATTAGACTATGGTAGATGTTGGCTCTACATTAGTCCCAAAAATCAACATGTGTGAACATGTGAATTCAGTTCTTCACATCAAACTGGGCAAAAATTATGTAAAATCTGAAATCTGGAAGTTTGAAAGAAAACTTTAATGCTTTAATGATCCCTCGGTGTAACTCTCCTGCGAGCACTTCCTCTATTTAATTACAGCACGTTCTAATCTGACCAGGGAAAATCCAGCCAGTGGGAATTGGCCCAGTCTCGCAGCTCCAGCGATTCGCTCTGAAGTGTCGTATTCTCCCCTAAATCCGTGAGCAGGTGGCGTGTGAAACTTTATAAGAAATGTTTTCTGTAATTAAAGCGGAGCAGCGGCAGATGAAGGTGAAGAAGAGGAGAACGTTCAGAGGGCCATCGATCTTTCTGACAGAGTCATCCCGCATCTCTAAACCTCCTCATATTACTGCTGTCTGCGCCTGATAGAGGAGAAGAAAATGAAGGTAATAAATGTAATTTATGGCACATATACACATGCAAATAAATCAAAATTACACCTCATCCACTAGTATTTAATTAAGTTCTTTAAACGTCATGCTCTGCTGCTAACAGATATATATATATATATAGAGCTGGGCGATAAAACGATTTTATCAATTAAGTCGAATTTACAGTTAAAGCCGGTGTGTTTTTATGAAAATCGTTTTTTTCTCAGTTTAAACCACCAACGTCCCCCTTTAGGCTTCCGTAGTTCAGAGTGATCAACCCCATGACACACATAAACAACATGCTGGCGAGTGGGGGAAAGCTGGAATTAGTCCCCAAGAAATGAGTAACTTCCTCCGTGATCTGGAATGGGTTCGGTTTTGTGGTGTGAGACCAAACGAGTCCTCGCTGTACAGCGTGTTTGAAAACTGTTTCTTCCAAACGAAGCAGCACAGAAACTTATTCCACCTTAAACAGAAGCGTGCAGCAGAGTGGGAGAAGTGCTGCTCTCAGCAGAATAAACACAGCCGCTACGCCAGCACACCACCCAAAATACAGCTAGCAACCGTCCCGGACACGCTTACCAACCAAGTACTGTATGATAATAATGGGGAACGTTGGAAGCCAATCACAGAGGCTACAGCGATGTTTGTTGCTAAAGACATGGCTCCCATATATACGGTGGAAAGGTTTTAGAGCAGGAGTCCATGGTACCAAGCTGCCACAACTGGTGGAGGAGGACGTGTCGTATCAAGCTACCACCACTGTTTACAAAATCTGGGCTCTGCACAGCATCTGCCTTCAAACAGCAAAAAAATCAATTAAAATCTAAAATCCAATTTTTTGTGAAAAAATCTAAAATTTATTTTAAAGGCCATATTGCCCAGCTCTAATACCTCTTAAAAGTTTGGGATGACAGTGAAATGTTCTTGTTTTAATGGAGTATCTTCTTCTTTAACACAACAATGGACTGACGGGTCTCTAAAGAAAGTTGTTTCTTTCTGGTCATTGTGAGTCGGTCAGCAAGTCATCAACTGCTGATCTTCAGATACTAAACTAACCTAGAATGTTGTTCCCTTTTATACTCACTTATTAGTAGAATGTTTTTCAGCTGTGATCACAATTGAGCAAGAGTGTCCTAAAAACTAATTAGTCCAATAACATCCTTAACTTGGATTGGTGGTCGTACCAGGAGATTTAGACAGAGGACTGAGAATTACTGATAATAGGACTATATGTAAAATAAGCCTCTATACAAAAATAGACTTTAATACAAACATTTATATTCTTTAAAAATCATCTGATACACTTACATTAATTGAGAAATGGACAATATTGTTTGTGAATTGCATGAAAATTGCATGAAATGAAATTCTAAAGTGATCCTTAAATTCTAAGCGGTAGTGTATATATATTAGTGTTTTAGTGCTGGTGATTGTTTGAACAGCTGTGATAAGCAGGTGATGTTTTGAATATGGTTCACATCACAGCTTTAAACCCGTTTTGGCTGTTATCATGTAGCATCTCTGGTAGCATCTTAGTAGTATGTAGGGTATTGCAGGTGTGGGAATTAAGAGTCATCCAGTCTACAAATATCATATTGTATTATCTTTGTGGAAACATTATACCCCCTTCTGACCATCTGTTTCAGATAGAGAGGTCAGAATCATGAATCTTGACAATGAAAAAGCTATTTAAATAATTATGAATTACAGTGTAATTGTCCATTACATGCAACTATTGCAGTAAAAGCCATTTTGAATTAAAAGTTAATAAAAAAGTTGATAAAAGTTTTAACTGCCTGGTTGAACCACATGTTTTGAAGTTCTTTGTAATAATAACATGTTCTCTACAGAAAACACATCTAAATAAATAAGTCATTATAATTAAATAATTAGTTGCAGTAATTCATGGAGTCAACTACACCACCGTGCTGACCACTACACCACCGTACTAACCACTACACCACCATACTAACCACTACACCACCGTGCTGACCACTACACCACCGTACTAACCACTACACCACCGTACTAACCACTACACCACCGTGCTGACCACTACACCACCGTACTAACCACTACACCACCATACTAACCACTACACCACCGTGCAGACCACTACACCACCGTACTAACCACTACACCACCGTACTAACCACTACACCACCATACTAACCACTACACCACCATACTAACCACTACACCACCATACTAACTATTACAACACCGTACTAACCACTACACCACCATACTAACCACTACACCACCATACTAACCACTACACCACCTTACTAACCACCACACCACCGTACTAATCACCACACCACCATACTGACCACTACACCACCGTACTAACCACTACACCACCATACTAACCACTACACCACCATACTAACCACTACACCACCATACTAACCACTACACCACCGTACTAACCACTACACCACCATACTAACCACTACACCACCATACTAACCACTACAACACCGTACTAACCACTACACCACCATACTAACCACTACACCACCATACTAACCACTACACCACCGTACTAACCACCACACCACCGTACTAATCACCACACCACCATACTGACCACTACACCACCGTACTAACCACTACACCACCATACTAACCACTACACCACCGTGCAGACCACTACACCACCGTACTAACCACTACACCACCATACTAACCACTACACCACCGTACTAACCACCACACCACCGTACTAATCACCACACCACCATACTGACCACTACACCACCGTACTAACCACTACACCACCATACTAACCACTACACCACCATACTAACCACTACACCACCATACTAACCATTACACCACCATACTAACCACTACACCACCGTACTAACTACTACACCACCATACTAACTACTACACCACCATACTAACCACTACACCACCGTACTAACTACTACACCACCGTACTAACCACTACACCACCATACTAACCACTACACCACCATACTAACCAATACACCACCATACTAGCCACTACACCACCGTACTAACCTCTTCACCACCACACTAACCACTACACCACCACACAAACCACTACACCACCGTAATAACCACTACACCACCATACTAACCACTACACCACCATACTGACCACTACATCACTGTACTAACCACTACACCACCGTACTAACCACTACACCACCATACTAACCACTACACCACCGTACTAACCACTACACCACCGTATTAACCACTACACCACCATACTGACCACTACACCACCATACTAACCACTACACCACCACACAAACCACTACACCACCGTAATAACCACTACACCACCATACTAACCACTACACCACCATACTGACCACTACATCACCGTACTAACCACTACACCACCATACTAACCACTACACCACCATACTAACCACTACACCACCGTACTAACCACTACACCACCATACTAACCACTACACCACCGTACTACCCAGGTTACAGTTATTAATTAAATAAATCTTATTGTGTACTGTATTGAGTTTGATCAAAGTATTGTATGATGGAATCTTCACTCAGCAGCTTATTAATAAACAAACACGCCTTCATTAATATAAACACCTGCTACAAATCCCAGCAGTGACCAGCAGCTTCACCCGAACTGGAACAGGAAGGTTCTGCTGGGTTCACAGTTCTACGTAGTGAGAGTTGTGGGTTTTCGTGTGTGGGTGGACTTCTCCAGAAAAAAAAGAAGTGTGGGGTTACAGAATGACCTTCATGTTCTGGCTAAATTTCCTCTGCAGACGGAACTTTGTAGTCCACAATCACTCACACAGGGTTTTATAACCGACCGCTCCGGCATATTTCCCCGCACAGCCGCTCTGACCCAGCCCCAGTCCCCCCGGTAACAACCGCGGGCCATCTTTTGCCCCTCGTTTTAATTAATTATTTTTATCTGTCATCTATAATAAATGTAAAGGCCGAGGCCTTTTGCCAAGAGGATCGGACATGAAAGAGTCAGACTTCCTTTAAACCTGCTTTGGCATGGAATAAAAAAGATGTTTGGGCTTCTTCAAAGGAGCCTGAATCTTATTTATTTCATCTGCGCTAAGGTTTACCTGGCAACCCTCGACATCAAAGCCCAGAGATTAACATTTTAGAGGCGTCGGCTGCGGATCAAACGCTTCCACGGAAACCCTGACATGTTTTGCTGAATCATTGAAAATAAATTATTAGAGTACATGTTGCTCAATTACTATCACTCATTTAATACGATTTATGGATGAAGGGCTGCATTATTCAACATTCCGGGCGAGCGGCTGAATTTCCAGTCGGAAAGAAGGTGAGAAGACCTTCAACCTTCCGCCAACAACTTTGGCTTTTTAACTTTAGTTTCAAGTTTTTTTTTTCACATCTGATTCGCTACGAGGCCTCTTATTCAGCTTAAAGGAGCGGCTGCAAACCAGTGCCGACGATAAATACACTACACGCGGCTGGCAGTCACTCAGAGCAACAGCTGGACACACCCCTGTCCAGCACAGGCATAATATTAGTGACCTGTTGTTATAGTAACAGTGAACTTACCTTCATTCATACTGTTAAAGCTCAGATTTAGATGTTTATGTATTAAACTTTGTATTTTCCATCAGTCAGTGTTAAACCTGTCAGCTTCATATACACATTCATACTTATCATATAGAACCTCTCACCTTTACCTGCTTTATTAATGTGTTATAACTGGTTAATAATACTTTGCAAATTGTTTATTAATCAACTCATAAACATTAATAAGCTCATTTTAAAGATTTTATAAGAGTAGCTAAACATTACAGTCAGAGAGAGCAACAGCTGGACACACCCCAGTCCAGCACAGGCATAATATTAGTGACCTGTTGTTATAGTAACAGTAAACTCACCTTCATTCATACTGTTAAAGCTCAGATTTTGATGTTTATAGATCAAACTATGTATTTTCCATCAGTCAGTGTTAAACCTGTCAACTTCAATGCACATTCATACTCATCATATAGAACCTCTCACCTTTACCTGCTTTATTAATGTGTTATAACTGGTTAATAATACTTTGTAAAATGTTTATGACCCAATTAATAAACATTAATAAGCTTTTTTTCAAGATTTTACAAGAGTAGCTTAACATTACAGTCACCGAGAGCAACAGCTGGACACACCCCAGTCCAGCACAGGCATAAAATTAGTGACCTGTTGTTATAGTAACAGTGAACTCACCTTTATTCAAACTGGTAACGCTCAGATTTAGATGTTTATGTATCAAACGATGTATTTTCCATCAGTCAATGTTAAACCTGTCAGCTTCATACACACATTCATACTCATCAGATAGAACCTCTCACCTTTACCTGCTTTATTCATGTGTTATAACTGGTTACTAATACTCTGTAAAGTGTTTATAACACAACTAACAGTTGTAAGTTTGTTGCAGCTTTTATTAAGTTCTAAAGCCCAAAGTACACGCCAGAAACCACCAGTCTGAAACACATTGTTGGAATTCCAACCCTTTTCATCTTGTGACACAATCCTTATTGCCCATCTAACAGCAAACTTGGCGCAACAAGCAGAGAGCTGAAGCAGTAAACACTGACCCCTCTGACACTGACCACTCTGAAACTGACCACTCTGACACTGACCACTCTGAAACTGACCACTCTGAAATAAAGTCCTGCTCCAGTCTAGCCTGCAAATGTGGATTAGGTCTACTAAACGTTCTACCGGACTTTCAGGATCGGACTCTGGCTCAAACTATAACAGCAGAACCAACGCTATTGTAAAAACAGCCACAGTGTTGTGGGGGCGGAGCTTGTAGTATGATGTCACTCTGATGATTCACCAATCAGAACAGTGTTATGAGATAAATATTGAGATGAATATTGTTTCGGAGCTCTTTGGCTGTTTGATCATAATTATTATTTTATATAAACAATTTTATTTTTACTGTGATGACCGTTTTTCATCTTTCTGTTCTCTCTTGTGTCTTTTATGTCTGTTTTCATGTTTCGGTAATGACTTAATGTTCTCTTTTGTGTCTGTTATGACTGTTATTATGTTTCAGTAATGACTTACTGTTCTCTGTTGTGTCTTTTATGACTGATTATTCATTTTTCTTAATACACTGTTAAATACTGGGTAGTCTTAATCTTATATATATATATTATTAAATTAAGCACCTCCACTGCCTCCAGTAAAGAATTAAATGTTTTATCACCGTTAGCCTCTCTGCAGCTGCCAGAAGGAACACTGTGCACTTTAAACAGTTTTCTTTATGAGGCTGATCGATCATGCTCAAGGGACAACTTCAGTAACTTTGGGTTTGAAAACCGTCCCCTATTATCGCTCAGTGCTCGGCTACAGTGGAGCCCTGATCCACCTGTTTCCATTACAGCCTCTTATCCTCGGGGGAAATGTGGCTGATAACAGTGTTTTAACTTGCACAAAGTGAACATAAAGCAGTTCTCCCGCTTCAGAACCATCCTGAACAGATGAGTTCACTCTTCTATACATGCCCCCCTCCTTTATACGCCAATTCTACTGCGTTGGATAATAGAGAAGAGGGAAACGATGTAAAGTGAAAAGAAATTCAGGGCCAGAAGCAGCTGAGGCTCAGGCAGCGCTGTGGATAAACACTGTGGCAGCTTTATGTGTATTATTAGTTTTATTACTGCTTCCTTTACACACCTTTACTGTGTTACCTCAACCAGCGCAAGCCTGTTTACATCACACGCTCTAAAGATATTTTATCAACTGATCCATTAATAAAAAATAAGCCCCGAATAAACAACTGAATCAATAAATTCAGGTCTCTTTAATCAACTCCCCTAAAACAAAATACACAAAGTGCTGCATGTCAATCAACCCTGTTCACGTGAAGTAAACTCTCCGAAACACATTTGTAAAGACAATGTACAAGAAACTGTTTATGTATATCTTAAAATAAGTTTAATAATAGTTATTAATGTGCTTGTAACCCCTTAAAATCATTAATAAGCAGTTACAACACATACATAAGAAGGATAATAGTGGCTGTTGTTGGAATAACAGTGAACTCACCCTCATTTATACTGTTGAAGCTCAGATTTTGATGTTTATGGATCAAGCTTTGTATTTTCCATCAGTCAGTTTTAAACCTGTCAGCTTCTATACATATTTATACTCACCAGATGGAAGAGGCGATGATTGTCTGGCTAATTAATATTAATAACTGTTTATTAAACTTTGTAGATTAGATAATCACATTAATAAACAAATTGTAAACCATTTTATAAGAGTAGCCTTATTATAAAGTGGTACCTTTTATATGTATACTGTATATACAGTATATATTACATTATGTCTCAAGAAATGTCCATTAACACTATGTTTACAGTCTGATGTCACTGTTAAGTAATTTCTTCTTTGTTAGGCTTTTAATTTATTGTAATTTATTCATGAGTCTGATGGAAACTGCTGCCTTCAGTCATGTTTCAGAGAAAACATGCGATCAGTCAAATGAAATTAATTCTATTTCAATTAATATTCTTTGTGTATGTATCATTTGCATGAAGTGAAGCACCTAAAAACAAAGGGGGTCATGACTGGTGGTGGGGGAGGGGATACATCCAAAGAAAACACCTCTCCAGGAGCGAATCGACAGCCAGTTTGCTCATTTATCCTCTGTCAACATACGACAGATCCCTAAAACGCAGTCGATAAATAATGATGCATTGAAATTCCCGCCTTTCATCTGATCACAAAGTTTAGTTTCGCTTTGATTTTTGCTGCCTGTTGCTATAGAAGCGTGTACAAAAGACTGTGATTTGGTCAGGGATGATGACTAGTTGGCAGAGCCCAATAAAAGTCTCGGGTCCATTAAGTCTTATTTGATCTGTATGCCTAGAAACACATAAACAAGCGCTCTAGCTGTTTACAGACGCTGCATCACTGACAACAACAAACCGTTTGTTCTCTCTGCGCCGTGGAACGTTTCTCCGAGAACGCCGTGGTGATAAACTGGGGTCTGATAGTCCCCCCAATTCAAACGTACACAAAACCTACATACCATACAGAGTTAACAGAGAAGGTGTTTCAGTTTCAGCCTGAGGAAGACTAGTTTGCTCCAAGCTGAAGGTCAATGGCGGGTCATTGTGTGTAAGTAGGTGTGTATAGGTGTGTGTGTGGACTGGGGAGGGGGGAGGGGGTACTTGGACAGTGTAGTGGAGAAATGAATAAATATAAATGTTGAAAATCTAAACAAATGTGGCAATTAGCTCCAAAAACCACACACACACATACACACACACACACACACACACACACACACACACACACACACACACACACACACAAACACTCTCTCTCTCTTAGTGAGGACAAATGGTGTCTGTATCCAGCGCAGAGCGAAGTGAGTAATTGAAGCTCGTTACAGGAGAGCACGGACGCAGTTCATATTCAATCCTAAACTGATTAGAATATTCTGACTTCAGCTCATGGATCATCCTTCCTGCTCAGGAATTCTGGGAATAATGAAGCTGCGAGGTGAGAACAGCGCTAAACACCATATAATTTCAGCCTGACATCGCAATCAGTTACAGCAGCACGTAAACAACGTGTTTCCTTCATTTCTGCTCTTTATCGGCTGCTGGAAACGAACGCTCCTGCATTCCGAGCAGATCCGTCAGATTCCACTCCGAGTTTTAGCCAGTTTACCTGCGCAGCTCCGGAAAAGAGGTTCCAGAGAAACACAAATAAAGTTTTATAGCAACATATGACTTATGACACTGTCATAAGTCACTGGGACAGAAATCAATCCAATATGTATTGATACAGTGTATATATAATCAGATTCAGATTCAGATCATATCCAATTTTCAGGCAACTTAATGCAGTTAGGTATCTATCAGAAGCGTAAACAGCAGCACTGTGCAAGTGGACTAGTATGGAATATTATGTGTATATATATATATATATATATATATATATATATATATATATATATATATATATATATATATATATATATATATATATATATATTATGGCAGGCCAAACATAAAATATTTAATGAACATTGGTATATGGAATAAACATTAATATATATATATATAGAATGAACATATATATATATATGTACAGGATCAAAAGTTTTGAGAATTTTAAGAATCCAAATTTTGGTTCAGGGCTTATTTTGGTTTTCACAAAATTTACTGTCTCAGTTCTATTCTTTCCAGACAGTTTACTCAGTAAACACTTTTTAATTAAATATTAATCATTATTAATAGAGTAAGTAGTGCTTTTACACTTTATTATTAAATATTAAACAGTATTAATAGAGTAAGTAGAGCCTTTACACTTTATTATTAAATATTAATCAGTATTAATAGAGTAAGTCGAGCTTTTACACTTTATTATTAAATATTAAACAGTATTAATAGAGTAAGCAGAGCTTTTACACTTTATTATTAAATAATAATCCATATTAATAGAGTAAGTAGTGCTTTTACACTTTATTATTAAATATTAATCAGTATTAATAGAGTAAGCAGAGCTTTTACACTTTATTATTAAATATTAATCAGTATTAATAGAGTAAGTAGAGTTTTTGCACTTTATTATTAAATATTAATCAGTATTAATAGAGTAAGTAGTGCTTTTACACTTTATTATTAAATATTAACCAGTATTAATAGAGTAAGCAGAGCTTTTACACTTTATTATTAAATATTAATCAGTATTAATAGAGTAAGTAGATCTTTTTATACGTCAGTGTGTTTATTTAACTCTTTACAAGCTTCTCCTAAACAACCCAGTATTATTATCAGTTCTCATCTAATACCTGCTTGGACTGCTCAGTACTTCATTGAGCTGAATAAGTGTATGCAGGACTCTCTGACCGTCCTTGGCTGTTTTCATGTCAGGTGTTTCCTGTTGGTTCAGATTAAACGCTTCACTTCCCTCAGAGCACATTCATCTGCTGCAAGCCTGCTTCATTAGCGATCAGCTAACAAACCTGCAGAACTCCTCCTGAGCATACATTAGCCTCTATATGAATCACGAGAGAGGTCACGACCTTTAACAAGGAGCCAGGATTTCAGACAGGAGGTGGCACACGGGGTGGTGTTACCTAATTATAATAAGGGGGAACAAGTGTTCAGACGCTTCACTTGTTGTTATTTAATATACTTTCAGAGCGTATATCCACTATATCACATTTACATACACAGAGCGTTAGACTACCTGTACCTGTAAACAGAGATAGATTAAATATTCATGAGAAACGTTTAAAAACAACAACAGCATAAACAAGCATTCGAGATATTGAAGATATTGAAGATACTGAATGGTTTCTTGTTCCTGGAGTCGTTATAAAACACGCTGCTGTTGGTTAGAAGGTTTCATGCAACAAGTAACTGTCATGGTAAAGGAGCTTTCTGAACTTCTCAGAGAGTACATCATTAAACACCACTCGAAGGGAAGAGCTACAGAGCCATCGTAGTCCTATCAGAGTAGCAGCTCGTCACAACAGCTTCTTCTCCTCAACGCAGGATCTTCAGGAGAAGCTATCCACAAAGTACGGACTCCATGGTGGGTCCAGAATGCAGGCAAACAGGGGCAACTGGTCAAGACCACACAGGATGGGCAGTTGTTCAGTATCAGACCACACAGGATGGGCAGTTGTTCAGTATCAGACCACACAGGATGGGCAGTTGTTCAGTATCAGACCACACAGGATGAGCAGTTGTTCAGTATCAGACCACACAGGATGGGCAGTTGTTCAGTATCAGACCACACAGGATGAGCAGTTGTTCAGTATCAGACCACACAGGATGGGCAGTTGTTCAGTATCAGGCCATCATTTGAGCAACAATAATCATTAGAACAGATGTAAATAATCAGACATACAATACAAAGTAACATGAATATGTTGTTGTGAGAGAAGTAGATCAGATCTTGATCCAGTTTGAAGAACAAAGTTAGGTTCCAGATTTCTCCTGGACGCCCCAGACATTGTATGAATGTATTCAGTTCCTTCAGCAGCAAATCTTGATTTATCTTAATGAAGTACTGAGCAGTCAAAGCCCGGTATTAGATGAGAACTGATAATAATACTGGGTTGTTTAGGAGAAGCTTGGAAAGAGTTAAATAAACACACTGACGTATGAAAAGCACTACTTACTCTATTAATACTGATTAATATTTAATAATAAAGTGTAAAAGCACTACTTACTCTATTAATACTGATTAATATTTAATAATAAAGTGTAAAAACACCACTTACTCTATTAATACTGATTAATATTTAATAATAAAGTGTAAAAGCTCTGCTTACTCTATTATTACTGATTAATATTTAATAATAAAGTGTTTTACTGAGTAAATAAAAGCTTCCTGTCTGGAAACACATAGCTGTTTATATACAATAATGTCTCAGAGTGCCTCTGTACTGTGTATATTGTGTACATAAGTCAATGGAACCTAAATGTCAAATGATATAGAAACAAAACAAGCAACACAAAACAAACACCAGATATATAGGGTGTATATTACATCATACTATTATGAGAGAGCCAGTATGCGTTGCATCAGTGTATATAATAAACAGTGTGTTTTACAGGAATACTGGGGATAATAAATAAATAATAAATAAATAATCTGGTGTCTGCAGTATATGACCAGGAGTGCACAGGTGTGTGTGTGAAGCTGTGTGTGTGTGCTGTAGTGCTAAGCAGTTCATGGAGACAGTTCAGTTCCCACTCCCACACTCTTCCTCCTCTCCTTTCTCTTTTCCTCTCTTCCTTAAGCTCTTTCTAAATCTCATTAGGGCCAACAGCACTTGTTGCTGACAGTTTGAAGAAATGCACACACACACACACACACACACACACACACACACACACACGGGGAAAGCTCAGGCCGTGTAATATTGCAGGCAGTCTAATTTAATTAGCTGTGTGTGCGTGCGCTGGGGAAAAGCAGCCGATAGTCACTTTATTACTGCAGCTCTGTGTTCCGGCCTCAGAGACGAATTAATTACTGCCTTTCCCTCTTTACCTCACATCCAGTGTTTGATTGGAGTTTGGACACTTTAAAGGACCAAGAAATATGGTTTATTTACACTAAAGGCAGAGCAGAAAGTGTCTGTGTGTGTGTGTGTGTGTGTGTGGGTGTGTGAGGCATACAAGTTCCGCAAACATAGCAAAGTTTTAATAGGAAACTTAATTGAATGTGAGTTGCAGGATCTATTGACCCTGAGCTGTTTCTGCTTTGTGTGGATTATTTAAAGGATGTGTACAGGAGTGGAGCAGCCAGAGAAGAAACATTCCTCAGATATTTAATAAATATTGAAGAACTATAAGAACGTTTACATTATGGAGTGAGCAGAGAGCTTGTTCCGCATTGTTGTCGATTTCAGTTCAGAATCAGGTTCCATGAGAGGACACTGTGTAGTTCCGAAGAACTTGTAGCTTCTCACTGCAAACTCAACATGTTAATCTTTGTGTAGAGTCAGAGAGTCAGAGGTTAGTGTAGAGTCGGCTGTGTGTGTGTAGTGTTACTGCTGCTACAGAGGTTAGTGTAGAGTCGGCTGTGTGTGTGTAGTGTTACTGCTGCTACAGAGGTTAGTGTAGAGTCGGCTGTGTGTGTGTAGTGTTACTGCTGCTACAGAGGTTAGTGTAGAGTCGGCTGTGTGTGTGTAGTGTTACTGCTGCTACAGAGGTTAGTGTAGAGTCGGCTGTGTGTGTGTAGTGTTACTGCTGCTACAGAGGTTAGTGTAGAATTGGCTGTGTGTGTGAAGTGTTACTGCTACAGAGGTTAGTGTAGAGTTGGCTGTGTGTGTGTAGTGTTATTGCTACAGAGGTTAGTGTAGAGTCGGCTGTGTGTGTGTAGTGTTACTGCTGCTACAGAGGTTAGTGGAGAGTCGGCTGTGTGTGTGTAGTGTTACTGCTACAGAGGTTAGTGTAGAGTCGGCTGTGTGTGTGTGTAGTGTTACTGCTACAGAGGTTAGTGTAGAGTCGGCTGTGTGTGTGTAGTGTTACTGCTACAGAGGTTAGTGTAGAGTTGGCTGTGTGTGTGTAGTGTTACTGCTGCTACAGAGGTTAGTGTAGAGTCGGCTGTGTGTGTGTAGTGTTACTGCTGCTACAGAGGTTAGTGTAGAGTCGGCTGTGTGTGTGTGTAGTGTTACTGCTGCTACAGGGGTTAGTGTAGAGTCGGCTGTGTGTATGTAGTGTTACTGCTACAGAGGTTAGTGTAGAGTTTGCTGTGTGTGTGTAGTGTTACTGCTGCTACAGAGTTAGTGGAGAGTCGGCTGTGTGTGTGTAGTGTTATTGCTACAGAGGTTAGTGTAGAGTCGGCTGTGTGTGTGTAGTGTTACTGCTGCTACAGAGGTTAGTGGAGAGTCGGCTGTGTGTGTGTAGTGTTACTGCTACAGAGGTTAGTGTAGAGTCGGCTGTGTGTGTGTGTAGTGTTACTGCTACAGAGGTTAGTGTAGAGTCGGCTGTGTGTGTGTAGTGTTACTGCTACAGAGGTTAGTGTAGAGTTGGCTGTGTGTGTGTAGTGTTACTGCTGCTACAGAGGTTAGTGTAGAGTCGGCTGTGTGTGTGTAGTGTTACTGCTGCTACAGAGGTTAGTGTAGAGTCGGCTGTGTGTGTGTGTAGTGTTACTGCTGCTACAGGGGTTAGTGTAGAGTCGGCTGTGTGTATGTAGTGTTACTGCTACAGAGGTTAGTGTAGAGTTTGCTGTGTGTGTGTAGTGTTACTGCTGCTACAGAGTTAGTGGAGAGTCGGCTGTGTGTGTGTAGTGTTACTGCTACAGAGGTTAGTGTAGAGTCGGCTGTGTGTGTGTAGTTTTACTGCTACAGAGGTTAGTGTAGAGTCGGCTGTGTGTGTGTAGTATTACTGCTGCTACAGAGGTTAGTGTAGAGTCGGCTGTGTGTGTGTAGTATTACTGCTGCTACAGAGGTTAGTGTAGAGTCGGCTGTGTGTGTGTAGTGTTACTGCTACAGAGGTTAGTGTAGAGTCGGCTGTGTGTGTGTAGTGTTACTGCTACAGAAGTTAGTGTAGAGTCGGCAGTGTGTGTGTAGTGTTACTGCTACAGAGGTTAGTGTAGAGTCGGCTGTGTGTGTGTTGTGTTACTGCTGCTACAGAGGTTAGTGTAGAGTCGGCTGTGTGTGTGTGTAGTGTTATTGATACAGAGGTTAGTGTAGAGTCGGCTGTGTGTGTGTAGTTTTACTGCTGCTTCAGAGGTTAGTGTAGAGTCGGCTGTGTGTGTGTAGTGTTACTGCTACTGAGGTTAGTGTAGAGTCGGCTGTGTGTGTGTAGTGTAATTGCTACAGAGGTTAGTGTAGAGTCGGCTGTGTGTGTGTAGTTTTACTGCTGCTACAGAGGTTAGTGTAGAGTCGGCTGTGTGTGTTTAGTGTTACTGCTACTGAGCTTAGTGTAGAGTCGGCTGTATTTGTGTAGTGTTACTGCTGCTACAGAGGGTAGTGTAGAGTCGGCTGTGTGTGTGTAGTGTTACTGCTGCTACAGAGATTAGTGTAGAGTCGACTGTGTGTGTGTAGTGTTACTGCTGCTACAGAGGTTAGTGGAGAGTCGGCTGTGTGTGTGTAGTGTTACTGCTACAGAGATTAGTGTAGAGTCGGCTGTGTGTGTGTAGTGTTACTGCTACAGAGGTTAGTGTAGAGTCGGCTGTGTGTGTGTTGTGTTACTGCTGCTACAGAGGTTAGTGTAGAGTCGGCTGTGTGTGTGTGTAGTGTTATTGCTACAGAGGTTAGTGTAGAGTCGGCTGTGTGTGTGTGTGTAGTGTTACTGCTGCTACAGAGGTTAGTGGAGAGTCGGCTGTGTGTGTGTAGTGTTACTGCTACAGAGGTTAGTGTAGAGTCGGCTGTGTGTGTGTAGTGTTACTGCTACAGAGGTTAGTGTAGAGTCGGCTGTGTGTGTGTTGTGTTACTGCTGCTACAGAGGTTAGTGTAGAGTCGGCTGTGTGTGTGTGTAGTGTTATTGCTACAGAGGTTAGTGTAGAGTCGGCTGTGTGTGTGTAGTTTTACTGCTACCACAGAGGTTAGTGTAGAGTGGGCTGTGTGTGTGTAGTGTTACTGCTACTGAGGTTAGTGTAGAGTGGGCTGTGTGTGTGTAGTGTTACTGCTACTGAGGTTAGTGTAGAGTCGGCTGTGTGTGTGTAGTGTTACTGCTACTGAGGTTAGTGTAGAGTCGGCTGTATTTGTGTAGTGTTACTGCTGCTACAGAGGTTAGTGGAGAGTCGGCTGTGTGTGTGTAGTGTTACTGCTGCTACAGAGATTAGTGTAGAGTCGGCTGTGTGTGTGTAGTGTTACTGCTGCTACAGAGGTTAGTGGAGAGTCGGCTGTGTGTGTGTAGTGTTACTGCTACAGAGATTAGTGTAGAGTCGGCTGTGTGTGTGTAGTGTTACTGCTACAGAGGTTAGTGTAGAGTCGGCTGTGTGTGTGTTGTGTTACTGCTGCTACAGAGGTTAGTGTAGAGTCGGCTGTGTGTGTGTGTAGTGTAATTGCTACAGAGGTTAGTGTAGAGTCGGCTGTGTGTGTGTGTGTGTAGTGTTACTGCTGCTACAGAGGTTAGTGGAGAGTCGGCTGTGTGTGTGTAGTGTTACTGCTACAGAGGTTAGTGTAGAGTCGGCTGTGTGTGTGTAGTGTTACTGCTACAGAGGTTAGTGTAGAGTCGGCTGTGTGTGTGTTGTGTTACTGCTGCTACAGAGGTTAGTGTAGAGTCGGCTGTGTGTGTGTGTAGTGTTATTGCTACAGAGGTTAGTGTAGAGTCGGCTGTGTGTGTGTAGTTTTACTGCTGCTACAGAGGTTAGTGTAGAGTGGGCTGTGTGTGTGTAGTGTTACTGCTACTGAGGTTAGTGTAGAGTCGGCTGTGTGTGTGTAGTGTTACTGCTGCTACAGAGGTTAGTGTAGAGTCGGCTGTGTGTGTGTGTAGTGTAATTGCTACAGAGGTTAGTGTAGAGTCGGCTGTGTGTGTGTGTGTAGTGTTACTGCTGCTACAGAGGTTAGTGGAGAGTCGGCTGTGTGTGTGTAGTGTTACTGCTACAGAGGTTAGTGTAGAGTCGGCTGTGTGTGTGTAGTGTTACTGCTACAGAGGTTAGTGTAGAGTCGGCTGTGTGTGTGTTGTGTTACTGCTGCTACAGAGGTTAGTGTAGAGTCGGCTGTGTGTGTGTGTAGTGTTATTGCTACAGAGGTTAGTGTAGAGTCGGCTGTGTGTGTGTAGTTTTACTGCTGCTACAGAGGTTAGTGTAGAGTCGGCTGTGTGTGTAGTGTTACTGCTGCTACAGAAGTTAGTGTAGAGTTGGCTGTGTGTGTGTAGTGTTACTGCTACAGAAGTTAGTGTAGAGTCGGCTGTGTGTGTAGTGTTACTGCTGCTACAGAGGTTAATGTAGAGTCGGCTGTGTGTGTGTAGTGTTACTGCTACAGAGGTTAGTGTAGAGTCGGCTGTGTGTGTGTAGTGTTACTGCTACAGAGATTAGTGTAGAGTCGGCTGTGTGTGTGTGTGTTGTGTTACTGCTGCTACAGAGGTTAGTGTAGAGTCGGCTGTGTGTGTGTAGTGTTACTGCTGCTACAGAGGTTAGTGTAGAGTCGGCTGTGTGTGTGTAGTGTTACTGCTGCTACTGAGGTTAGAGTAGAGTCGGCTGTGTGTGTGTGTGTTGTGTTACTGCTGCTACAGAGGTTAGTGTAGAGTCGGCTGTGTGTGTAGTGTTACTGCTGCTACTGAGGTTAGTGTAGTGTCGGCTGTGTGTGTGTAGTGTTACTGCTACAGAGGTTAGTGTAGAGTCGGCTGTGTGTAGTGTTACAGCTACAGAGGTTAGTGTAGAGTCGGCTGTGTGTGTGTAGTGTTACTGCTGCTACAGAGGTTAGTGTAGAGTCGGCTGTGTGTGTGTAGTGTTACTGCTGCTACAGAGGTTAGTGTGGAGTCGGCTGTGTGTGTGTAGTGTTACTGCTGCTACAGAGGTTAGTGTAGAGTCGGCTGTGTGTGTGTAGTGATACTGCTGCTACAGAGGTTAGTGTAGAGTCGGCTGTGTGTGTGTAGTGTTACTGCTACAGAGGTTAGTGTAGAGTCGGCTGTGTGTGTGTAGTGTTACAGCTACAGAGGTTAGTGTAGAGTCGGCTGTGTGTGTGTAGTTTTACTTTTGCTACAGAGGTTAGTGTAGAGTCGGCTGTGTGTGTGTAGTGTTACTGCTACAGAGGTTAGTGTAGAGTCGGCTGTGTGTGTGTGTAGTGTTATTGATACAGAGGTTAGTGTAGAGTCGGCTGTGTGTGTGTAGTGTTACTGCTGCTACAGAGGTTAGTGTAGAGTCGGCTGTATGTGTGTAGTGTTACTGCTGCTACAGACGTTAGTGTAGAGTCGGCTGTGTGTGTGTAGTGTTACTGCTCCTACAGAGGTTAGTGTCGAGTCGGCTGTGTGTGTGTAGTGTTACTGCTGCTACAGAGGTTAGTGTAGAGTCGGCTGTGTGTGTGTAGTGTTACTGCTGCTACAGGGGTTAGTGTAGAGTCGGCTGTGTGTGTGTAGTGTTACTGCTGCTACAGAGTTTAGTGTAGAGTCGGCTGTGTGTGTGTAGTGTTACTGCTGCTACAGAGGTTAGTGGAGAGTCGGCTGTGTGTGTGTAGTGTTACTGCTGCTACAGAGGTTAGTGTAGAGTCGGCTGTGTGTGTGTAGTGTTACTGCTGCTACAGAGGTTAGTGGAGAGTCGGCTGTGTGTGTGTAGTGTTACTGCTGCTACAGAGGTTAGTGGAGAGTCGGCTGTGTGTGTGTAGTGTTACTGCTACAGAGGTTAGTGTAGAGTCGGCTGTGTGTGTGTAGTGTTACTGCTACAGAGGTTAGTGTAGAGTCGGCTGTGTGTGTGTGTGTTGTGTTACTGCTGCTACAGAGGTTAGTGTAGAGTCGGCTGTGTGTGTGTGTAGTGTTATTGCTACAGAGGTTAGTGTAGAGTCGGCTGTGTGTGTGTAGTTTTACTGCTGCTTCAGAGGTTAGTGTAGAGTCGGCTGTGTGTGTGTAGTGTTACTGCTACTGAGGTTAGTGTAGAGTCGGCTGTGTGTGTGTAGTGTAATTGCTACAGAGGTTAGTGTAGAGTCGGCTGTGTGTGTGTAGTTTTACTGCTGCTACAGAGGTTAGTGTAGAGTCGGCTGTGTGTGTTTAGTGTTACTGCTACTGAGCTTAGTGTAGAGTCGGCTGTGTGTGTGTAGTGTTACTGCTACTGAGGTTAGTGTAGAGTCGGCTGTGTGTGTGTAGTGTTACTGCTGCTACAGAGGTTAGTGTAGAGTCGGCTGTATTTGTGTAGTGTTACTGCTGCTACAGAGGGTAGTGTAGAGTCGGCTGTGTGTGTGTAGTGTTACTGCTGCTACAGAGATTAGTGTAGAGTCGACTGTGTGTGTGTAGTGTTACTGCTGCTACAGAGGTTAGTGGAGAGTCGGCTGTGTGTGTGTAGTGTTACTGCTACAGAGATTAGTGTAGAGTCGGCTGTGTGTGTGTAGTGTTACTGCTACAGAGGTTAGTGTAGAGTCGGCTGTGTGTGTGTTGTGTTACTGCTGCTACAGAGGTTAGTGTAGAGTCGGCTGTGTGTGTGTGTAGTGTTATTGCTACAGAGGTTAGTGTAGAGTCGGCTGTGTGTGTGTGTGTAGTGTTACTGCTGCTACAGAGGTTAGTGGAGAGTCGGCTGTGTGTGTGTAGTGTTACTGCTACAGAGGTTAGTGTAGAGTCGGCTGTGTGTGTGTAGTGTTACTGCTACAGAGGTTAGTGTAGAGTCGGCTGTGTGTGTGTTGTGTTACTGCTGCTACAGAGGTTAGTGTAGAGTCGGCTGTGTGTGTGTGTAGTGTTATTGCTACAGAGGTTAGTGTAGAGTCGGCTGTGTGTGTGTAGTTTTACTGCTGCCACAGAGGTTAGTGTAGAGTGGGCTGTGTGTGTGTAGTGTTACTGCTACTGAGGTTAGTGTAGAGTGGGCTGTGTGTGTGTAGTGTTACTGCTACTGAGGTTAGTGTAGAGTCGGCTGTGTGTGTGTAGTGTTACTGCTGCTACAGAGATTAGTGTAGAGTCGGCTGTGTGTGTGTAGTGTTACTGCTGCTACAGAGGTTAGTGTAGAGTCGGCTGTGTGTGTGTAGTGTTACTGCTACAGAGGTTAGTGTAGAGTCGGCTGTGTGTGTGTTGTGTTACTGCTGCTACAGAGGTTAGTGTAGAGTCGGCTGTGTGTGTGTGTAGTGTAATTGCTACAGAGGTTAGTGTAGAGTCGGCTGTGTGTGTGTGTGTAGTGTTACTGCTGCTACAGAGGTTAGTGGAGAGTCGGCTGTGTGTGTGTAGTGTTACTGCTACAGAGGTTAGTGTAGAGTCGGCTGTGTGTGTGTAGTGTTACTGCTACAGAGGTTAGTGTAGAGTCGGCTGTGTGTGTGTAGTGTTACTGCTACTGAGGTTAGTGTAGAGTCGGCTGTATTTGTGTAGTGTTACTGCTGCTACAGAGGTTAGTGTAGAGTCGGCTGTGTGTGTGTAGTGTTACTGCTGCTACAGAGATTAGTGTAGAGTCGGCTGTGTGTGTGTAGTGTTACTGCTGCTACAGAGATTAGTGTAGAGTCGGCTGTGTGTGTGTAGTGTTACTGCTGCTACAGAGGTTAGTGGAGAGTCGGCTGTGTGTGTGTAGTGTTACTGCTACAGAGGTTAGTGTAGAGTCGGCTGTGTGTGTGTTGTGTTACTGCTGCTACAGAGGTTAGTGTAGAGTCGGCTGTGTGTGTGTGTAGTGTAATTGCTACAGAGGTTAGTGTAGAGTCGGCTGTGTGTGTGTGTGTAGTGTTACTGCTGCTACAGAGGTTAGTGGAGAGTCGGCTGTGTGTGTGTAGTGTTACTGCTACAGAGGTTAGTGTAGAGTCGGCTGTGTGTGTGTAGTGTTACTGCTACAGAGGTTAGTGTAGAGTCGGCTGTGTGTGTGTTGTGTTACTGCTGCTACAGAGGTTAGTGTAGAGTCGGCTGTGTGTGTGTGTAGTGTTACTGCTACAGAAGTTAGTGTAGAGTCGGCTGTGTGTGTGTAGTGTTACTGCTACAGAGGTTAGTGTAGAGTCGGCTGTGTGTGTGTGTGTTGTGTTACTGCTGCTACAGAGGTTAGTGTAGAGTCGGCTGTGTGTGTAGTGTTACTGCTGATACTGAGGTTAATGTAGAGTCGGCTGTGTGTGTGTAGTGTTACTGCTACAGAGGTTAGTGTAGAGTCGGCTGTGTGTGTGTAGTGTTACTGCTACAGAGGTTAGTGTAGAGTCGGCTGTGTGTGTGTGTGTTGTGTTACTGCTGCTACAGAGGTTAGTGTAGAGTCGGCTGTGTGTGTAGTGTTACTGCTGATACTGAGGTTAGTGTAGAGTCGGCTGTGTGTGTGTGTTGTGTTACTGCTGCTACAGAGGTTAGTGTAGAGTCGGCTGTGTGTGTGTAGTGTTACTGCTACAGAGGTTAGTGTAGAGTCGGCTGTGTGTGTGTAGTGTTACAGCTACAGAGGTTAGTGTAATAAATAAACTTGAAACTAGAAACTAGTGTAGAGTCGGCTGTGTGTGTGTAGTGTTACTGCTACAGAGGTTAGTGTAGAGTCGGCTGTGTGTGTGTGTAGTGTTATTGATACAGAGGTTAGTGTAGAGTCGGCTGTGTGTGTGTAGTGTTACTGCTGCTACAGTGGTTAGTGTAGAGTCGGCTGTATGTGTGTAGTGTTACTGCTGCTACAGACGTTAGTGTAGAGTCGGCTGTGTGTGTGTAGTGTTACTGCTCCTACAGAGGTTAGTGTCGAGTCGGCTGTGTGTGTGTAGTGTTACTGCTGCTACAGAGGTTAGTGTAGAGTCGGCTGTGTGTGTGTAGTGTTACTGCTGCTACAGGGGTTAGTGTAGAGTCGGCTGTGTGTGTGTAGTGTTACTGCTGCTACAGAGTTTAGTGTAGAGTCGGCTGTGTGTGTGTAGTGTTACTGCTGCTACAGAGGTTAGTGGAGAGTCGGCTGTGTGTGTGTAGTGTTACTGCTGCTACAGAGGTTAGTGTAGAGTCGGCTGTGTGTGTGTAGTGTTACTGCTGCTACAGAGGTTAGTGGAGAGTCGGCTGTGTGTGTGTAGTGTTACTGCTGCTACAGAGGTTAGTGGAGAGTCGGCTGTGTGTGTGTAGTGTTACTGCTACAGAGGTTAGTGTAGAGTCGGCTGTGTGTGTGTAGTGTTACTGCTACAGAGGTTAGTGTAGAGTCGGCTGTGTGTGTGTGTGTTGTGTTACTGCTGCTACAGAGGTTAGTGTAGAGTCGGCTGTGTGTGTGTGTAGTGTTATTGCTACAGAGGTTAGTGTAGAGTCGGCTGTGTGTGTGTAGTTTTACTGCTGCTTCAGTTCAGAGGTTAGTGTAGAGTCGGCTGTGTGTGTTTAGTGTTACTGCTACTGAGCTTAGTGTAGAGTCGGCTGTGTGTGTGTAGTGTTACTGCTACTGAGGTTAGTGTAGAGTCGGCTGTGTGTGTGTAGTGTTACTGCTGCTACAGAGGTTAGTGTAGAGTCGGCTGTATTTGTGTAGTGTTACTGCTGCTACAGAGGGTAGTGTAGAGTCGGCTGTGTGTGTGTAGTGTTACTGCTGCTACAGAGATTAGTGTAGAGTCGACTGTGTGTGTGTAGTGTTACTGCTGCTACAGAGGTTAGTGGAGAGTCGGCTGTGTGTGTGTAGTGTTACTGCTACAGAGATTAGTGTAGAGTCGGCTGTGTGTGTGTAGTGTTACTGCTGCTACAGAGTTAGTGGAGAGTCGGCTGTGTGTGTGTAGTGTTACTGCTACAGAGGTTAGTGTAGAGTCGGCTGTGTGTGTGTAGTGTTACTGCTACAGAGGTTAGTGTAGAGTCGGCTGTGTGTGTGTGTGTTGTGTTACTGCTGCTACAGAGGTTAGTGTAGAGTCGGCTGTGTGTGTAGTGTTACTGCTGATACTGAGGTTAGTGTAGAGTCGGCTGTGTGTGTGTGTTGTGTTACTGCTGCTACAGAGGTTAGTGTAGAGTCGGCTGTGTGTGTGTAGTGTTACTGCTACAGAGGTTAGTGTAGAGTCGGCTGTGTGTGTGTAGTGTTACAGCTACAGAGGTTAGTGTAATAAATAAACTTGAAACTAGAAACTAGTGTAGAGTCGGCTGTGTGTGTGTAGTGTTACTGCTACAGAGGTTAGTGTAGAGTCGGCTGTGTGTGTGTGTAGTGTTATTGATACAGAGGTTAGTGTAGAGTCGGCTGTGTGTGTGTAGTGTTACTGCTGCTACAGTGGTTAGTGTAGAGTCGGCTGTATGTGTGTAGTGTTACTGCTGCTACAGACGTTAGTGTAGAGTCGGCTGTGTGTGTGTAGTGTTACTGCTCCTACAGAGGTTAGTGTCGAGTCGGCTGTGTGTGTGTAGTGTTACTGCTGCTACAGAGGTTAGTGTAGAGTCGGCTGTGTGTGTGTAGTGTTACTGCTGCTACAGGGGTTAGTGTAGAGTCGGCTGTGTGTGTGTAGTGTTACTGCTGCTACAGAGTTTAGTGTAGAGTCGGCTGTGTGTGTGTAGTGTTACTGCTGCTACAGAGGTTAGTGGAGAGTCGGCTGTGTGTGTGTAGTGTTACTGCTGCTACAGAGGTTAGTGTAGAGTCGGCTGTGTGTGTGTAGTGTTACTGCTGCTACAGAGGTTAGTGGAGAGTCGGCTGTGTGTGTGTAGTGTTACTGCTGCTACAGAGGTTAGTGGAGAGTCGGCTGTGTGTGTGTAGTGTTACTGCTACAGAGGTTAGTGTAGAGTCGGCTGTGTGTGTGTAGTGTTACTGCTACAGAGGTTAGTGTAGAGTCGGCTGTGTGTGTGTGTGTTGTGTTACTGCTGCTACAGAGGTTAGTGTAGAGTCGGCTGTGTGTGTGTGTAGTGTTATTGCTACAGAGGTTAGTGTAGAGTCGGCTGTGTGTGTGTAGTTTTACTGCTGCTTCAGAGGTTAGTGTAGAGTCGGCTGTGTGTGTGTAGTGTTACTGCTACTGAGGTTAGTGTAGAGTCGGCTGTGTGTGTGTAGTGTAATTGCTACAGAGGTTAGTGTAGAGTCGGCTGTGTGTGTGTAGTTTTACTGCTGCTACAGAGGTTAGTGTAGAGTCGGCTGTGTGTGTTTAGTGTTACTGCTACTGAGCTTAGTGTAGAGTCGGCTGTGTGTGTGTAGTGTTACTGCTACTGAGGTTAGTGTAGAGTCGGCTGTGTGTGTGTAGTGTTACTGCTGCTACAGAGGTTAGTGTAGAGTCGGCTGTATTTGTGTAGTGTTACTGCTGCTACAGAGGGTAGTGTAGAGTCGGCTGTGTGTGTGTAGTGTTACTGCTGCTACAGAGGTTAGTGTAGAGTCGGCTGTGTGTGTGTTGTGTTACTGCTGCTACAGAGGTTAGTGTAGAGTCGGCTGTGTGTGTGTGTAGTGTTATTGCTACAGAGGTTAGTGTAGAGTCGGCTGTGTGTGTGTGTGTAGTGTTACTGCTGCTACAGAGGTTAGTGGAGAGTCGGCTGTGTGTGTGTAGTGTTACTGCTACAGAGGTTAGTGTAGAGTCGGCTGTGTGTGTGTAGTGTTACTGCTACAGAGGTTAGTGTAGAGTCGGCTGTGTGTGTGTTGTGTTACTGCTGCTACAGAGGTTAGTGTAGAGTCGGCTGTGTGTGTGTGTAGTGTTATTGCTACAGAGGTTAGTGTAGAGTCGGCTGTGTGTGTGTAGTTTTACTGCTGCCACAGAGGTTAGTGTAGAGTGGGCTGTGTGTGTGTAGTGTTACTGCTACTGAGGTTAGTGTAGAGTGGGCTGTGTGTGTGTAGTGTTACTGCTACTGAGGTTAGTGTAGAGTCGGCTGTGTGTGTGTAGTGTTACTGCTACTGAGGTTAGTGTAGAGTCGGCTGTATTTGTGTAGTGTTACTGCTGCTACAGAGGTTAGTGTAGAGTCGGCTGTGTGTGTGTAGTGTTACTGCTGCTACAGAGATTAGTGTAGAGTCGGCTGTGTGTGTGTAGTGTTACTGCTGCTACAGAGGTTAGTGTAGAGTCGGCTGTGTGTGTGTAGTGTTACTGCTACAGAGGTTAGTGTAGAGTCGGCTGTGTGTGTGTTGTGTTACTGCTGCTACAGAGGTTAGTGTAGAGTCGGCTGTGTGTGTGTGTAGTGTAATTGCTACAGAGGTTAGTGTAGAGTCGGCTGTGTGTGTGTGTGTAGTGTTACTGCTGCTACAGAGGTTAGTGGAGAGTCGGCTGTGTGTGTGTAGTGTTACTGCTACAGAGGTTAGTGTAGAGTCGGCTGTGTGTGTGTAGTGTTACTGCTACAGAGGTTAGTGTAGAGTCGGCTGTGTGTGTGTAGTGTTACTGCTACTGAGGTTAGTGTAGAGTCGGCTGTATTTGTGTAGTGTTACTGCTGCTACAGAGGTTAGTGTAGAGTCGGCTGTGTGTGTGTAGTGTTACTGCTGCTACAGAGATTAGTGTAGAGTCGGCTGTGTGTGTGTAGTGTTACTGCTGCTACAGAGGTTAGTGGAGAGTCGGCTGTGTGTGTGTAGTGTTACTGCTACAGAGGTTAGTGTAGAGTCGGCTGTGTGTGTGTTGTGTTACTGCTGCTACAGAGGTTAGTGTAGAGTCGGCTGTGTGTGTGTGTAGTGTAATTGCTACAGAGGTTAGTGTAGAGTCGGCTGTGTGTGTGTGTGTAGTGTTACTGCTGCTACAGAGGTTAGTGGAGAGTCGGCTGTGTGTGTGTAGTGTTACTGCTACAGAGGTTAGTGTAGAGTCGGCTGTGTGTGTGTAGTGTTACTGCTACAGAGGTTAGTGTAGAGTCGGCTGTGTGTGTGTTGTGTTACTGCTGCTACAGAGGTTAGTGTAGAGTCGGCTGTGTGTGTGTGTAGTGTTATTGCTACAGAGGTTAGTGTAGAGTCGGCTGTGTGTGTGTAGTTTTACTGCTGCTACAGAGGTTAGTGTAGAGTGGGCTGTGTGTGTGTAGTGTTACTGCTACTGAGGTTAGTGTAGAGTCGGCTGTGTGTGTGTAGTGTTACTGCTGCTGCAGAGGTTAGTGTAGAGTCGGCTGTGTGTGTAGTGTTACTGCTGCTACAGAAGTTAGTGTAGAGTTGGCTGTGTGTGTGTAGTGTTACTGCTACAGAAGTTAGTGTAGAGTCGGCTGTGTGTGTGTAGTGTTACTGCTACAGAGGTTAGTGTAGAGTCGGCTGTGTGTGTGTGTGTTGTGTTACTGCTGCTACAGAGGTTAGTGTAGAGTCGGCTGTGTGTGTAGTGTTACTGCTGATACTGAGGTTAATGTAGAGTCGGCTGTGTGTGTGTAGTGTTACTGCTACAGAGGTTAGTGTAGAGTCGGCTGTGTGTGTGTAGTGTTACTGCTACAGAGGTTAGTGTAGAGTCGGCTGTGTGTGTGTGTGTTGTGTTACTGCTGCTACAGAGGTTAGTGTAGAGTCGGCTGTGTGTGTAGTGTTACTGCTGATACTGAGGTTAGTGTAGAGTCGGCTGTGTGTGTGTGTGTTGTGTTACTGCTGCTACAGAGGTTAGTGTAGAGTCGGCTGTGTGTGTGTAGTGTTACTGCTACAGAGGTTAGTGTAGAGTCGGCTGTGTGTGTGTGTGTTGTGTTACTGCTGCTACAGAGGTTAGTGTAGAGTCGGCTGTGTGTGTGTAGTGTTACTGCTGCTACTGAGGTTAGTGTAGAGTCGGCTGTGTGTGTGTAGTGTTACTGCTGCTACTGAGGTTAGTGTAGAGTCGGCTGTGTGTGTAGTGTTACTGCTGCTACTGAGGTTAGTGTAGAGTCGGCTGTGTGTGTGTAGTGTTACTGCTACAGAGGTTAGTGTAGAGTCGGCTGTGTGTGTGTAGTGTTACTGCTACAGAGGTTAGTGTAGAGTCGGCTGTGTGTGTGTGTGTTGTGTTACTGCTGCTACAGAGGTTAGTGTAGAGTCGGCTGTGTGTGCGTGTGTTGTGTTACTGCTGCTACAGAGGTTAGTGTAGAGTCGGCTGTGTGTGTGTATTGTTATTGCTACAGAGGTTAGTGTAGAGTCGGCTGTGTGTGTGTAGTGTTACTGCTACAGAGGTTAGTGTAGAGTCGGCTGTGTGTGTGTAGTGCTACTGCTGCTACAGAGGTTAGTGTAGAGTCGGCTGTGTGTGTGTAGTGTTATTGCTACAGAGGTTAGTGTAGAGTCGGCTGTGTGTGTGTAGTGTTACTGCTGCTACAGAGGTTAGTGTAGAGTCGGCTGTGTGTGTGTAGTGTTACTGCTGCTACAGTGGTTAGTGAAGAGTCGGCTGTGTGTGTGTAGTGTTACTGCTACTGAGGTTAGTGTAGAGTCGGCTGTGTGTGTGTAGTGTTACTGCTGCTACAGAGGTTAGTTTAGAGTCGGCTGTGTGTGTGTGTGTTGTGTTACTGCTGCTACAGAGGTTAGTGTAGAGTCGGCTGTGTGTGTGTAGTGTTATTGCTACAGAGGTTAGTGTAGAGTCGGCTGTGTGTGTGTAGTGTTACTGCTGCTACAGAGGTTAGTGTAGAGTCGGCTGTGTGTGTGTAGTGTTACTGCTGCTACAGAGGTTAGTGTGGAGTCGGCTGTGTGTGTGTAGTTTTACTTCTGCTACAGAGGTTAGTGTAGAGTCGGCTGTGTGTGTGTAGTGTTACTGCTACAGAGGTTAGTGTAGAGTCGGCTGTGTGTGTGTAGTGTTACAGCTACAGAGGTTAGTGTAGAGTCGGCTGTGTGTGTAGTTTTACTTTTGCTACAGAGGTTAGTGTAGAGTCGGCTGTGTGTGTGTAGTGTTACTGCTACAGAGGTTAGTGTAGAGTCGGCTGTGTGTGTGTGTAGTGTTATTGCTACAGAGGTTAGTGTAGAGTCGGCTGTGTGTGTGTAGTGTTACTGCTGCTACAGAGGTTAGTGTAGAGTCGGCTGTATGTGTGTAGTGTTACTGCTGCTACAGAGGTTAGTGTAGAGTCGGCTGTGTGTGTGTAGTGTTACTGCTGCTACAGAGGTTAGTGTAGAGTCGGCTGTGTGTGTGTGTAGTGTTACTGCTGCTACAGAGGTTAGTGTAGAGTCGGCTGTGTGTGTGTAGTGTTACTGCTGCTACAGAGGTTAGTGTAGAGTCGGCTGTGTGTGTGTAGTGTTACTGCTGCTACAGGGGTTAGTGTAGAGTCGGCTGTGTGTGTGTAGTGTTACTGCTGCTACAGAGGTTAGTGTAGAGTCGGCTGTGTGTGTGTAGTGTTACTGCTGCTACAGAGGTTAGTGGAGAGTCGGCTGTGTGTGTGTAGTGTTACTGCTGCTACAGAGGTTAGTGTAGAGTCGGCTGTGTGTGTGTAGTGTTACTGCTGCTACAGAGGTTAGTGGAGAGTCGGCTGTGTGTGTGTAGTGTTACTGCTGCTACAGAGGTTAGTGGAGAGTCGGCTATGTGTGTGTAGTGTTACTGCTACAGAGGTTAGTGTAGAGTCGGCTGTGTGTTTATAGTGTTACTGCTACAGAGGTTAGTGTAGAGTCGGCTGTGTGTGTGTGTGTTGTGTTACTGCTGCTACAGAGGTTAGTGTAGAGTCGGCTGTGTGTGTGTGTAGTGTTATTGCTACAGAGGTTAGTGTAGAGTCGGCTGTGTGTGTGTAGTTTTACTGCTGCTTCAGAGGTTAGTGTAGAGTCGGCTGTGTGTGTGTAGTGTTACTGCTACTGAGGTTAGTGTAGAGTCGGCTGTGTGTGTGTAGTGTTATTGCTACAGAGGTTAGTGTAGAGTCGGCTGTGTGTGTGTAGTTTTACTGCTGCTACAGAGGTTAGTGTAGAGTCGGCTGTGTGTGTGTAGTGTTACTGCTACTGAGGTTAGTGTAGAGTCGGCTGTGTGTGTGTAGTGTTACTGCTACTGAGGTTAGTGTAGAGTCGGCTGTATTTGTGTAGTGTTACTGCTGCTACAGAGGTTAGTGTAGAGTCGGCTGTGTGTGTGTAGTGTTACTGCTGCTACAGAGATTAGTGTAGAGACGGCTGTGTGTGTGTAGTGTTACTGCTGCTACAGAGGTTAGTGGAGAGTCGGCTGTGTGTGTGTAGTGTTACTGCTACAGAGATTAGTGTAGAGTCGGCTGTGTGTGTGTAGTGTTACTGCTACAGAGGTTAGTGTAGAGTCGGCTGTGTGTGTGTGTGTAGTGTTATTGCTACAGAGGTTAGTGTAGAGTCGGCTGTGTGTGTGTGTGTAGTGTTAGTGCTGCTACAGAGGTTAGTGGAGAGTCGGCTGTGTGTGTGTCGTGTTACTGCTACAGAGGTTAGTGTAGAGTCGGCTGTGTGTGTGTAGTTTTACTGCTGCTACAGAGGTTAGTGTAGAGTCGGCTGTGTGTGTGTAGTGTTACTGCTACAGAGGTTAGTGTAGAGTCGGCTGTGTGTGTGTAGTGTTACTGCTACAGAGGTTAGTGTAGAGTCGGCTGTGTGTGTGTAGTGTTACTGCTACAGAGGTTAGTGTAGAGTCGGCTGTGTGTGTGTAGTGTTACTGCTACTGAGGTTAGTGTAGAGTCGGCTGTATTTGTGTAGTGTTACTGCTGCTACAGAGGTTAGTGTAGAGTCGGCTGTGTGTGTGTAGTGTTACTGCTGCTACAGAGATTAGTGTAGAGTCGGCTGTGTGTGTGTAGTGTTACTGCTGCTACAGAGGTTAGTGGAGAGTCGGCTGTGTGTGTGTAGTGTTACTGCTACAGAGATTAGTGTAGAGTCGGCTGTGTGTGTGTAGTGTTACTGCTACAGAGGTTAGTGTAGAGTCGGCTGTGTGTGTGTTGTGTTACTGCTGCTACAGAGGTTAGTGTAGAGTCGGCTGTGTGTGTGTGTAGTGTAATTGCTACAGAGGTTAGTGTAGAGTCGGCTGTGTGTGTGTGTGTAGTGTTACTGCTGCTACAGAGGTTAGTGGAGAGTCGGCTGTGTGTGTGTAGTGTTACTGCTACAGAGGTTAGTGTAGAGTCGGCTGTGTGTGTGTAGTGTTACTGCTACAGAGGTTAGTGTAGAGTCGGCTGTGTGTGTGTTGTGTTACTGCTGCTACAGAGGTTAGTGTAGAGTCGGCTGTGTGTGTGTGTAGTGTTATTGCTACAGAGGTTAGTGTAGAGTCGGCTGTGTGTGTGTAGTTTTACTGCTGCTACAGAGGTTAGTGTAGAGTGGGCTGTGTGTGTGTAGTGTTACTGCTACTGAGGTTAGTGTAGAGTCGGCTGTGTGTGTGTAGTGTTACTGCTGCTACAGAGGTTAGTGTAGAGTCGGCTGTGTGTGTAGTGTTACTGCTGCTACAGAAGTTAGTGTAGAGTTGGCTGTGTGTGTGTAGTGTTACTGCTACAGAAGTTAGTGTAGAGTCGGCTGTGTGTGTGTAGTGTTACTGCTACAGAGGTTAGTGTAGAGTCGGCTGTGTGTGTGTGTGTTGTGTTACTGCTGCTACAGAGGTTAGTGTAGAGTCGGCTGTGTGTGTAGTGTTACTGCTGATACTGAGGTTAATGTAGAGTCGGCTGTGTGTGTGTAGTGTTACTGCTACAGAGGTTAGTGTAGAGTCGGCTGTGTGTGTGTAGTGTTACTGCTACAGAGGTTAGTGTAGAGTCGGCTGTGTGTGTGTGTGTTGTGTTACTGCTGCTACAGAGGTTAGTGTAGAGTCGGCTGTGTGTGTAGTGTTACTGCTGATACTGAGGTTAGTGTAGAGTCGGCTGTGTGTGTGTGTGTTGTGTTACTGCTGCTACAGAGGTTAGTGTAGAGTCGGCTGTGTGTGTGTAGTGTTACTGCTACAGAGGTTAGTGTAGAGTCGGCTGTGTGTGTGTGTGTTGTGTTACTGCTGCTACAGAGGTTAGTGTAGAGTCGGCTGTGTGTGTGTAGTGTTACTGCTGCTACTGAGGTTAGTGTAGAGTCGGCTGTGTGTGTGTAGTGTTACTGCTGCTACTGAGGTTAGTGTAGAGTCGGCTGTGTGTGTAGTGTTACTGCTGCTACTGAGGTTAGTGTAGAGTCGGCTGTGTGTGTGTAGTGTTACTGCTACAGAGGTTAGTGTAGAGTCGGCTGTGTGTGTGTAGTGTTACTGCTACAGAGGTTAGTGTAGAGTCGGCTGTGTGTGTGTGTGTTGTGTTACTGCTGCTACAGAGGTTAGTGTAGAGTCGGCTGTGTGTGCGTGTGTTGTGTTACTGCTGCTACAGAGGTTAGTGTAGAGTCGGCTGTGTGTGTGTATTGTTATTGCTACAGAGGTTAGTGTAGAGTCGGCTGTGTGTGTGTAGTGTTACTGCTACAGAGGTTAGTGTAGAGTCGGCTGTGTGTGTGTAGTGTTATTGCTACAGAGGTTAGTGTAGAGTCGGCTGTGTGTGTGTAGTGTTACTGCTGCTACAGTGGTTAGTGAAGAGTCGGCTGTGTGTGTGTAGTGTTACTGCTACAGAGGTTAGTGTAGAGTCGGCTGTGTGTGTGTAGTGTTACTGCTGCTACAGAGGTTAGTTTAGAGTCGGCTGTGTGTGTGTGTGTTGTGTTACTGCTGCTACAGAGGTTAGTGTAGAGTCGGCTGTGTGTGTGTAGTGTTATTGCTACAGAGGTTAGTGTAGAGTCGGCTGTGTGTGTGTAGTGTTACTGCTGCTACAGAGGTTAGTGTAGAGTCGGCTGTGTGTGTGTAGTGTTACTGCTGCTACAGAGGTTAGTGTGGAGTCGGCTGTGTGTGTGTAGTTTTACTTCTGCTACAGAGGTTAGTGTAGAGTCGGCTGTGTGTGTGTAGTGTTACTGCTACAGAGGTTAGTGTAGAGTCGGCTGTGTGTGTGTAGTGTTACAGCTACAGAGGTTAGTGTAGAGTCGGCTGTGTGTGTAGTTTTACTTTTGCTACAGAGGTTAGTGTAGAGTCGGCTGTGTGTGTGTAGTGTTACTGCTACAGAGGTTAGTGTAGAGTCGGCTGTGTGTGTGTGTAGTGTTATTGCTACAGAGGTTAGTGTAGAGTCGGCTGTGTGTGTAGTTTTACTTTTGCTACAGAGGTTAGTGTAGAGTCGGCTGTGTGTGTGTAGTGTTACTGCTGCTACAGAGGTTAGTGTAGAGTCGGCTGTATGTGTGTAGTGTTACTGCTGCTACAGAGGTTAGTGTAGAGTCGGCTGTGTGTGTGTAGTGTTACTGCTGCTACAGAGGTTAGTGTAGAGTCGGCTGTGTGTGTGTGTAGTGTTACTGCTGCTACAGAGGTTAGTGTAGAGTCGGCTGTGTGTGTGTAGTGTTACTGCTGCTACAGAGGTTAGTGTAGAGTCGGCTGTGTGTGTGTAGTGTTACTGCTGCTACAGGGGTTAGTGTAGAGTCGGCTGTGTGTGTGTAGTGTTACTGCTGCTACAGAGGTTAGTGTAGAGTCGGCTGTGTGTGTGTAGTGTTACTGCTTCTACAGAGGTTAGTGGAGAGTCGGCTGTGTGTGTGTAGTGTTACTGCTGCTACAGAGGTTAGTGTAGAGTCGGCTGTGTGTGTGTAGTGTTACTGCTGCTACAGAGGTTAGTGGAGAGTCGGCTGTGTGTGTGTAGTGTTACTGCTGCTACAGAGGTTAGTGGAGAGTCGGCTATGTGTGTGTAGTGTTACTGCTACAGAGGTTAGTGTAGAGTCGGCTGTGTGTTTGTAGTGTTACTGCTACAGAGGTTAGTGTAGAGTCGGCTGTGTGTGTGTGTGTTGTGTTACTGCTGCTACAGAGGTTAGTGTAGAGTCGGCTGTGTGTGTGTGTAGTGTTATTGCTACAGAGGTTAGTGTAGAGTCGGCTGTGTGTGTGTAGTTTTACTGCTGCTTCAGAGGTTAGTGTAGAGTCGGCTGTGTGTGTGTAGTGTTACTGCTACTGAGGTTAGTGTAGAGTCGGCTGTGTGTGTGTAGTGTTATTGCTACAGAGGTTAGTGTAGAGTCGGCTGTGTGTGTGTAGTTTTACTGCTGCTACAGAGGTTAGTGTAGAGTCGGCTGTGTGTGTGTAGTGTTACTGCTACTGAGGTTAGTGTAGAGTCGGCTGTGTGTGTGTAGTGTTACTGCTACTGAGGTTAGTGTAGAGTCGGCTGTATTTGTGTAGTGTTACTGCTGCTACAGAGGTTAGTGTAGAGTCGGCTGTGTGTGTGTAGTGTTACTGCTGCTACAGAGATTAGTGTAGAGACGGCTGTGTGTGTGTAGTGTTACTGCTGCTACAGAGGTTAGTGGAGAGTCGGCTGTGTGTGTGTAGTGTTACTGCTACAGAGATTAGTGTAGAGTCGGCTGTGTGTGTGTAGTGTTACTGCTACAGAGGTTAGTGTAGAGTCGGCTGTGTGTGTGTGTGTAGTGTTATTGCTACAGAGGTTAGTGTAGAGTCGGCTGTGTGTGTGTGTGTAGTGTTAGTGCTGCTACAGAGGTTAGTGGAGAGTCGGCTGTGTGTGTGTCGTGTTACTGCTACAGAGGTTAGTGTAGAGTCGGCTGTGTGTGTGTAGTTTTACTGCTGCTACAGAGGTTAGTGTAGAGTCGGCTGTGTGTGTGTAGTGTTACTGCTACAGAGGTTAGTGTAGAGTCGGCTGTGTGTGTGTAGTGTTACTGCTACAGAGGTTAGTGTAGAGTCGGCTGTGTGTGTGTAGTGTTACTGCTGCTACAGAGGTTAGTGGAGAGTCGGCTGTGTGTGTGTAGTGTTACTGCTGCTACAGAGGTTAGTGGAGAGTCGGCTGTGTGTGTGTAGTGTTACTGCTACAGAGGTTAGTGTAGAGTCGGCTGTGTGTGTGTAGTGTTACTGCTGCTACAGAGGTTAGTGTAGAGTCGGCTGTGTGTGTGTAGTGTTACTGCTGCTACAGGGGTTAGTGTAGAGTCGGCTGTGTGTGTGTAGTGTTACTGCTGCTACAGAGGTTAGTGTAGAGTCGGCTGTGTGTGTGTAGTGTTACTGCTGCTACAGAGGTTAGTGGAGAGTCGGCTGTGTGTGTGTAGTGTTACTGCTGCTACAGAGGTTAGTGTAGAGTCGGCTGTGTGTGTGTAGTGTTACTGCTGCTACAGAGGTTAGTGGAGAGTCGGCTGTGTGTGTGTAGTGTTACTGCTGCTACAGAGGTTAGTGGAGAGTCGGCTATGTGTGTGTAGTGTTACTGCTGCTACAGAGGTTAGTGTAGAGTCGGCTGTGTGTGTGTGTAAAGTTATTGCTACTGAGGTTAGTGTAGAGTCGGCTGTGTGTGTGTAGTGTTACTGCTGCTACAGAGATTAGTGTAGAGACGGCTGTGTGTGTGTAGTGTTACTGCTGCTACAGAGGTTAGTGGAGAGTCGGCTGTGTGTGTGTAGTGTTACTGCTACAGAGATTAGTGTAGAGTCGGCTGTGTGTGTGTAGTGTAGTGTTATTGCTACAGAGGTTAGTGTAGAGTCGGCTGTGTGTGTGTGTGTAGTGTTAGTGCTGCTACAGAGGTTAGTGGAGAGTCGGCTGTGTGTGTGTCGTGTTACTGCTACAGAGGTTAGTGTAGAGTCGGCTGTGTGTGTGTAGTTTTACTGCTGCTACAGAGGTTAGTGTAGAGTCGGCTGTGTGTGTGTAGTGTTACTTCTACAGAGGTTAGTGTAGAGTCGGCTGTGTGTGTAGTGTTACTGCTACAGAGGTTAGTGTAGAGTCGGCTGTGTGTGTGTAGTGTTACTGCTGCTACAGAGGTTAGTGGAGAGTCGGCTGTGTGTGTGTAGTGTTACTGCTGCTACAGAGGTTAGTGGAGAGTCGGCTGTGTGTGTGTAGTGTTACTGCTACAGAGGTTAGTGTAGAGTCGGCTGTGTGTGTGTGTAAAGTTATTGCTACAGAGGTTAGTGTAGAGTCGGCTGTGTGTGTGTAGTTTTACTGCTGCTACAGAGGTTAGTGTAGAGTCGGCTGTGTGTGTGTAGTGTTACTGCTACTGAGGTTAGTGTAGAGTCGGCTGTGTGTGTGTAGTGTTATTGCTACAGAGGTTAGTGTAGAGTCGGCTGTGTGTGTGTAGTGTTACTGCTACTGAGGTTAGTGTAGAGTCGGCTGTGTGTGTGTAGTGTTACTGCTGCTACAGAGGTTAGTGTAGAGTGGGCTGTATTTGTGTAGTGTTACTGCTGCTACAGAGGTTAGTGTAGAGTCGGCTGTGTGTGTGTAGTGTTACTGCTGCTACAGAGGTTAGTGTAGAGTTGGCTGTGTGTGTGTAGTGTTACTGCTACAGAGGTTAGTGTAGAGTGGGCTGTATTTGTGTAGTGTTACTGCTGCTACAGAGATTAGTGTAGAGTCGGCTGTGTGTGTGTAGTGTTACTGCTGCTACAGACGTTAGTGGAGAGTCGGCTGTGTGTGTGTAGTGTTACTGCTGCTACAGAGGTTAGTGTAGAGTCGGCTGTGTGTGTGTAGTGTTACTGCTACAGAGGTTAGTGTAGATTCGGCTGTGTGTTTGTAGTGTTACTGCTACAGAGGTTAGTGTAGAGTCGGCTGTGTGTGTGTAGTGTTACTGCTACAGAGGTTAGTGTAGAGTCGGCTGTGTGTGTGTAGTGTACCTGCTACAGAGGTTAGTGTAGAGTCGGCTGTGTGTGTGTAGTGTTACTGCTGCTACAGAGGTTAGTGTAGAGTCGGCTGTGTGTGTGTAGTGTTACTGCTGCTACTGAACTTAGTGTAGAGTCGGCTGTGTGTGTGTAGTGTTACTGCTGCTACAGAGGTTAGTGTAGAGTCGGCTGTGTGTGTGTAGTGTTACTGCTACAGAGGTTAGTGTAGAGTCGGCTGTGTGTGTGTAGTGTTACTGCTACAGAGGTTAGTGTAGAGTCGGCTGTGTGTGTGTAGTGTTACAGCTACAGAGGTTAGTGTATAAATAAACTTGAACTAGAAACTAGTGTAGAGTCGGCTGTGTGTGTGTAGTGTTACTGCTACAGAGGTTAGTGTAGGAGTCGGCTGTGTGTGTGTAGTGTTACTGCTACAGAGGTTAGTGTAGAGTCGGCTGTGTGTGTGTAGTGTTTACTGCTACAGAGGTTAGGAATAGCGTCGGCTGTGTGTGTATAGTGTTACTGCTGCTACAGAGGTTAGTGTAATAAATAAACTTGAAACTAGAAACTAGTGTAGAGTCGGCTGTGTGTGTGTAGTGTTACTGCTACAGAGGTTAGTGTAGAGTCGGCTGTGTGTGTGTAGTGTTACTGCTACAGAGGTTAGTGTAGAGTCGGCTGTGTGTGTGTAGTGTTACTGCTGCTACTGAGGTTAGTGTAGAGTCGGCTGTGTGTGTGTAGTGTTACTGCTGCTACTGAGGTTAGTGTAGAGTCGGCTGTGTGTGTGTAGTGTTACTGCTGCTACAGAGGTTAGTGTACAGTCGGCTGTGTGTGTGTAGTGTTACTGTTGCTACAGAGGTTAGTGTAGAGTCGTCTGTGTGTGTGTAGTGTTACTGCTGCTACAGAGGTTAGTGTAGAGTCGGCTGTGTGTGTGTAGTGTTACTGCTGCTACAGAGGTTAGTGTAGAGTCGGCTGTGTGTGTGTAGTGTTACTGCTGCTACAGAGATTAGTGTAGAGTCGACTGTTTGTGTGTAGTGTTACTGCTGCTACAGAGGTTAGTGGAGAGTCGGCTGTGTGTGTGTAGTGTTACTGCTACAGAGATTAGTGTAGAGTCGGCTGTGTGTGTGTAGTGTTACTGCTACAGAGGTTAGTGTAGAGTCGGCTGTGTGTGTGTTGTGTTACTGCTGCTACAGAGGTTAGTGTTAGAGTCGCTGTGTGTTGTGTGTGTAGTGTTATTGCTACAGAGGTTAGTGTAGAGTCGGCTGTGTGTGTGTGTGTAGTGTTACTGCTGCTACAGAGGTTAGTGGAGAGTCGGCTGTGTGTGTGTAGTGTTACTGCTACAGAGGTTAGTGTAGAGTCGGCTGTGTGTGTGTAGTGTTACTGCTACAGAGGTTAGTGTAGAGTCGGCTGTGTGTGTGTTGTGTTACTGCTGCTACAGAGGTTAGTGTAGAGTCGGCTGTGTGTGTGTGTAGTGTTATTGCTACAGAGGTTAGTGTAGAGTCGGCTGTGTGTGTGTAGTTTTACTGCTGCCACAGAGGTTAGTGTAGAGTGGGCTGTGTGTGTGTAGTGTTACTGCTACTGAGGTTAGTGTAGAGTGGGCTGTGTGTGTGTAGTGTTACTGCTACTGAGGTTAGTGTAGAGTCGGCTGTGTGTGTGTAGTGTTACTGCTACTGAGGTTAGTGTAGAGTCGGCTGTATTTGTGTAGTGTTACTGCTGCTACAGAGGTTAGTGTAGAGTCGGCTGTGTGTGTGTAGTGTTACTGCTGCTACAGAGATTAGTGTAGAGTCGGCTGTGTGTGTGTAGTGTTACTGCTGCTACAGAGGTTAGTGGAGAGTCGGCTGTGTGTGTGTAGTGTTACTGCTACAGAGATTAGTGTAGAGTCGGCTGTGTGTGTGTAGTGTTACTTGCTACAGAGGTTAGTGTAGAGTCGGCTGTGTGGGTGTTGTTGTTACTGCTGCTACAGAGGTTAGTGTAGAGTCGGCTGTGTGTGTGTGTAGTGTAATTGCTACAGAGGTTAGTGTAGAGTCGGCTGTGTGTGTGTGTGTAGTGTTACTGCTGCTACAGAGGTTAGTGGAGAGTCGGCTGTGTGTGTGTAGTGTTACTGCTACAGAGGTTAGTGTAGAGTCGGCTGTGTGTGTGTAGTGTTACTGCTACAGAGGTTAGTGTAGAGTCGGCTGTGTGTGTGTTGTGTTACTGCTGCTACAGAGGTTAGTGTAGAGTCGGCTGTGTGTGTGTGTAGTGTTATTTGCTACAGAGGTTAGTGTAGAGTCGGCTGTGTGTGTGGTAGTTTTACTGCTGCTACAGAGGTTAGTGTAGAGTGGGCTGTGTGTGTGTAGTGTTACTGCTACTGAGGTTAGTGTAGAGGTCGGCTGTGTGTGTGTAGTGTTACTGCTGCTACAGAGGTTAGTGTAGAGTCGGCTGTGTGTGTAGTGTTACTGCTGCTACAGAAGTTAGTGTAGAGTTGGCTGTGTGTGTGTAGTGTTACTGCTACAGAAGTTAGTGTAGAGTCGGCTGATGTGTGTGTAGTAGTACGCTACAGAGGTTAGTGTAGAGTCGGCTTGTGGTGTGTGTGTGTTGTGTTACTGCTGCTACAGAGGTTAGTGTAGAGTCGGCTGTGTGTGTAGTGTTACTGCTGATACTAAGGTTAATGTAGAGTCGGCTGTGTGTGTGTAGTGTTACTGCTACAGAGGTTAGTGTAGAGTCGGCTGTGTGTGTGTAGTGTTACTGCTACAGAGGTTAGTGTAGAGTCGGCTGTGTGTGTGTGTGTTTGTGTTACTGCTGCTACAGAGGTTAGTGTAGAGTCGGCTGTGTGTGTAGTGTTACTGCTGATACTGAGGTTAGTGTAGAGTCGGCTGTGTGTGTGTGGTGTTGTGTTACTGCTGCTACAGAGGTTAGTGTAGAGTCGGCTGTGTGTGTGTAGTGTTACTGCTACAGAGGTTAGTGTAGAGTCGGCTGTGTGTGTGTGTGTTGTTGTTACTGCTGCTACAGAGGTTAGTGTAGAGTCGGCTGTGTGTGTGTAGTGTTACTGCTGCTACTGAGGTTAGTGTAGAGTCGGCTGTGTGTGTGTAGTGTTACTGCTGCTACTGAGGTTAGTGTAGAGTCGGCTGTGTGTGTAGTGTTACTGCTGCTACTGAGGTTAGTGTAGAGTCGGCTGTGTGTGTGTAGTGTTACTGCTACAGAGGTTAGTGTAGAGTCGGCTGTGTGTGTGTAGTGTTACTGCTACAGAGGTTAGTGTAGAGTCGGCTGTGATGTGTGTGTGTTGTGTTACTGCTGCTACAGAGGTTAGTGTAGAGTCGGCTGTGTGTGCGTGTGTTGTGTTACTGCTGCTACAGAGGTTAGTGTAGAGGTCGGCTGTGTGTGTGTATTGTTATTGCTACAGAGGTTAGTGTAGAGTCGGCTGTGTGTGTGTAGTGTTACTGCTGCTACAGAGGTTAGTGTAGAGTCGGCTGTGTGTGTGTAGTGTTATTGCTACAGAGGTTAGTGTAGAGTCGGCTGTGTGTGTGTAGTGTTACTGCTGCTACAGTGGTTAGTGAAGAGTCGGCTGTGTGTGTGTAGTGTTACTGCTACAGAGGTTAGTGTAGAGTCGGCTGTGTGTGTGTAGTGTTACTGCTGCTACAGAGGTTAGTTTAGAGTCGGCTGTGTGTGTGTGTGTTGTGTTACTGCTGCTACAGAGGTTAGTGTAGAGTCGGCTGTGTGTGTGTAGTGTTATTGCTACAGAGGTTAGTGTAGAGTCGGCTGTGTGTGTGTAGTGTTACTGCTGCTACAGAGGTTAGTGTAGAGTCGGCTGTGTGTGTGTAGTGTTACTGCTGCTACAGAGGTTAGTGTGGAGTCGGGCTGTGTGTGTGTAGTTTTACTTCTGCTACAGAGGTTAGTGTAGAGTCGGCTGTGTGTGTGTAGTGTTACTGCTACAGAGGTTAGTGTAGAGTCGGCTGTGTGTGTGTAGTGTTACAGCTTCAGAGGTTAGTGTAGAGTCGGCTGTGTGTGTAGTTTTACTTTTGCTACAGAGGTTAGTGTAGAGTCGGCTGTGTGTGTGTAGTGTTACTGCTACAGAGGTTAGTGTAGAGTCGGCTGTGTGTGTGTGTAGTGTTATTGCTACAGAGGTTAGTGTAGAGTCGGCTGTGTGTGTGTAGTGTTACTGCTGCTACAGAGGTTAGTGTAGAGTCGGCTGTATGTGTGTAGTGTTACTGCTGCTACAGAGGTTAGTGTAGAGTCGGCTGTGTGTGTGTAGTGTTACTGCTGCTACAGAGGTTAGTGTAGAGTCGGCTGTGTGTGTGTGTAGTGTTACTGCTGCTACAGAGGTTAGTGTAGAGTCGGCTGTGTGTGTGTAGTGTTACTGCTGCTACAGAGGTTAGTGTAGAGTCGGCTGTGTGTGTGTAGTGTTACTGCTGCTACAGGGGTTAGTGTAGAGTCGGCTGTGTGTGTGTAGTGTTACTGCTGCTACAGAGGTTAGTGTAGAGTCGGCTGGGTGTGTGTAGTGTTACTGCTGCTACAGAGGTTAGTGGAGAGGCGGCTGTGTGTGTGTAGTGTTTACTGCTGCTACAGAGGTTAGTGTAGAGTCGGCTGTGTGTGTGTAGTGTTACTGCTGCTACAGAGGTTAGTGGAGAGTCGGCTGTGTGTGTGTAGTGTTACTGCTGCTACAGAGGTTAGTGGAGAGTCGGCTATGTGTGTGTAGTGTTTACTGCTACAGAGGTTAGTGTAGAGTCGGCTGTGTGTTTGTAGTGTTACTGCTACAGAGGTTAGTGTAGAGTCGGCTGTGTGTGTGAGTGTTGTGTTACTGCTGCTACAGAGGTTAGTGTTAGAGTCGGCTGTGTGTGTGTGTAGTGTTATTGCTACAGAGGTTAGTGTAGAGTCGGCTGTGTGTGTGTAGTTTTACTGCTGCTTCAGAGGTTAGTGTAGAGTCGGCTGTGTGTGTGTAGTGTTACTGCTACTGAGGTTAGTGTAGAGTCGGCTGTGTGTGTGTAGTGTTATTGCTACAGAGGTTAGTGTAGAGTCGGCTGTGTGTGTGTGTGTTGTGTTACTGCTGCTACAGAGGTTAGTGTAGAGTCGGCTGTGTGTGTGTAGTGTTACTGCTACTGAGGTTAGTGTAGAGTCGGCTGTGTGTGTGTAGTGTTACTGCTACTGAGGTTAGTGTAGAGTGGGCTGTATTTGTGTAGTGTTACTGCTGCTACAGAGATTAGTGTAGAGTCGGCTGTGTGTGTGTAGTGTTACTGCTGCTACAGACGTTAGTGGAGAGTCGGCTGTGTGTGTGTAGTGTTACTGCTGCTACAGAGGTTAGTGTAGAGTCGGCTGTGTGTGTGTAGTGTTACTGCTACAGAGGTTAGTGTAGATTCGGCTGTGTGTTTGTAGTGTTACTGCTACAGAGGTTAGTGTAGAGTCGGCTGTGTGTGTGTAGTGTTACTGCTACAGAGGTTAGTGTAGAGGTCGGCTGTGTGTGTGTAGTGTACCTGCTACAGAGGTTACTGTAGAGTCGGCTGTGTGTGTGTAGTGTTACTGCTGCTACAGAGGTTAGTGTAGAGTCGGCTGTGTGTGTGTAGTGTTACTGCTACAGAGGTTAGTGTAGAGTCGGCTGTGTGTGTGTAGTGTTACTGCTACAGAGGTTAGTGTAGAGTCGGGTGGTGTGTGTGTAGTGTTACAGCTACAGAGGTTAGTGTAATAAATAAACTTGAAACTAGAAACTAGTGTAGAGTCGGCTGTGTGTGTGTAGTGTTACTGCTACAGAGGTTAGTGTAGAGTCGGCTGTGTGTGTGTAGTGTTACTGCTACAGAGGTTAGTGTAGAGTCGGCTGTGTGTGTGTAGTGTTACTGCTACAGAGGTTAGAATAGCGTCGGCTGTGTGTGTATAGTGTTACTGCTGCTACAGAGGTTAGTGTAATAAATAAACTTGAAACTAGAAACTAGTGTAGAGTCGGCTGTGTGTGTGTAGTGTTACTGCTACAGAGGTTAGTGTAGAGTCGGCTGTGTGTGTGTAGTGTTACTGCTACAGAGGTTAGTGTAGAGTCGGCTGTGTGTGTGTAGTGTTACTGCTGCTACTGAGGTTAGTGTAGAGTCGGCTGTGTGTGTGTAGTGTTACTGCTGCTACAGAGGTTAGTGTACAGTCGGCTGTGTGTGTGTAGTGTTACTGTTGCTACAGAGGTTAGTGTAGAGTCGTCTCGTGTGTGTGTAGTGTTACTGCTGCTACAGAGGTTAGTGTAGAGTCGGCTGTGTGTGTGTAGTGTTACTGCTGCTACAGAGGTTAGTGTAGAGTCGGCTGTGTGTGTGTAGTGTTACTGCTGCTACAGAGATTAGTGTAGAGTCGACTGTGTGTGTGTAGTGTTACTGCTGCTACAAGAGGTTAGTGGAGAGTCGGCTGTGTGTGTGTAGTGTTACTGCTACAGAGATTAGTGTAGAGTCGGCTGTGTGTGTGTAGTGTTACTGCTACAGAGGTTAGTGTAGAGTCGGCTGTGTGTGTGTTGTGTTACTGCTGCTACAGAGGTTAGTGTAGAGTCGGCTGTGTGTGTGTAGTGTTACTGCTACAGAGGTTAGTGTAGAGTCGGCTGTGTGTGTGTAGTGTTACAGCTACAGAGGTTAGTGTAGAGTCGGCTGTGTGTGTAGTTTTACTTTTGCTACAGAGGTTAGTGTAGAGTCGGCTGTGTGTGTGTAGTGTTACCTGCTACAGAGGTTAGTGTAGAGTCGGCTGTGTGTGTGTGTAGTGTTATTGCTACAGAGGTTAGTGTAGAGTCGGCTGTGTGTGTGTAGTGTTACTGCTGCTACAGAGGTTAGTGTAGAGTCGGCTGTATGTGTGTAGTGTTACTGCTGCTACAGAGGTTAGTGTAGAGTCGGCTGTGTGTGTGTAGTGTTACTGCTGCTACAGAGGTTAGTGTAGAGTCGGCTGTGTGTGTGTGTAGTGTTACTGCTGCTACAGAGGTTAGTGTAGAGTCGGCTGTGTGTGTGTAGTGTTACTGCTGCTACAGAGGTTAGTGTAGAGTCGGCTGTGTGTGTGTAGTGTTTACTGCTGCTACAGGGGTTAGTGTAGAGTCGGCTGTGTGTGTGTAGTGTTACTGCTGCTACAGAGGTTAGTGTAGAGTCGGCTGTGTGTGTGTAGTGTTACTGCTGCTACAGAGGTTAGTGGAGAGTCGGCTGTGTGTGTGTAGTGTTACTGCTGCTACAGAGGTTAGTGTAGAGTCGGCTGTGTGTGTGTAGTGTTACTGCTGCTACAGAGGTTAGTGGAGAGTCGGCTGTGAGTGTGTAGTGTTACTGCTGCTACAGAGGTTAGTGGAGAGTCGGCTATGTGTGTGTAGTGTTACTGCTACAGAGAGGTTAGTGTAGAGTCGGCTGTGTGTTTGTAGTGTTACTGCTACAGAGGTTAGTGTAGAGTCGGCTGTGTGTAGTGTGTGTTGTGTTACTGCTGCTACAGAGGTTAGTGTAGAGTCGGCTGTGTGTGTGTGTAGTGTTATTGCTACAGAGGTTAGTGTAGAGTCGGCTGTGTGTGTGTAGTTTTACTGCTGCTTCAGAGGTTAGTGTAGAGATCGGCTGTGTGTGTGTAGTGTTACTGCTTACTGAGGTTAGTGTAGAGTCGGCTGTGTGTGTGTAGTGTTATTGCCTACAGAGGTTAGTGTAGAGTCGGGCTGTGTGTGTGTGTGTTAGTGTTACTGCTGCTACAGAGTTAGTGTAGAGTCGGCTGTGTGTTGAAGTGTAGTGATACTGCTACTGAGGTTAGTGTAGAGTCGGCTGTGTGTGTGTAGTGTTACTGCTACTGAGGTAGTGTAGAGTGGGGCTGTATTTGTGTAGTGTTACTGCTGCTACAGAGATTAGTGTAGAGTCGGTTGTGTGTGTGTCGTGTTACTGCTGCTCAGACGTTAGTGGAGAGTCGGCTGTGTGTGTGTAGTGTTACTGCTGCTACAGAGGTTAGTGTAGAGTCGGCTGTGTGTGTGTAGTGTTACTCGCTACAGAGGTTAGTGTAGATTCGGCTGTGTGTTTGTAGTGTTACTGCTACAGAGGTTAGTGTAGAGTCGGCTGTGTGTGTGTAGTGTTACTGCTACAGAGGTTAGTGTAGAGTCGGCTGTGTGTGTGTAGTGTCACCTGCTACAGAGGTTTACTGTAGAGTCGGCTGTGTGTGTGTAGTGTTACTGCTGCTACAGAGGTTAGTGTAGAGTCGGCTGTGTGTGTGTAGTGTTTACTGCTACAAGGGTTAGTGTAGAGTCGGCTGTGTGTGTGTAGTGTTACTGCTACAGAGGTTAGTGTAGAGTCGGCCTGTGTGGTGTAGTGTTACAGCTACAGAGGTTAGTGTAATAATAAACTTGAAACTAGAAACTAGTGTAGAGTCGGCTGTGTGTGTGTAGTGTTACTGCTACAGAGGTTAGTGTAGAGTCGGGCTGTGTGTGTGTAGTGTTACTGCTACCGAGGGTTAGTGTAGAGTCGGCTGTGTGTGTGTAGTGTTACTGCTACAGAGGTTAGAATAGCGTCGGCTGTGTGTGTATAGTGTTACTGCCTGCTACAGAGGTTAGTGTAATAAATAAACTTGAAACTAGAAACTAGTGTAGAGTCGGCTGTGTGTGTGTAGTGTTACTGCTACAGAGGTTAGTGTAGAGTCGGCTGTGTGTGTGTAGTGTTACTGCTACAGAGGTTAGTGTAGAGTCGGCTGTGTGTGAGTAGTGTTACTGCTGCTACAGAGGTTAGTGTAGAGTCGGCTGTGTGTGTGTAGGTGTTACTGCTGCTACAGAGGTTAGTGTTACAGTCGGCTGTGTGTGTGTAGTGTTACTGTTGCTACAGAGGTTAGTGTAGAGTCGGCTGTGTGTGTGTAGTGTTACTGCTGCTACAGAGGTTAGTGTAGAGTCGGCTGTGTGTGTGTAGTGTTACTGCTGCTACAGAGGTTAGTGTAGAGTCGGGTGTGTGTGTGTATGTTACTGCTGCTACAGAGATTAGTGTAGAGTCGACTGTGTAGTGTGTAGTGTTACTGCTGCTACAGAGGTTAGTGGAGAGTCGGCTGTGTGTGTGTAGTGTTACTGCTACAGAGATTAGTGTAGAGTCGGCTGTGTGTGTGTAGTGTTACTGCTACAGAGGTTAGTGTAGAGTCGGCTGTGTGTGTGTTGTGTTACTGCTGCTACAGAGGTTAGTGTAGAGTCGGCTGTGTGTGTGTAGTGTTACTGCTACAGAGGTTAGTGTAGAGTCGGCTGTGTGTGTGTAGTGTTACAGCTACAGAGGTTAGTGTAGAGTCGGCTGTGTGTGTAGTGTTACTTTATGCTACAGAGGTTAGTGTAGAGTCGGCTGTGTGTGTGTAGTGTTACTGCTACAGAGGTTAGTGTAGAGTCGGCTGTGGTGGTGTGAGTAGTGTTATTGCTACAGAGGTTAGTGTAGAGTCGGCTGTGTGTGTGTAGTGTTACTGCTGCTACAGAGGTTAGTGTAGAGTCGGCTGTATGTGTGTGTGTGTAGTTGTTACTGCTGCTACAGAGGTTAGTGTAGAGTCGGCTGTGTGTGTGTAGTGTTACTGCTGCTACAGAGGTTTGTGTAGAGTCGGCGTGTGTGTGTGTAGTGTTACTGCTGCTACAGAGGTTAGTGTAGAGTCGGCTGTGTGTGTGTAGTGTTACTGCTGCTACAGAGGTTAGTGTAGAGTCGGCTGTGTGTGTGTAGTGTTACTGCCTGCTACAGGGGTTAGGTGTTAGAGTCGGCTGTGTGTGTGTAGTGTTACTGCTGCTACAGAGGTTAGTGTAGAGTCGGCTGTGTGTGTGTAGTGTTACTGCTGCTACAGAGGTTAGTGGAGAGTCGGCTGTGTGTGTGTAGTGTTACTGCTGCTACAGAGGTTAGTGTAGAGTCGGCTGTGTGTGTGTAGTGTTACTGCTGCTACAGAGGTTAGTGGAGAGTCGGCTGTGTGGGTAGTGTTACTGCTGCTACAGAGGTTAGTGGAGAGTCGGCTATGTGTGTGTAGTGTTACTGCTACAGAGGTTAGTGTAGAGTCGGCTGTGTGTTTGTAGTGTTACTGCTACAGAGGTTAGTGTAGAGTCGGCTGTGTGTGTGTGTGTTGTGTTACTGCTGCTACAGAGGTTAGTGTAGAGTCGGGTGTGTGTGTGTGTAGTGTTATTGCTACAGAGGTTAGTGTAGAGTCGGCTGTGTGTGTGTAGTTTTACTGCTGCTTCAGAGGTTAGTGTAGAGTCGGCTGTGTGTGTGTAGTGTTACTGCTACTGAGGTTAGTGTAGAGTCGGCTGTGTGTGTGTAGTGTTATTGCTACAGAGGTTAGTGTAGAGTCGGTGTGTGTGTGTGTGTTGTGTTACTGCTGCTACAGAGGTTAGTGTAGAGTCGGCTGTGTGTGTGTAGTGTTACTGCTACTGAGGTTAGTGTAGAGTCGGCTGTGTGTGTGTAGTGTTACTGCTACTGAGGTTAGTGTAGAGTGGGCTGTATTTGTGTAGTGTTACTGCTGCTACAGAGATTAGTGTAGAGTCGGCTGTGTGTGTGTAGTGTTACTGCTGCTACAGACGTTAGTGGAGAGTCGGCTGTGTGTGTGTAGTGTTACTGCTGCTACAGAGGTTAGTGTAGAGTCGGCTGTGTGTGTGTAGTGTTACTGCTACAGAGGTTAGTGTAGATTCGGCTGTGTGTTTGTAGTGTTACTGCTACAGAGGTAGTGTAGAGTCGGCTGTGTGTGTGTAGTGTTACTGCTACAGAGGTTAGTGTAGAGTCGGCTGTGTGTGTGTAGTGTACCTGCTACAGAGGTTACTGTAGAGTCGGCTGTGTGTGTGTAGTGTTACTGCTGCTACAGAGGTTAGTGTAGAGTCGGCTGTGTGTGTGTAGTGTTACTGCTACAGAGGTTAGTGTAGAGTCGGCTGTGTGTGTGTAGTGTTACTGCTACAGAGGTTAGTGTAGAGTCGGCTGTGTGTGTGTAGTGTTACAGCTACAGAGGTTAGTGTAATAAATAAACTTGAAACTAGAAACTAGTGTAGAGTCGGCTGTGTGTGTGTAGTGTTACTGCTACAGAGGTTAGTGTAGAGTCGGCTGTGTGTGTGTAGTGTTACTGCTACAGAGGTTAGTGTAGAGTCGGCTGTGTGTGTGTAGTGTTACTGCTACAGAGGTTAGAATAGCGTCGGCTGTGTGTGTATAGTGTTACTGCTGCTACAGAGGTTAGTGTAATAAATAAACTTGAAACTAGAAACTAGTGTAGAGTCGGCTGTGTGTGTGTAGTGTTACTGCTACAGAGGTTAGTGTAGAGTCGGCTGTGTGGTGTAGTGTTACTGCTACAGAGGTTAGTGTAGAGTCGGCTGTGTGTGTGTAGTGTTACTGCTGCTACTGAGGTTAGTGTAGAGTCGGGTGTGTGTGTGTAGTGTTACTGCTGCTACAGAGGTTAGTGTACAGTCGGCTGTGTGTGTGTAGTGTTACTGTTGCTACAGAGGTTAGTGTAGAGTCGTCTGTGTGTGTGTAGTGTTACTGCTGCTACAGAGGTTAGTGTAGAGTCGGCTGTGTGTGTGTGTAGTGTTACTGCTGCTACAGAGGTTAGTGTAGAGTCGGCTGTGTGTGTGTAGTGTTACTGCTGCTACAGAGATTAGTGTAGAGTCGACTGTGTGTGTGTAGTGTTACTGCTGCTACAGAGGTTAGTGGAGAGTCGGCTGTGTGTGTGTAGTGTTACTGCTACAGAGATTAGTGTAGAGTCGGCTGTGTGTGTGTGTAGTGTTACTGCTACAGAGGTTAGTGTAGAGTCGGCTGTGTGTGTGTTGTGTTACTGCTGCTACAGAGGTTAGTGTAGAGTCGGCTGTGTGTGTGTGTAGTGTTATTGCTACAGAGGTTAGTGTAGAGTCGGCTGTGTGTGTGTGTGTAGTGTTACTGCTGCTACAGAGGTTAGTGGAGAGTCGGCTGTGTGTGTGTAGTGTTACTGCTACAGAGGTTAGTGTAGAGTCGGCTGTGTGTGTGTAGTGTTACTGCTACAGAGGTTAGTGTAGAGTCGGCTGTGTGTGTGTTGTGTTACTGCTACTACAGAGGTTAGTGTAGAGTCGGCTGTGTGTGTGTGTAGTGTTATTGCTACAGAGGTTAGTGTAGAGTCGGCTGTGTGTGTGTAGTTTTACTGCTGCCACAGAGGTTAGTGTAGAGTGGGCTGTGTGTGTGTAGTGTTACTGCTACTGAGGTTAGTGTAGAGTGGGCTGTGTGTGTGTAGTGTTACTGCTACTGAGGTTAGTGTAGAGTCGGCTGTGTGTGTGTAGTGTTACTGCTACTGAGGTTAGTGTAGAGTCGGCTGTATTTGTGTAGTGTTACTGCTGCTACAGAGGTTAGTGTAGAGTCGGCTGTGTGTGTGTAGTGTTACTGCTGCTACAGAGATTAGTGTAGAGTCGGCTGTGTGTGTGTAGTGTTACTGCTGCTACAGAGGTTAGTGGAGAGTCGGCTGTGTGTGTGTAGTGTTACTGCTACAGAGATTAGTGTAGAGTCGGCTGTGTGTGTGTAGTGTTACTGCTACAGAGGTTAGTGTAGAGTCGGCTGTGTGTGTGTTGTGTTACTGCTGCTACAGAGGTTAGTGTAGAGTCGGCTGTGTGTGTGTGTAGTGTAATTGCTACAGAGGTTAGTGTAGAGTCGGCTGTGTGTGTGTGTGTGTAGTGTTACTGCTGCTACAGAGGTTAGTGGAGAGTCGGCTGTGTGTGTGTAGTGTTACTGCTACAAAGGTTAGTGTAGAGTCGGCTGTGTGTGTGTAGTGTTACTGCTACAGAGGTTAGTGTAGAGTCGGCTGTGTGTGTGTTGTGTTACTGCTGCTACAGAGGTTAGTGTAGAGTCGGCTGTGTGTGTGTGTAGTGTTATTGCTACAGAGGTTAGTGTAGAGTCGGCTGTGTGTGTGTAGTTTTACTGCTGCTACAGAGGTTAGTGTAGAGTGGGCTGTGTGTGTGTAGTGTTACTGCTACTGAGGTTAGTGTAGAGTCGGCTGTGTGTGTGTAGTGTTACTGCTGCTACAGAGGTTAGTGTAGAGTCGGCTGTGTGTGTAGTGTTACTGCTGCTACAGAAGTTAGTGTAGAGTTGGCTGTGTGTGTGTAGTGTTACTGCTACAGAAGTTAGTGTAGAGTCGGCTGTGTGTGTGTAGTGTTACTGCTACAGAGGTTAGTGTAGAGTCGGCTGTGTGTGTGTGTGTTGTGTTACTGCTGCTACAGAGGTTAGTGTAGAGTCGGCTGTGTGTGTGTAGTGTTACTGCTGATACTAAGGTTAATGTAGAGTCGGCTGTGTGTGTGTAGTGTTACTGCTACAGAGGTTAGTGTAGAGTCGGCTGTGTGTGTGTAGTGTTACTGCTACAGAGGTTAGTGTAGAGTCGGCTGTGTGTGTGTGTGTTGTGTTACTGCTGCTACAGAGGTTAGTGTAGAGTCGGCTGTGTGTGTAGTGTTACTGCTGATACTGAGGTTAGTGTAGAGTCGGCTGTGTGTGTGTGTTGTGTTACTGCTGCTACGAGGTTAGTGTAGAGTCGGCTGTGTGTGTGTAGTGTTACTGCTACAGAGGTTAGTGTAGAGTCGGCTGTGTGTGTGTGTGTTGTGTTACTGCTGCTACAGAGGTTAGTGTAGAGTCGGCTGTGTGTGTGTAGTGTTACTGCTGCTACTGAGGTTAGTGTAGAGTCGGCTGTGTGTGTGTAGTGTTACTGCTGCTACTGAGGTTAGTGTAGAGTCGGCTGTGTGTGTAGTGTTACTGCTGCTACTGAGGTTAGTGTAGAGTCGGCTGTGTGTGTGTAGTGTTACTGCTACAGAGGTTAGTGTAGAGTCGGCTGTGTGTGTGTAGTGTTACTGCTACAGAGGTTAGTGTAGAGTCGGCTGTGTGTGTGTGTGTTGTGTTACTGCTGCTACAGAGGTTAGTGTAGAGTCGGCTGTGTGTGCGTGTGATGTGTTACTGCTGCTACAGAGGTTAGTGTAGAGTCGGCTGTGTGTGTGTATTGTTATTGCTACAGAGGTTAGTGTAGAGTCGGCTGTGTGTGTGTAGTGTTACTGCTACAGAGGTTAGTGTAGAGTCGGCTGTGTGTGTGTAGTGTTACTGCTGCTACAGAGGTTAGTGTAGAGTCGGCTGTGTGTGTGTAGTGTTATTGCTACAGAGGTTAGTGTAGAGTCGGCTGTGTGTGTGTAGTGTTACTGCTGCTACAGTGGTTAGTGAAGAGTCGGCTGTGTGTGTGTAGTGTTACTGCTACAGAGGTTAGTGTAGAGTCGGCTGTGTGTGTGTAGTGTTACTGCTGCTACAGAGGTTAGTTTAGAGTCGGCTGTGTGTGTGTGTGTTGTGTTACTGCTGCTACAGAGGTTAGTGTAGAGTCGGCTGTGTGTGTGTAGTGTTATTGCTACAGAGGTGTGTGTAGGTCGGCTTGTGTGTGTGTAGTGTTACTGCTGCTACAGAGGTTAGTGTAGAGTCGGCTGTGTGTGTAGTGTTACTGCTGCTACAGAGGTTAGTGTGAGTCGGCTGTGTGTGTGTGTAGTTTTACTTCTGCTACAGAGGTTAGTGTAGAGTCGGCTGTGTGTGTGTAGTGTTACTGCTACAGAGGTTAGTGTAGAGTCGGCTGTGTGTGTGTAGTGTTACAGCTACAGAGGTTAGTGTAGAGTCGGCTGTGTGTGTAGTTTTACTTTTGCTACAGAGGTTAGTGTAGAGTCGGCTGTGTGTGTGTAGTGTTTCTGCTACAGAGGTTAGTGTAGAGTCGGCTGTGTGTGTGTGTAGTGTTATTGCTACAGAGGTTAGTGTAGAGTCGGCTGTGTGTGTGTAGTGTTACTGCTGCTACAGAGGTTAGTGTAGAGTCGGCTGTATGTGTGTAGTGTTACTGCTGCTACAGAGGTTAGTGTAGAGTCGGCTGTGTGTGTAGTGTTACTGCTGCTACAGAGGTTAGTGTAGAGTCGGCTGTGTGTGTGTAGTGTTACTGCTGCTACAGAGGTTAGTGTAGAGTTGGCTGTGTGTGTGTAGTGTTACTGCTGCTACAGAGGTTAGTGTAGAGTCGGCTGTGTGTGTGTAGTGTTACTGCTGCTACAGGGGTTAGTGTAGAGTCGGCTGTGTGTGTGTAGTGTTACTGCTGCTACAGAGGTTAGTGGAGAGTCGGCTATGTGTGTGTAGTGTTACTGCTACAGAGGTTAGTGTAGAGTCGGCTGTGTGTTTGTAGTGTTACTGCTACAGAGGTTAGTGTAGAGTCGGCTGTGTGTGTGTGTGTTGTGTTACTGCTGCTACAGAGGTTAGTGTAGAGTCGGCTGTGTGTGTGTGTAGTGTTATTGCTACAGAGGTTAGTGTAGAGTCGGCTGTGTGTGTGTAGCTTTACTGCTGCTTCAGAGGTTAGTGTAGAGTCGGCTGTGTGTGTGTAGTGTTACTGCTACTGAGGTTAGTGTAGAGTCGGCTGTGTGTGTGTAGTGTATTGCTACAGAGGTTAGTGTAGAGTCGGCTGTGTGTGTGTGTGTTGTGTTACTGCTGCTACAGAGGTTAGTGTAGAGTCGGCGTGTGTGTGTGTGTAGTGTTACTGCTACTGAGGTTAGTGTAGAGTCGGCTGTGTGTGTGTAGTGTTACTGCTACTGAGGTTAGTGTAGAGTGGGCTGTATTTGTGTAGTGTTACTGCTGCTACAGAGATTAGTGTAGAGTCGGCTGTGTGTGTGTAGTGTTACTGCTGCTACAGACGTTAGTGGAGAGTCGGCTGTGTGTGTGTAGTGTTACTGCTGCTACAGAGGTTAGTGTAGAGTCGGCTGTGTGTGTGTAGTGTTACTGCTACAGAGGTTAGTGTGTAGATTCGGCTGTGTGTTTGTAGTGTTACTGCTACAGAGGTTAGTGTAGAGTCGGCTGTGTGTGTGTAGTGTTACTGCTACAGAGGTTAGTGTAGAGTCGGCTGTGTGTGTGTAGTGTACCTGCTACAGAGGTTACTGTAGAGTCGGCTGTGTGTGTGTAGTGTTACTGCTGCTACAGAGGTTAGTGTAGAGTCGGCTGTGTGTGTGTAGTGTTACTGCTACAGAGGTTAGTGTAGAGTCGGCTGTGTGTGTGTAGTGTTACTGCTACAGAGGTTAGTGTAGAGTCGGCTGTGTGTGTGTAGTGTTACAGCTACAGAGGTTAGTGTAATAAATAAACTTGAAACTAGAAACTAGTGTAGAGTCGTGTGTGTGTGTGTGTAGTGTTACTGCTACAGAGGTTAGTGTAGAGTCGGCTGTGTGTGTGTAGTGTTACTGCTACAGAGGTTAGTGTAGAGTCGGCTGTGTGTGTTGTGTTACTGCTACAGAGGTTAGAATAGCGTCGGCTGTGTGTGTATAGTGTTACTGCTGCTACAGAGGTTAGTGTAATAAATAAACTTGAAACTAGAAACTAGTGTAGAGTCGGCTGTGTGTGTGTAGTGTTACTGCTACAGAGGTTAGTGAAGAGTCGGCTGTGTGTGTGTAGTGTTACTGCTACAGAGGTTAGTGTAGAGTCGGCTGTGTGTGTGTAGTGTTACTGCTGCTACTGAGGTTAGTGTAGAGTCGGCTGTGTGTGTGTAGTGTTACTGCTGCTACAGAGGTTAGTGTACAGTCGGCTGTGTGTGTGTAGTGTTACTGTTGCTACAGAGGTTAGTGTAGAGTCGTCTGTGTGTGTGTGTAGTGTTACTGCTGCTACAGAGGTTAGTGTAGAGTCGGCTGTGTGTGTGTAGTGTTACTGCTGCTACAGAGGTTAGTGTAGAGTCGGCTGTGTGTGTGTAGTGTTACTGCTGCTACAGAGATTAGTGTAGAGTCGACTGTGTGTGTGTAGTGTTACTGCTGCTACAGAGGTTAGTGGAGAGTCGGCTGTGTGTGTGTAGTGTTACTGCTACAGAGATTAGTGTAGAGTCGGCTGTGTGTGTGTAGTGTTACTGCTACAGAGGTTAGTGTAGAGTCGGCTGTGTGTGTGTTGTGTTACTGCTGCTACAGAGGTTAGTGTAGAGTCGGCTGTGTGTGTGTGTAGTGTTATTGCTACAGAGGTTAGTGTAGAGTCGGCTGTGTGTGTGTGTGTAGTGTTACTGCTGCTACAGAGGTTAGTGGAGAGTCGGCTGTGTGTGTGTAGTGTTACTGCTACAGAGGTTAGTGTAGAGTCGGCTGTGTGTGTGTGTGTTACTGCTACAGAGGTTAGTGTAGAGTCGGCTGTGTGTGTGTTGTGTTACTGCTGCTACAGAGGTTAGTGTAGAGTCGGCTGTGTGTGTGTGTAGTGTTATTGCTACAGAGGTTAGTGTAGAGTCGGCTGTGTGTGTGTAGTTTTACTGCTGCCACAGAGGTTAGTGTAGAGTGGGCTGTGTGTGTGTAGTGTTACTGCTACTGAGGTTAGTGTAGAGTGGGCTGTGTGTGTGTAGTGTTACTGCTACTGAGGTTATTGTAGAGTCGGCTGTGTGTGTGTAGTGTTACTGCTACTGAGGTTAGTGTAGAGTCGGCTGTATTTGTGTAGTGTTACTGCTGCTACAGAGGTTAGTGTAGAGTCGGCTGTGTGTGTGTAGTGTTACTGCTGCTACAGAGATTAGTGTAGAGTCGGCTGTGTGTGTGTAGTGTTACTGCTGCTACAGAGGTTAGTGGAGAGTCGGCTGTGTGTGTGTAGTGTTACTGCTACAGAGATTAGTGTAGAGTCGGCTGTGTGTGTGTAGTGTTACTGCTACAGAGGTTAGTGTAGAGTCGGCTGTGTGTGTGTTGTGTTACTGCTGCTACAGAGGTTAGTGTAGAGTCGGCTGTGTGTGTGTGTAGTGTAATTGCTACAGAGGTTAGTGTAGAGTCGGCTGTGTGTGTGTGTGTAGTGTTACTGCTACAGAGGTTAGTGGAGAGTCGGCTGTGTGTGTGTAGTGTTACTGCTACAGAGGTTAGTGTAGAGTCGGCTGTGTGTGTGTAGTGTTACTGCTACAGAGGTTAGTGTAGAGTCGGCTGTGTGTGTGTTGTGTTACTGCTGCTACAGAGGTTAGTGTAGAGTCGGCTGTGTGTGTGTGTAGTGTTATTGCTACAGAGGTTAGTGTAGAGTCGGCTGTGTGTGTGTAGTTTTACTGCTGCTACAGAGGTTAGTGTAGAGTGGGCTGTGTGTGTGTAGTGTTACTGCTACTGAGGTTAGTGTAGAGTCGGCTGTGTGTGTGTAGTGTTACTGCTGCTACAGAGGTTAGTGTAGAGTCGGCTGTGTGTGTAGTGTTACTGCTGCTACAGAAGTTAGTGTAGAGTTGGCTGTGTGTGTGTAGTGTTACTGCTACAGAAGTTAGTGTAGAGTCGGCTGTGTGTGTGTAGTGTTACTGCTACAGAGGTTAGTGTAGAGTCGGCTGTGTGTGTGTGTGTTGTGTTACTGCTGCTACAGAGGTTAGTGTAGAGTCGGCTGTGTGTGTAGTGTTACTGCTGATACTAAGGTTAATGTAGAGTCGGCTGTGTGTGTGTAGTGTTACTGCTACAGAGGTTAGTGTAGAGTCGGCTGTGTGTGTGTAGTGTTACTGCTACAGAGGTTAGTGTAGAGTCGGCTGTGTGTGTGTGTGTTGTGTTACTGCTGCTACAGAGGTTAGTGTAGAGTCGGCTGTGTGTGTAGTGTTACTGCTGATACTGAGGTTAGTGTAGAGTCGGCTGTGTGTGTGTGTGTTGTGTTACTGCTGCTACAGAGGTTAGTGTAGAGTCGGCTGTGTGTGTGTAGTGTTACTGCTACAGAGGTTAGTGTAGAGTCGGCTGTGTGTGTGTGTGTGTTGTGTTACTGCTGCTACAGAGGTTAGTGTAGAGTCGGCTGTGTGTGTGTAGTGTTACTGCTGCTACTGAGGTTAGTGTAGAGTCGGCTGTGTGTGTGTAGTGTTACTGCTGCTACTGAGGTTAGTGTAGAGTCGGCTGTGTGTGTAGTGTTACTGCTGCTACTGAGGTTAGTGTAGAGTCGGCTGTGTGTGTGTAGTGTTACTGCTACAGAGGTTAGTGTAGAGTCGGCTGTGTGTGTGTAGTGTTACTGCTACAGAGGTTAGTGTAGAGTCGGCTGTGTGTGTGTGTGTTGTGTTACTGCTGCTACAGAGGTTAGTGTAGAGTCGGCTGTGTGTGCGTGTGTTGTGTTACTGCTGCTACAGAGGTTAGTGTAGAGTCGGCTGTGTGTGTGTATTGTTATTGCTACAGAGGTTAGTGTAGAGTCGGCTGTGTGTGTGTAGTGTTACTGCTACAGAGGTTAGTGTAGAGTCGGCTGTGTGTGTGTAGTGTTACTGCTGCTACAGAGGTTAGTGTAGAGTCGGCTGTGTGTGTGTAGTGTTATTGCTACAGAGGTTAGTGTAGAGTCGGCTGTGTGTGTGTAGTGTTACTGCTGCTACAGTGGTTAGTGAAGAGTCGGCTGTGTGTGTGTAGTGTTACTGCTACAGAGGTTAGTGTAGAGTCGGCTGTGTGTGTGTAGTGTTACTGCTGCTACAGAGGTTAGTTTAGAGTCGGCTGTGTGTGTGTGTGTTGTGTTACTGCTGCTACAGAGGTTAGTGTAGAGTCGGCTGTGTGTGTGTAGTGTTATTGCTACAGAGGTTAGTGTAGAGTCGGCTGTGTGTGTGTAGTGTTACTGCTGCTACAGAGGTTAGTGTAGAGTCGGCTGTGTGTGTGTAGTGTTACTGCTACAGAGGTTAGTGTAGAGTCGGCTGTGTGTGTGTGTGTTGTGTTACTGCTGCTACAGAGGTTAGTGTAGAGTTGGCTTGTGTGTGTAGTGTTACTGCTGATACTGAGGTTAGTGTAGAGTCGGCTGTGTGTGTGTGTGTTGTGTTACTGCTGCTACAGAGGTTAGTGTAGAGTCGGCTGTGTGTGTGTAGTGTTACTGCTACAGAGGTTAGTGTAGAGTCGGCTGTGTGTGTGTGTGTGTTGTGTTACTGCTGCTACAGAGGTTAGTGTAGAGTCGGCTGTGTGTGTGTAGTGTTACTGCTGCTACTGAGGTTAGTGTAGAGTCGGCTGTGTGTGTGTAGTGTTACTGCTGCTACTGAGGTTAGTGTAGAGTCGGCTGTGTGTGTAGTGTTACTGCTGCTACTGAGGTTAGTGTAGAGTCGGCTGTGTGTGTGTAGTGTTACTGCTACAGAGGTTAGTGTAGAGTCGGCTGTGTGTGTGTAGTGTTACTGCTACAGAGGTTAGTGTAGAGTCGGCTGTGTGTGTGTGTGTTGTGTTACTGCTGCTACAGAGGTTAGTGTAGAGTCGGCTGTGTGTGCGTGTGTTGTGTTACTGCTGCTACAGAGGTTAGTGTAGAGTCGGCTGTGTGTGTGTATTGTTATTGCTACAGAGGTTAGTGTAGAGTCGGCTGTGTGTGTGTAGTGTTACTGCTGCTACAGAGGTTAGTGTAGAGTCGGCTGTGTGTTTGTAGTGTTACTGCTGCTACAGAGGTTAGTGTACAGTCTGCTGTGTGTGTAGTGTTATTGCTAGAGAGGTTAGTGTAGAGTTGGCTGTGTGCGTGTGTAGTGTTACTGCTGCGACATAGCTTAATGTAGAGTCTGCTGTGTGTGTGTCGTGTTACTGTTGCTACAGAGGTTAGTGGAGAGTGGGCTGTGTGTTTAGTGTTACTGCTACAGAGGTTAGTGTAGAGTAGGCGTGTGTGTGTGTGTGTGTTGTGTTACTGCTGCTACAGAGGTTAGTGTAGAGTCGGCTGTGTGTGTGTAGTGTTATTGCTACAGAGGTTAGTGTAGAGTCGGCTGTGTGTGTGTAGTGTTACTGCTGCTACAGAGGTTAGTGTAGAGTCGGCTGTGTGTGTGTAGTGTTACTGCTGCTACAGAGGTTAGTGTGGAGTCGGCTGTGTGTGTGTAGTTTTACTTCTGCTACAGAGGTTAGTGTAGAGTCGGCTGTGTGTGTGTAGTGTTACTGCTACAGAGGTTAGTGTAGAGTCGGCTGTGTGTGTGTAGTGTTACAGCTACAGAGGTTAGTGTAGAGTCGGCTGTGTGTGTAGTTTTACTTTTGCTACAGAGGTTAGTGTAGAGTCGGCTGTGTGTGTGTAGTGTTACTGCTACAGAGGTTAGTGTAGAGTCGGCTGTGTGTGTGTGTAGTGTTATTGCTACAGAGGTTAGTGTAGAGTCGGCTGTGTGTGTGTAGTGTTACTGCTGCTACAGAGGTTAGTGTAGAGTCGGCTGTATGTGTGTAGTGTTACTGCTGCTACAGAGGTTAGTGTAGAGTCGGCTGTGTGTGTGTAGTGTTACTGCTGCTACAGAGGTTAGTGTAGAGTCGGCTGTGTGTGTGTGTAGTGTTACTGCTGCTACAGAGGTTAGTGTAGAGTCGGCTGTGTGTGTGTAGTGTTACTGCTGCTACAGAGGTTAGTGTAGAGTCGGCTGTGTGTGTGTAGTGTTACTGCTGCTACAGGGTTAGTGTAGAGTCGGCTGTGTGTGTGTAGTGTTACTGCTGCTACAGAGGTTAGTGTAGAGTCGGCTGTGTGTGTGTAGTGTTACTGCTGCTACAGAGGTTAGTGGAGAGTCGGCTGTGTGTGTGTAGTGTTACTGCTGCTACAGAGGTTAGTGTAGAGTCGGCTGTGTGTGTGTAGTGTTACTGCTGCTACAGAGGTTAGTGGAGAGTCGGCTGTGTGTGTGTAGTGTTACTGCTGCTACAGAGGTTAGTGGAGAGTCGGCTATGTGTGTGTAGTGTTACTGCTACAGAGGTTAGTGTAGAGTCGGCTGTGTGTTTGTAGTGTTACTGCTACAGAGGTTAGTGTAGAGTCGGCTGTGTGTGTGTGTGTTGTGTTACTGCTGCTACAGAGGTTAGTGTAGAGTCGGCTGTGTGTGTGTGTAGTGTTATTGCTACAGAGGTTAGTGTAGAGTCGGCTGTGTGTGTGTAGTTTTACTGCTGCTTCAGAGGTTAGTGTAGAGTCGGCTGTGTGGTGTAGTGTTACTGCTACTGAGGGTTAGTGTAGAGTCGGCTGTGTGTGTGTAGTGTTATTGCTACAGAGGTAGTGTAGAGTCGGCTGTGTGTGGGGTAGTTTTACTGCTGCTACAGAGGTTAGTGTAGAGTCGGCTGTGTGTGTGTAGTGTTACTGCTACTGAGGTTAGTGTAGTGTCGGCTGGTGATGTGTAGTGTTACTGCTACTGAGGTTAGTGTAGAGTCGGCTGTATTTGTGTAGTGTTACTGCTCTACAGAGGTTAGTGTAGAGTCGGCTGTGTGTGTGTAGTGTTACTGCTTGCTACAGAGATTAGTGTAGAGACGGCTGTGTGTGTGTAGTGGTTACTGCTGCGTACAGAGGTTAGTGGAGAGTCGGGCTGTGTGTGTGTAGTGTTACTGCTACTGAGGTGTGAGTGTAGAGTCGGCTGTGTGTGTGTAGTGTTACTGCTGCTACAGAGGTTAGTGTAGAGTCGGCTGTGTGTGTGTAGTGTTACTGCTGCTACAGAGGTTAGTGTAGAGTCGGCTGTGTGTGTGTGTGTGTGTGTGTGTGTATTGTTACCTGTCTGGGTTATAATGGCTGCCTTTCAGTGAATTATAAGCTCAGATAGTTGCTGCACCTGAATTTAATAAGAATCTAATACTCTCTCCTTGTCGCTGCAGCGTTCTGCTTTATTTCAATGCCTCCGTCTGAGGCGGGATATTTTTCAGAGCTATATTTACTTTCCTCTGTTTCTTTCTCAGTTAGATTAGTGTAGTGGTCGTGACGAAGCCTGTGTATTTATGCATATTAGCTCATGTTTACATGTTTATCATCTCTGAGAAACAACACGCACCCCATCCAGGATGAAGGGAGGAGAAAGAAGGGAGGATAAACATGTTCATTCAGATTTTATTCTTGGAGAGTTGCTCTCCAGGGACTGTTAGAGAGGGGCGGAAAAAAAGAAAATCATTACCGCCGTGAAAGCTACAGCAGTCAAATCCTCACTCGGGCGCAGGCGCCGGGCTCGGCCTCGCCGCGCGGCGTTAGAGTGATACATACGAGAGCAAGGAAGAGCAATTCATGTCTGCATAATCTCTGCATTCTTTCATTTGCTCCCAGTTGGAGGGGAGAAGAGTTTCCTCTGAAATCGAATCAGCCCGGCCACATTTTCTATAAACACCATCCTTCATATTCCTGCTCGGCTCTGTTTTCTGCTCGACCGCTCCTGCCTCCTCTCGCCGGCTGAAGTCTAAAGACAAACACGGACCACAATGGATCCTTCTCGCATCTCTCAGCACCTCCTCCTCATATGCCTCCTCTGTTTGAACTGCAGGGACTGAGTTATATGATATAGGCCTCATATCTGCGAGTCAATAAACCATGCATCTATAATATTGCATTCAAAGAAGCTGTGTGTTAGAAATGGCACAGTGTGGAAAACATGTATGACCATTTAGGTATAGCAGCAGCTGTTGTGTACATTGTGTACAAGTTTTATGATGACTGGACCAATAGAAATGCTCCAAAATAAATTGGAAATAATTCTGGTTCCATTGACTTACATTAAAAGTAAAGACAGTTTTTGTCCTCTACTGTAAATTTGCTATAATTTGAGTTAATTGGTTTTATTTAGCAGTGATGATACTCTGTATACGGTATGCTACTCTATATGGTACAGTTATTACTTCTATTCTATTATACAACAAAAACCACCCTCTAATGAGAAAAGGGTGTAACTAGACTACCTACATTACCGGCTAAGCTTTTTCAGGTCTTCAACATGATACACACTCACCTAGCACTTCATTAGGAATGCTATGCTAATGCTGGGCACAGCATCGGTCATAGGAAGAAGAGTTAATAACTGGATGCACTGTGATTGTTTATCTGAGTACATGTAAACAGTGAAAGAGGGTCTGTGGGTACAATGTCAGTTCTATGCTAATTGGTGGGGAGTATTTATTACTTGTTACTTCACCACCGTACTAACCACTACACCACCGTACTAACCACTACACCACCATACTGACCACTATACCACCATACTAACGACTACACCACCATACTAACGACTACACCACCGTACTAACCACTACACCACCATACTAACCACTACACCACCGTACTAACCACTACACCACCATACTAACCACTACACCACCATACTAACGACTACACCACCGTACTAACCACTACACCACCATACTAACCACTACACCACCGTACTAACCACTACACCACCGTACTAACCACTACACCACCATACTAACCACTACACCACCATACTAACCACTACACCACCATACTAACCACTACACCACCGTACTAACCACTACAACACCATACTAACCACTACACCACCACACCCTACACACTACACCACCGTACTAACCACTACACCACCATACTAACCACTACACCACCATACTAACCACTACACCACCATACTAACCACTACACCACCATACTAAGCACTTACACCACCGTACTAACCACTACACCACGTACTAACCACTACACCACCATACTAACCACTACACCACCTTACTAACCACTACAATCACCATACTAACCACTACATCACCCGTACTAACCACTACACCACCGTACTAACTACTACACCACCGTACTAACCACTACACCACCTTACTAACCACTACACCACCATACTAACCACTACACCACCTTACTAACCACTACACCACCATACTAACCACTACACCAACCGTACTAACCACTACACCACCGTACTAACCACTACACCACCCTACTAACCACTACACCACCGTACTAACCACTACACCACCCTACTAACCACTACACCACCGTACTAACCACTACACCACCATACTAACCACTACACCACCGTACTAACCACTACACCACCATACTAACCACTACACCACCGTACTAACCACTACACCACCATACTAACCACTACACCACCGTACTAACCACTACACCACCGTACTAACCACTACACCACCGTACTAACCACTACACCACCATACTAACCACTACACCACCGTACTAACCACTACACCACCATACTAACCACTACACCACCGTACTAACCACTATACCACCATACTGACCACTACACCACCATACTAACCACTACACCACCGTACTAACCACTACACCACCATACTGACCACTATTAAGTCTGAAACAAATGTAACTTGATGATGTGGAAAAGTTAGAACGTCACTACAGCTGAAAAGTGAAAACGTGGCCAGCGTCACATGATTCAGTTCCTATCTTATTGGTGGGTATAGAGTGTAAACACACCGTTGAACTGCTGGTACACCAAACGTTTCACCCATGACCCCCGTACACTCCACACTCACAGCCAGCTTGTATAACATAATGGAGATTCTCTTCAGATGGACAGTGACTGGAAAAAACTGACCCTACAGAGGGTCCAGTCATGGAGCACAGCTTTCCGAAAGCTGCTCCACGTTCTGGACTGTCCTAAACAAAAGCTGGTTTGAAAAATGGTTCTGCACAAGGTTCTCCAGAACTGTGTGGTGGGTTAGTGTTCTGATAAAATGAAGAAGTTGCTCCTTATCTGAATTTCGCGTTCCACCTTAAATGGTGTTACAGCTACATTCTGGCACAGTTTAAGCTGGAACAGGAAATTCAAACAAGAAGCTTGTTGAAGAGTGTTCCAGAGGCGAGGAGCAAATCTGGAGAACGCTCGATCACCAAAGCCATGAAGGTTAGCTGGAGGTACTGTACGTAGTCTAACCGCAGAGGATCTGAGAGAGCGAGAAGGTTTGTAGGAAGAAAGGAGATCAGAGAGGTGAGAAGGAGCAGAACTATTAAGAGCTTTGTATGTAAGGAGGAGGATATAGAACTGTATGTGATATTTAATAGGAGGCCGGTGGAGATGTTGGAGAGTGGGTATAGTATGGTGATGCAAGCAGGTGAGGGTGAGGAGACGAGCAGCAGAGTTCTGCAGAGTTCTTCTTGGTCTATCTATCTATCTATCTATCTATCTATCTATCTATCTATCTGTCTATTCTTCTCAGTCTATCTATCTATCTATTCTTCTCAGTCTATCTATCTATCTATCTATCTATCTATCTATCTATCTATCTATCTATCTATTCTTCTCAGTCTATCTATCTATCTATCTATCTATTCTTCTCAGTCTATCTATCTATCTATCTATCTATCTATCTATCTATCTATCTATCTATTCTTCTCAGTCTATCTATCTATTCTTCTCAGTCTATCTATCTATCTATCTATCTATCTATCTATCTATCTATCTATCTATCTATCTATCTATCTATCTATTCTTCTCAGTCTATCTATCTATCTATCTATCTATCTATCTATCTATCTATCTATCCTTCTCAGTCTATCTATCTATCTATCTATCTATCTATCTATCTATCTATCTATCTATCTATTCTTCTCAGTCTATCTATCTATCTATCTATCTATCTATCTATGTATCTATTCTTCTCAGTCTATCTATCTATCTATCTATCTATCTATCTATCTATCTATCTATTCTTCTTAGTCTATCTATCTATATATCTGTCTATTCTTCTCAGTCTATCTATCTATCTATCTATCTATCTATCTATTCTTCTCAGTCTATCTATCTATCTATCTGTCTATCTATCTATCCTTCTCAGTCTATCTATCTATCTATCTATCTATCCTTCTCAGTCTATCTATCTATCTATCTATCTATCTATCTATCTAGCTTTGTTGAGGGTTGATTTGGTGCTCAGATCAGAATGAGCTCAGCTTCGTCGCTATTCAACATGAGAAAGCTGAGTTTCATCCAGATTCTGATTTTTGATAAACAGGCTTCTAGGTGGGAAGGGGGCCGGTCTCAGGGTGACCATCTACAATGAAGATCCAAGCTTTAGTTCTGTGCTTGTTACACTGTACAACTTACTGATACCTATAAAAATGGATTAAACTGTGGATAAAATTCAGGTTTAAATATGTAACCAGAACAGCCATTCAAACAAGCTTTTGTTAGATTTCTTATATTTAATGCCTACGTGGAGGATGTTCTGATCTCCAGCGTGTCCTGCTGGCATTTGGGGTGCTGCTGTGTTAGATCAGTAAAGGCAGCTCACTGTAATTTCCCAACGCACGCTAAAGCTCCCAACACACTGACAGACGGCTTCTCCAGCCTAAAGCTGCTCTACCAGCCCACCAGATTAACGGCCATAATGGAAATCACTAATTTTAGCAAAAAAACGGGATCTTTGAGGGCACTCTGCTTTTTTTCTCCTGCAGATTCTCTCTTTCTTGCCTCCGTGCAAATTCCTCTCTGACACTAAGCCCCCCCAGCTGTGAGATCAGCGCTGTGTTAAATCTGACGGACCCCACGGACCACAGAAAACGCATAATCGCTACAGCCGTCATATTTGCATCCACAGATGCTGCAGTCAGTAATAATTTAAGGCTCAATTTCAGCCTCCCAGCAGAAGAGCAGCCCAACTTCATCAGCGCCGGAACTGCTGAGAGCAACCCTGTTTTACACGGACGCTCAGCCCCTACACTGAGTTCAACTACTTAAACTGCAATGAGTAAACAAACTATACTCACAAACTATACTCAAAGACTATACTCACAAACTATACTCACAAACTATACCCACAAACTATACTCAAAGACTATACTCACAAACTATACTCAAAGACTATACTCACAAACTACTCACAAACTATACTCACAAACTATACCCACAAACTATACTCAAAGACTATACTCACAAACTATACTCAAAGACTATACTCACAAACTACTCACAGACTATACTCACAAACTATACTCACAAACTATACTCAAAGACTATACTCACAAACTATACTCAAAGACTATACTCACAAACTACTCACAGACTATACTCACAAACTATACTAACAGACTATACCCACAAACTATACTCACAAACTATACTCACAAACTATACTCAAAGACTATACTCACAAACTATACTCAAAGACTATACTCACAAACTATACTCACAAACTATACTCACAAACTATACTCACAAACTATACTCAAAGACTATACTCACAAACTATACTCAAAGACTATACTCACAAACTACTCACAGACTATACTCACAAACTATACTAACAGACTATACCCACAAACTATACTCACAAACTATACTCACAAACTATACTCAAAGACTATACTCACAAACTATACTCACAAACTATACTCACAAACTATACTCAAAGACTATACTCACAAACTATACTCACAAACTATACTAACAAACTATACTCAAAGACTATACTCACAAACTATACTCAAAGACTATACTCACAAACTATACTCACAAACTATACTAACAAACTATACTCACAAACTATACTCAAAGACTATACTCACAAACTATACTCACAAACTATACTCATAGACCATACTCACAAACTATACTCACAGACTATACTCACAAATTATACTAACAGACTATACTCGCAAACTATACTAACAGACTATACTCACAAACTATACTCAAAGACTATACTCACAAACTATACTCACAAACTATACTCATAGACCATACTCACAAACTATACTCACAGACTATACTCACAAACTATACTCATAGACCATACTCACAAACTATACTAACAGACTATACTCACAAACTATACTAACAAACCCTTAAAGTCTTTAGTGTCAGTATAAAAGTTAAATGAACATGTGCAGGTTTATCTGTGGGCCCTATACACACTATATACACACACACTAGTAAGCACGCACACTAGGGGGCAGTAAAACACGCACGTACACATACACACACACTAGTCAACACACACTAGGGGCAGTAAAGACCCACATACACACACACTAGTCAACACACGCTCTAGGGGGCAGTAAACACCCACATAAACCACACACTAGTGAAGACACACACTAGGGTGCAATAAACACCCACACACACACACACTAGTGAAGACACACACTAGGGTGCAATAAACACCCACACACACACACACACACTTGTAAACACATACATTAGGTTGCAGTAAACACCCACATACACATATTCTAGTGAACACATACACTAGGCTGCAGTAAACACCCACGTACACACACACACTAGTAAACACATACACTAGGGGGCAGTTAACAATCACGTACACACACACACACTAGTGAACACACATTAGGGTGGAGTAAACACCCACACACACACACAAACACATTTTTTGTTTACATTGTGTGGAAATGTTTTGGTGAATGGACCAATAGAAATGCTCCAGAACTGACTCGCAGTAAAGTTTTCTTTGTTCTCTGCTGTAAAGTCACTGTTAGGAGATACGTGTTTTTCATTGGACAGTGGTGCGTTAGATCTTCTTCCACTTCAGGAGTCTGGATTAGAACTTCTCAGAATTCCTCTCTAACTCGCCAAACTGTTCTTTTATCAGGACCGATAACTTTTTTCTAGCAAAGACTTTGAAATGAATTCAGACGCTCTGATAAAACTGTCCAATTTCAGTATTTCTGGTGGACGTGGCCTTGTTATATGTCGGCTGGAATCACACATCAATAACATGAATCGCTCATTCCCGCTGAAGGGCGCAGCGAAAGCCCACCACGGCAGAAATTGCAGTTTTCAAAAGACAGGCCGCATTTTCAGACCCATTTATAACACAGTGCCCACAAACAGGGGGGAGGAGGGGGTGCAAGAGACAGGGAGAGAGAGAGGGAGAGAGAGAGAAATAGGGAGAGGGGGGCTAGAGAGAGGCAGAGAGAGAGAAGGGGAGAGAGAGAGAAAGAGAGAGAAGGAAACGGGGAGCTAGAGAGAGAGGGAGAGAGGGGGGCGGGAGAGTGAGAGAGAGAGAAAGAGGGAGAGAGGGAAAGAGACAAAAGGAAAGAGGGAAAAAGTGGGGGAGAGTGGGAGAGAGAGGAACAGAAGGAGAGAGAGAGGAAAAGAGAGAAAGAAGGAAAGGGAGAGAGAGTGGGGAGAATGGGAGAGAGAGGAACAGAGGGAGCGAGTGAGGGAAAGAGAGAAAGAAGGAAAGAGGGAGAGAGAGTGGGAAGAGTGGGAGAGAGAGGAACAGAGGGAGAGAGAAAGGGAATGGGAGAAAAAATGAAAGAGGGGGATAGAGTGGGCTAGAGAGAGAGAGAGGGAAACAGAGAGAGAGAGAGGGAAAGAGGGAGAGATTGGAGGAGAGAAAGAGAGAGAGAAAGAGGGAGAGAGAGAGGGGGAGAGAGAGAGTGGAGGAGAGAAACAGAGAGAAAGAGGGAGAGAGAGTGGGCTAGAGAGAGGGGGGAAGAGGGAGAGAGAGAGGGAAAGAGGGAGAGAGAGAGGGAGAGAGAAGAAGAAGTGTCAGGATTTGATACTGAGTGTGAACTGGTTGGGGACTGCTGCAGCAGAATCACGAATAACAGCAGAAATTATTAATATTAAACATTAATAACATTCTTTATTCAAATCTTTAACTACAGACAGAGGATTCTGTGAGATGGTGTTTATGAATTAAGTGAAACATGTCATAATCTCATCTGATTGGGGGGCGGGTGTCTTAGGGGCTCTGTACTCATTTTCCAAGCTACTTAAGTATTTCTATTGGTCCATTCATCATGAAACCTCTACAGGATATAAACAAAACAGCAGCTTTCATGTTCAAATGATATAGAAAATAAAAATAGACAAATAAAAATTAAAACAAGAAATAATTGTTTAATTCAAATTTAAAGAAGCTTTAAAAGAAATCTGAAAAATATGCATTAGTTTTAATTAAACACTGTTTTAATTAAAAATCAAGCAGCCAGTAGTTATTATTATGATACCATGTGGTTTCTGCTGCTCATGCTCACCCATCAGCTCTTATAGCTCTTCTTCATGATCATTCAAAGCTCCTGGACAGCTGTACATATGCAATTGCTGACAAGCTGAAGGTTAAAGAATCTCGTTCACATGCACGTGGTTCATGCAGGCATATGGGCGCAACAGATAACGCTCACGTTCTCGCATATTTATACCTAGAACCAACCGAGAGCCGTCTGTAGCGTCTGTGTATCTGGATGAAAGGGATTCTGTATCTTTCAGCTCCTCAAACAAATTCACGTGTACGATCGCACGTGTGCCAGAGGAGGCAGAACTGCACACGTTGCCAGTCAAAAGTTTGGGCACACCTACCTGAACGTATATATACTGTATGTGTGTAACTATAAAGATGTTTACTTGTTCAAAGTTGAAGCCCATGTACACAAATATTACTAAAACAAACATTTGAGTGTATTTAAATGTAAAAATGAGAATGTACATTTTTATAAGAGCTATAAAACCACCAAACCTGTTTATCAGAACAAGATCTCAGCATCTACTCTATCTTCTTCAGTCCTGTTAGAGAAGCAGCTCATGTGGCTCCTCATGAAGCTGCTGGTCAGAATGTTCAAAGTATGTAAACCTGCATCAGAGCAAATGAGCTCATTTCTAAAAGACCCTCTAAACATTCTTTAAACACAACCAGATGTTTAATTCTGCTCCAGGAATAATTCCATACCAACTATTCTATAGTTCTGATCTCCTCACACTTATTCACTAATATTACTATTAATATAGTACACATAAGAAGAACCTGGGTGGGTGTGATTGTGACTGATAGTGTATGTAGGTCTCAGTTTTGTTTTTGTTAAATCGTTGACTCTCCTGCTATCATTGCTCTGCCTGCACTCGGACTCCATGCAGTGTCTAGCTGGACTCCAATAAACAGACTTTGTATATCAACACTGTCCAAAGAAATACATGTGTCTCAGTTTTGTTGTTTTTTTGTACATCAGCTTGTTTTATATTGTGTGAGAAGGTTACTGTAAGGATTCAGACTCAAGAGGTTATACGATCCACTTGCAAGGTTTATTATACTCAGAGCAGTCAATAAGCAAGGAGTCCAGGAGTGAGTGAGCAGGCTGGATGGCGAGTTGGGCCTTGGACAGTGGCGGTTCTAGGATTTTTCTGAGTAAGAGGTCATCAAGGGGCCACAATATTCATAGAGGGGCCAAGTATTTGTCCAACAGCCTTGCACACAATACCAGTCACACTGGTGTCACATGTGGTGATATATAAACCACAGCATTAACTGTTGTTGCTCTTCCTGAATGATTTCTGACCAGATGAGGGACTGGAGGTGCCCTGCTTTTGACCATCCTCTGGTCTACAATCTCTTGCTGCTCTCACTCTGCTCACTCTCAGTAGCCGACTCACTCTTTTGGCCAGAAACTGCTGAATTCTCACCTGAGACTGACCCTGACTCTTTCTTTTTATATTCTCTATCATTGCCAAACATTATAGTTAATGTTAACACACAAATGCTGAGTAGTATGTGAATTAGCATCACATTTATTAGCAAAATGCTAACATACACACATTAGTTAACACATTACTGTTTACTAGTGTTAGCTTTGCTTCTTAATTTAATGTTTGTCAGACTTAGGCTACGTGACAGCTGTGAGTAAACAGGGATTTATGACTAAACCAGCTCCTCAGAACGTGGACTACCATCGGTTGTCGGTAGAAAACTTCCTCCGGGGATCGTGCAAATCTTCTGTTAGATTTATTCAAGCTGGCCATTCAGATTTGGCTCATTAGTGCCACTACTGTTTGGGTCTGGAATTGCATACGCTTATAATCTGATCATCACTGTTGGGCAAATGACTAATGAGTGACAGGACAGGGGCACTTAAGGGGCCAATCAGATTTTAGCTGGGGCCAATGCCCTTGTGGCCCCACCCCTAGAACCAACAGTGGCCATGGATGTAGACTCACTGCCTCACCGGAACACCACTGGGTCTCCAGGCTGTGCACAGGGAACCGGAGCAGTACCTCGTGTCCTGCAGGTAGGACAGAGAGGAACCAGCCCTGTGTGGACAGTTCGAGCAGTGGTTAATACCTTCTCGCCGTGGTCTCAGAGCTCCTCTGGTGGCTGCCTTGAACAGAGAGAACACCCTCACCGAGAGTGATATTCCAGTGATAATGCTTTAACTAAAAAACAGTTATTAATCGGACCGGCCGGAGCCGGGGAACAAACTCACTACGGGGAACGAGTCCGGAAGTCCGTTGGTCCACCAACCTCACTCCACAGGGACGCCTGTGGGAAGGCTCAGCCGGATGGAGGTGAGTGCTGGGCAGGTCGGAGGGCCTGCAGATCCTCTTGGGCTCCAGGGAGTGTGATGGGACCCCGCTGTGGAGAAGTCAAGTCTGGTTGGACCTGTAGAGAGACCCTTTAAACGATGGCCTAGAGACCACGGACAGGTAAGTCCTGATCCAGACAGTATCCCTACTGAGAAACATTCTACAGAAATAATGCCAAATGTGTACATGGCTGGGTTATATAGAGGTGTGCTAACGTGTGCTAAGGGGCAGTGCTTATAGTTATGATGAATGGACCAATAGGAATGCTCCAGCTTGGAAATAAATCTGGTTCCATTGACTTTTGCATAACTTTGCACAACTGGGCTGGTCATTAAGGTGGACATAAGTCATGCTTATCAGGCTCCCACTTGTCACTCTCTGACTACACCCCAGATTCCCACAACCCTTTATAGCAGTAAGTTCTCGAACTTCTTCTCATTAACTGTGTAAGGGTTTGCCCTTATATGGTCATTGAAAATATTATTTATATTCAAATAGTACAAAGAACAACCTGTGACTGATAGTGGACCACACGCAAGCCTCTGCACTGCTATGGATGGTTCAGGAGGTCAAGCCAGGAAAACATATTCATTCGTTGTCCACTAGAAAAGCAGCCTATAGCACAAATACATTCAAGAGTTCGTTTCTGTTGGACTGCCAGTGTGTGAAGGTCAGAAGTGAAGGTGAGGCAGCAGCACACAGCACTCCTCACACGTCCACATCAAAGACGCAATCAGATCCGGGCTTATTCCTTTGAGGCTCTTCCATAAACCCGGCGAGGATCACAATAAGATCTAAACAGCTGTTCTCTCTCCTCCGGCCTGATAAAGGTCACGGCGCTTGTTAGCCCTGCGTCGTAATAAGCATTACATCTCTGCAGCGTCGTGACACTCTGAGCACACGCACCGCCACTCTCTAATCAGGCCGGCGTGTCCGGTTGGCTTCCATCCGCTTGTCTGTATCTGGCGAAGGACTGAGCAGCGTTTAGAGAGCGCTGATATCGTTTAATCCTCCTCTCTTACTCGAACACGGCCGAACAGACGAAAACAGGAAGGAGGCTCTATCTGGCTTTGATTTGGAGGTACCTGCTAAAGCCTCCAAACAAACACCTACACACACACACAGGCACACACACACACATGCACACACACACACAGGCACGCACACACACACGGCTACAGTGGAGCGCAGGGCAGTGGTATGGGTGTTATCTGCTCAGACGACTGCTGTCGATATGAATTGAGTCACTGGAACAGTAACTATTGATCACATGAAGCTCGACACACTGACCAGTTCACACATATCAGCCCCACGAAACACCTGCGGGCCTTCAGACCATCAATACTGTACGAACCGGCCCCCAGCGTACGTACTCGTCCAGGGTGGTCCATTGTGTCTATTGATGGCCAGAACTATATCACAGTCAGTACTGGCCTCACAATGCTATTGGCTGAGAGGTGTTCTATGTGTAATATGGTTTACATATATTTACACCGTCAGTCAAAAGTTTGGACGCACCTCCTCAGCTTCTTCTTATTTGTACTACAACAATAATAATAATAATAATAATAATAATAATAATAATAATAATAATATTAGTGAATCTCTCTCTCTCCCTCTCATTTTCTCTGTTTCTTTCTCCCTCTTTATCTCTCTTTTTATCTCTCTCTCTCTTTATCTCTCTACTCGCTCTCTCACTTTATCTCTCTCCCCTCTCTCTTTATCTCTCTCTCTCTCGCTCTCCCTTTCTTTTTATTTCTCTTTCTCTTTATCTCTCCTTCTCGCTTTATCTCTCTCTCTCTCTCTATCTCTCTTTTTATCTCTCTCTCTCTTTATCTCTTTCTCTCTTTATCTCTCTACTCGCTCTCTCTCTTTATCTATCTCTCTCTCCCTTTCTTTTTATTTCTCTTTCTCTTTATCGCTCTCCTTCTTGCTTTCTCTCTCTCTCTCCCTCTAATTATTTTGTTTCTCCCACTTTATCCCTCTTTATCTCTCTCTCTCTCCCTCTCATTTTCTCTGTTTCTTTCTCCCTCTTTATCTCTCTTTATCTCTCTCTTTCTCTTTCTCTCTTTATCTCTCTCCCCTCTCTCTTTATCTATCATTCGCTCTCCCTTTCTTTTTATTTCTCTTTCTCTTTATCTCTCTCCTTCGCGCTTTATCTCTCTCTCCCTTTCTTTTTATTTCTCTTTCTCTTTATCTCTCCTTCTTGCTTTATCTCTCTCTCTCTCACTCCCTCTCTTTTTATCTCTCTCTCTCTCTCCCTCTTTTTTATCTCTCTCTCTACTCTCTTTCTCTCTGTCTCTCTCTCTCTCTCTCGTCCCACCAGTATTTGCCCTGTCTGTCCACTGTCATGTATAATTGATTGAAGGCATGTTTGGTGTGGAGCTCGTGGGGGGATTACGCTGAGGCTGCGTCTGAGAGGATGAGAGGGTTTTGTTTTGAGGAGCGAAAGCTGCTCAGCGTTCAGGTTAGTGTATCGGTCAGTTCCCTGAGTGCCGGGTCAGTCTGTGCAGGTCCCTGAGAACTTTACTGCAGAGAAACAAAGCGTGCACATTCACCAGATCACATACAGACAGCTGCTCTTATATCCTGTAGACGTTTAATAAAGAACAGAAACAGAAATGCTGACAATCACGTGTAAAACATTCTGGTTCCATTAACTTACACTGAAACTCACACTGAAAGGTAAGAAGGTGGTTGGTGTCTCCTGTGAAGTTACTATTTTTAGAGATCCTTGTATATGTGTTATTTGTATGTTTGCTAACTATGCTGCCAACTTCATCACACTAAAGAAGTTCACACATTAATTATTTATTTATTTATTTATTTACTTTGCTCAACTTGAAAATTAGATGTAACAGGGAAGCACACAGTTGCAGGTATGTGAAATTCTGATGGGCAGAAATGTGAATCAGGTTCCATATAATTATTAGTTTGATACTTTATGATGTTTACAGACATAAAAGTCTTGAGTGAGTTTCCTGGTTTCCTCCCACAGTCCAAACACATGCATGTTAGGTTGATCACACACTCTTAATTGCCTGTAGGTGTGAGTGTGTGTGAAAGTGTGTGTTGACCATGCTGGAGACCCTGTCCGTGTACCCCGCCTTCACCTGATGATGCTGGGATTGGCTCCAGCCCCCCCGTGACCCCAACTAGTGGGATAAAGCGAAAGACAACAGATGGATGGATGGATGGACACTTTCTCTATGGGAACAGATAAGAAAAACCTGGGTAGGTGTGTCCAAACTTTTTAGTGTTGATTTATCAGTGAGCCCCAAATGCACCATGTTTATCAATGCAGTCCAATGAAAAACAGCAACTTTACAGGAGAGGCCAAAAACCAGCTTCACTTTCAATGTAAATCAATGGAACCAGAATTCTTTCCATGTGAATCTGAAGCATTTCTATTGGTCCATTCTTCATGAAACTTCTACCCAATGTACGGAGCAGCTGTCGTGTTTATATGATGCAGGGAAAAAAATATCAACAAAAAAAGGAGGTTGTGTTTACGTGTCACAGGCCAGAGTTTGTTTGGTTTAAGACTCGTACTCGTACTCTCTTGTTCTCTGTACGCCTTTCTCCTTCACGCACAAGACGCCTGGTGGTCCTGCTGATGTAGCCTGTGTTGTTTGGTCGATGCGGTGTGAAAGTGGCCCCTGATTGCTGTGCAGCTTTTTGTGCCAGGCTTTTTCGTGGGTGGCTAAATCCCCTTCATTCACTGAAGAGTAGGAATCAAAAAAATCCCCAAATAACAGAGCAGCTAGGTTGTTGGAGCGTAGTCGCGGCACGCCTGTGTGTCAGCGCGGGGGCCGTGGAGCGTGTGAGTGCTGTAACTGCACCGACACACTGGCACATAAAGCAGCAGGAGATTTAAGCACAGCCGGCATAAAAGATTTACTACACATCATCTACAGAGGAGCATGAAAGTTAGTGAACCGCTTCACAAATGTATGTAATACTATCCAGTACTTCACATCTTCATATCTTCATATCTTCATATCCCTATAACAGAAACACATCAGTATTTATTTACATATACATCACATTACCAGAAGTATTCACTCGTCTGTCTTCACACGCATATGAACTTGAGTGACGTTCCATTCTAATCCATAGGGTTTAATACGATGTCGGCCCAACCTTTGCAGCTATAACAACTCCAGCTCTTCTGGGAAGTCTCTCCACACGGTTTAGGAGAGTGTTTATGGGAATGTATGACCGTTCTTCTAGAAGACCATCTGTGAGGTCAGACACTGATGTTGGACGAGAAGGTCTGGTTCGCAGTCTCCGCTCTGATTTATCCCAAAGGTGTTATATCAGGTTGAGGTGCAGGCCAGTCAAGTTCTTCTACACCAAACTCGCTCCTTCATGTCTTCATGGAGCTTCTCTGTGCACTGGTGGGCAGCCATGTTGGAACAAGAAGGGGGCGTCCCCAAACTGTCCCCACAAAGTTGGGAGCATGAGATTGTCCAGAATCTCCTGGTCTGCTGAAGCATTAGGAGTTCCTTTCACTGGAACTGAGGGTCCGAGCAACACCTCTTGAAAAAACAACCCCACCCCATAATCCCCCCTCCACCAAACTTTACACTCGGCACAATGCAGTCAGAATAGTACCATTCCCCTGGCAACCACCAAACCCAGACTCATCCACAGGATTGCCAGACGGAGAAGCCTAATTGGTTCAGAGAACGTGTCTCCACTGCTCTAGAGTCCAGTGTTGGCGTGCTTTACTCCACTGCATCTGACGCTCTGCATTGTTCTTGGTGATGTAAAGCTTGGATGTAGCTGCTCGGCCATGGAGACCCATTCCATGAAGCTCTCTACGCTCGGTTCTTGAGCTGATCTGAAGACCACATGAAGTTTGGAGGTCTGTAGTGATGGTAGAAAGTTGGTGACCTCTGTGCTCTATGCTCCTCAGCATCCGCTGACCCGCTCTGTCATTGTACGTGTTCTACCACTTGGTGTCTGAGTTGCTGTCATTCCCAATCACTTCCACTTTGTTCTAACACCACTGACAGTCCACTGTGGAATATTAATAGTGAGGAAACTTCACCACTGGACTTGTTACACAGGTGACGTCCTATCACGGTACCACGCTGGAGTTCACTGAGCTCCCGAGAGACCCACTCTTTACTAATGTGTGTAGAAGCAGTCTGCAGGACTAGGTGATTGGCTTTATACACCACGGAAGTGATTGGAACAACTGAATTCAATGATTTGGATGGGTGAGTGAACACTTTTAGTAGTGTAGTGTATCTATGGTTATATTAGTGACCTGACATGCATTCATTCATTCATTTTAACCAACCAGTACTGAAACCTCTTTAGCTTCAGACAGTGTTATGGAATAACTAATTGGAAATATATGTGTCTAAAACTCCTCCTCCTTTCTATCTAGAACCCTATATATTCATCTACTTATCTTTTATTTTCACAGTCCCTATGACCACCTCATCTACGTCCTGCTCCTCAGTCCTATGACAGTCCTGCCTCAGTTACATAAAGATCTGGCCTTCTGGCTAAAGACAGAAGCCTCCAGAAATCCAGCCCAAGTTCTAAGAGTTCTCTATCTACCCCTCCCTAATCAATCTACCCTCAAACAACCACCACATGCTGAAGGAACATCCGAACATGCAAAACAGCTCCCATAGGAACACACTGGGAAACTATGGATCTTTAAATAGCTTCTAAATAGCTTCTGTATTTATGGTGTTTTTCATCCTGGATTACTCTCTGGATTGTGGTTGAAGATGAATGAGGTCTCTCTGGACACTTTAGGTAGGAACTGGAGTTCTCTCTGATGTGTGGATCACGTCAATGTTTTTAACCCTTAAGTTTTTAGTGGCTAAAAGTGTTTAGAAGTTAGAGGAATCACTCTGGCTAGTGAGATGAGGGTCTGCTGTGTGTTCTGATATGTTAATCACATTAATGTTTTTAACCCTTTAATTGCCAGATGAAGGCTACGGTGAAGAGCTAATAGCAGGATGGTTTGGAGCCGTATTAGTGGCTAAACAGTTTTTTTCAAAAGTGGGAGGAATCACACTGGCTAGTGAGATGAGGGTCTGCTGAGTTGTTTGGCTTGTTAATTATATCAATGTTTTTAACCCTTTAGTTTTTAGTGGCTAAAAGTGTTTAGAAGTAAGAGGAATCACTCTGGTTAGTGAGATGAGGGTCTGCTGAGTGTTCTGACTTGTTAATTATATCAATGTTTTTAACCCTTTAATTGCCAGATGAAGGCTTCAGTGAAAAGCTAATAGCAGGATGGTTTGGAGCTGAATTAGTGGCTAAACAGTGTTTGGAAGTGGGAGGAATCACACTGGCTAGTGAGATGAGGGTCTGCTGATTGTTCTGACACACTAATGTCAAGGTTTTTACCCCTTGTTATAAAATGTAGGCTGAAGGCAGAGAGCTGTGTGTCTCTGTTTCTGTGCAAATAACATTTTTTCTTCCTCTTTGTTTTCTCAGCCTAAAGCTGAGCTCTCGAGCGGCTCAGTGGAGGACTAGTACCTGAACTCAGCGCTGCGCTGAGTAATACAGGGGTTTGTGAGGGACAAAGAGACAAAAGGTGTGTGTGCGTATGCGTTCATGCAATTGAGCTGTCGTCTGAACATCAAATAAAGCGGTCACCATCTCAGGCAGAGCGAGCGACGCAGGCTGAGCTCATTTCACACCGAGGCTGTAGATCAGACAGATACACTCACACTCGCGTCTACTTAGCCGTTATTACTTCGGCCTTCATAACTGAAACACTGCGTTGTCTAGAAAGTCGTTATGAACTCAGTTTATTATGCCTGATGTAGTGCCGCGTGAGTGCATGTGTGAGGCAACGTGTGTGATTTAACACAAGTGTACTAAAGTGAGTCTGAGTGTTAGAGTGATTTGGTGAGAGTGATATAACACACAGAGTGGGCTCGTATACCAGGATGTTTGTGGGTTTTAGCCTGAGTGTAAATATAAATTAGCATGTGTGTATTTGATTCAGTGCCAATGTGAGTAGCATACTAACCACAACACCACCATATTAACCACTACACCACCGTACTAACCACTACACCACCATACTAACCACTACACCACCGTACTAACCACTACACCACCATACTAACCACTACACCACCATACTAACCACAACACCACCATACTAACCACTACACCACTATACTAACCACTACACCACCGTACTAACCACTACACCACCATACTAACCACTACACCACCATACTAACCACTACACCACTATACTAACCACAACACCACCATACTAACCACTACACCACTATACTAACCACTACACCACCGTACTAACCACTACACCACCATACTAACCACTACACCACCATACTAACCACTACACCACTATACTAACCACTACACCACCGTACTAACCACTACACCACCATACTAACCACTACACCACCATACTAACCACTACACCACCGTACTAACCACTACACCACCGTACTAACCACTACACCACCATATTAACCACTACACCACTGTACTAACCACTACACCACTATACTAACCACTACACCACCATACTAACCACTACACCACTATACTAACCACTACACCACCGTACTAACCACTACACCACCATACTAACCACTACACCACCATACTAACCACTACACCACTATACTAACCACAACACCACCATACTAACCACTACACCACTATACTAACCACTACACCACCGTACTAACCACTACACCACCATACTAACCACTACACCACCATACTAACCACTACACCACCGTACTAACCACTACACCACCATACTAACCACTACACCACCATACTAACCACTACACCACCATACTAACCACTACACCACTATACTAACCACTACACCACCGTACTAACCACTACACCACCATACTAACCACTACACCACCATACTAACCACTACACCACCGTACTAACCACTACACCACCGTACTAACCACTACACCACCATATTAACCACTACACCACTGTACTAACCACTACACCACTATACTAACCACTACACCACCGTACTAACCACTACACCACCATATTAACCACTACACCACCATACTAACCACTACACCACCATACTAACCACTACACCACTGTACTAACCACTACACCACCATATTAACCACTACACCACTGTACTAACCACTACACCTCCATACTAACCACTACACCACCATACTAACCACTACACCATCTTACTAACCACTACACCACCATACTAACCACTACACCATCTTACTAACCACTACACCACCATACTAACCACTACACCACCATACTAACCACTGCACCATCTTACTAACCACTACACCACCGTACTAACCACAACACCACCATACTAACCACTACACCACTATACTAACCACTACACCACCATACTAACCACTACACCATCTTACTAACCACTACACCACCATACTAACCACTACACCACCATACTAACCACTACACCACTGTACTGACCACTGCACCACCGCTGACCATGCTCCGCCCTTATACCGTGAATAGCATCAGTCATTTCCAATCCTGAAAGTTTTGTAGAACAAGTTGGTCGATCCACCTTTGCAAGCTGGAGCAGGACATGCCAGTTTTTACTGTCTCAGCTCTCTGTGGTGTTTGGGGGCGTGCCAATAAGGTCTGTGTTACGCGATGATGTCACCTTGTAACAGAGGAATGCTCTGGAATTCCAATGAGGCCGCTGAGATAGTGGGTTCTATGCGAGAGCGTTTCTATGTCTATCGTGTAACTTTAGAACTTCTGCAGAAAAAGTCTTTTACACACTAACACGAATGATTGTGACTACTTTTAAATTAGACTAAGAACTTATTTTAAAGCATATTAACCCACATATTTCAGTGTACTGCCCTGATTTTATTAGGTTTGTTGCCGTAGTAACAAACGAGAGCTGAAATTTCCCATTTCATTACACCTCAAACTCCTGATTATACTAATCAGCCAAAACCCAATTTAGACAATTTAAGACTTTTAAAAAAATACAAAAATAATTTTTAAATATTAATTCTTTCACCATAACCTAATAATCGTTAAAAAGTTTTTTTCAGCATGTGCTGTGCAGGTGGTGTGATTTAGTGCACAAGTGTGTGATTTATTGTAAATTAGAGTGTGATTTAGAGCATGTTCTAGCGTGAGTGTGAATGATCGAATGCAAGTGTGAGTGTGATTTATCACGAACGTGTGTGATTTAGCTCCAGTTAAAGAGATGAATGGAGCTACCTGGTCGAGCTCATAACACACCCTGACCTCTCTCTCCGGCCAATAGCTCAATCCATTACATGGCAGCTCGGCGTTCGGGATATTTATCAAGAAGCCTGTCAGCTCAAAAATCAGCAGGACGTTCGAGCTCCACTCAGAGGCTGTGGTCACACTCTCTCTCTCTCTCTCTTCTCGTCTGTCTCTCTCTCTCTCTCTCTCGAACACTCTCCATCCTAGACCTTGATCTTGGTACGATGTCAGGAGGAGAAATTGCTCTGTTCGTCTTTTCTTTGCTTTCCGTTCCTCGTCTGACTGTCTGAGGCGAGATGAAGCTCCTGGCCTTTAACTGAACTTCTGGGAATTAGAGGCGCTCGTCCGGTTTGGATAAATATACTGAGGCTTTAAAATGATGATTTCACTCCTGATTGGGTCTGGATACACTTCCTTTCCCTCCTCCTTCCTCATATTTGCCCGTTAAAAGAGGCGTTTTTGCCCCGTACACACACTCCAGCAGCCCACTTCATCACTTCCTGAACATTTTAATGGCAATTTCCTTGAATATGATCATATATCCACATAATGGCTTATGGAAGTGTCTCTCTGCTCCGCTCTCACGGCGGCTATGATGGATGATCCCTGGCTCGGAATGGACTGATCTCTCGCACACACACACACACACTCACACTCACAGTGTTCACCTGCACTCCACATACATCTCTTTCTTTACACCAGGGTTGCCAACTTCCTGAAGTGGAAATAAGGAACGCCGGGGGAGTTTGGAGATTCCATTCCAGCCATTGCTAGTTATTTTCTCATTCCCGTCAGTGTTTCTGTAATTCTGTCTTATTTCGCAGCCATGCATCCATGCGGTATCTGAAGCTGAAAATCCCACTTTTCCTATTTGTCATTTCCGCTTGAACGGATGGCAGAGTTGCACGGCTGCTAACTTCAGGACGCTTGATAAATGATAAGTGTGACGTGTAGCGTGATCTTTAACCTCCTACGTGAGTGAAAGACATTAAACGGGCAGTGAAAGTGTAAAACTCTGGAACTGACCTTTAGATCTCTGAGTGTTTTAACACACACACACACATCTTTCAGCTTTTTCCCTCCTACAGGGGGCGCCACACCGACACTGAATCAGAGTCAGTGATGATAGGATTGGTAATTTATTTCAATGTAATGTTTGGTACGGTGGTGTAGTTGTTAGTATGGTGGTGTAGTGGTTAGTATGGTGGTGTAGTGGTTAGTACGGTGGTGTAGTGGTTAGTATGGTGGTGTAGTGGTTAGTATGGTGGTGTAGTGGTTAGTATGGTGGTGTAGTGGTTAGTATGGTGGTGTAGTTGTTAGTATGGTGGTGTAGTGGTTAGTACGGTGGTGTAGTGGTTAGTATGGTGGTGTAGTGGTCAGTATGGTGGTGTAGTGGTTAGTATGGTGGTGTAGTGGTTAGTACGGTGGTGTAGTGGTCAGTACGGTGGTGTAGTGGTCAGTACGGTGGTGTAGTGGTTAGTATGGTGGTGTAGTGGTTAGTATGGTGGTGTAGTGGTTAGTATGGTGGTGTAGTGGTCAGTATGGTGGTGCAGTGGTTAGTATGGTGGTGTAGTGGTCAGTATGGTGGTGTAGTGGTTAGTATAGTGGTGTAGTGGTTAGTATGGTGGTGTAGTGGTTAGTACGGTGGTGTAGTGGTTAGTATGGTGGTGTAGTGGTTAGTATGGTGGTGTAGTGGTTAGTACGGTGGTGTAGTGGTCAGTATGGTGGTGTAGTGGTCAGTATGGTGGTGTAGTGGTTAGTATGGTGGTGTAGTGGTCAGTATGGTGGTGTAGTGGTCAGTATGGTGGTGTAGTGGTTAGTATGGTGGTGTAGTGGTTAGTATGGTGGTGTAGTGGTCAGTATGGTGGTGTAGTGGTTAGTATGGTGGTGTAGTGGTCAGTATGGTGGTGTAGTGGTTAGTATGGTGGTGTAGTGGTTAGTATGGTGGTGTAGTGGTTAGTATAGTGGGTTGGATTCCCGGTCTGGGTGGTTCTGTGTGGAGTGTGTATGTTCTCTCTGTGTTTGAGTGGGTTCCTCCAGGTTCTCCGGTTTCCTCCCACAGTCCAAACACATGCATGTTAGGATCCTCACTCTAAACTGATGGTAGGTATGAGTGTGTGTGTGTGTGTGTGTGTGTGTGAAAGCCAATTTGGTGTAATGGTCTTTACTCACAGGGATGATGTTTCTCACTGCAGGACACTGGGAGCCAGACGGAGACTCTGTATCTGTGGTTTTTCTAGCTTGTTTGCCAGCTTACCAGAAAATGTCACGGCTGGTCACAACCAGTAAACTGGAGTAACATGCAGTCATGACTGTGAGCACTTTTGGAAATGAAACAAAATTCTGAGGACCACAAAACAAGTTCAGCCCCTGCTGACCCACCGTGTGTGCCAGGAAGGGATTAGTCCAGCTTTTGGAATAGGATTAGGTTTAGAATGAACTTCTATATATATTTTCCAAAATCATCTCCGAGTCTGGAGACCTTTGTGAGATGTTTGGATGGTTAAGATGTCCAGAAGGATCTTCCCTCTCACTCGTGACTGCGCACAGCAGACAGAAGTGTTATACAGTAGATGGGCTCATTCAGCTGGAAGAAACGAGTCCGTAATGAGCGCCGTAATGGTCCGTGATTGTGAGATCCCTCCATTTGTGTCCTTGTGTGGGAGAAGAAGAGAAAGCGCTGAGAATCCGTCGCTCTGGTTTCAGGCCCGGGCTTTGTGCTGCTTAAATAAACACTCGGTGCTTAATGCTGTACAGTCTTTGTGTTCACATGGCTACAAATGAACTCGCTCCATGTTCCGCTCTATAGCTGTACACTTCCGTCCCGGCACGAGGCTTACATCAGATACTCAAACATCATAGAACGTATTTCCTCCTCGGCTCTCTCTGGTCCAACAAGCAAAACGTGAACATTTGCAGTCATATGTAACACCAGACCTTCTTCTGGGGGTGTCATTACTTTCCCCGGCGTGTGGTATCAGCTCCGTATCAGCATCCAAAGAGCAAACAGTCCATTAAATCTTAACCCGTCGGTTTATAAAGCATGTATTTGCTGGTATGTGGTTATATATTTATAGAAGTTGCTCCGCTCGGTGTCTACGGTAACGAGACTTTGTCAGACGAGGGGAAGGAAGCAGATGCGGATGTGTTTTATTAAGATCCCAGTTGACATCATACATGGAGATAAGGAAATACTGGGAGGTACATAACAAACAAGGAGGCCTTAAAAATAACTAGACAGAGCGGAACACAGAGCACTGACTATTAAAGCGATACAAGGAACAGCCAGTGACACCACAGAATAAGAGATAGTTCTAATGAACACAGGTAGAGGCTGGTCCAGGTTCTGCTCACGCTAAACTGGTACATACACAGTGTTTTGTTTCTGCCTGGGATTGTAAACAGCAGCTCAAGTTCTGGGTGATACGGATTCGCTGCACTGCTACGTTTAAAAGTTTATTCATTCTCACCTGTAGACAGGTAAAAGGGCTGGTCGCTGCTCATTTGCTTCATTACATATGAATTTATATTACTCTCAAATCACAGAATACTGTGAGATTATTATTAATATACTTATACTATTATATTAATATACTATTATACTATTATACTAAAGTGCTTGTTCTGATTCATTAGGACTGACAGGAAATACTGATGTGTTATTTAATGGCTGTGAAAATCAGTGTAGCTGTTGTTGTTGATGAAAGAGATGCAAGATTCTTTTTTTTAACAAAAATGTGAACGCTGTCAAAATCATTACTGTTCTTTAAGTCAATGAAGGAAATTTTATTCCTTAACAAAGGAGGATTTCTTAATACTAACTAATACTGATAACATATATCATTTTTCTTATACTCATTACTTTCCTAATACTCTCCATGTTCCTAATACTCATTATTTGTTCTAATACTCATTATTTGTTCTAATACTCCCCATTTCCTTAAGATTCCTCATTTTTTTCAAATACTTACCATGTTCCTAATACTCATCATTATCCCAATACTCATCCATTTCCTAATACTCATAATTTTCAATGCCACTAACTTTTCTTATACTCATTGTTTTCTTTATACTCATTATTATTCTAATACTCGTTATTTTTCTAATATTCGCCGTGCTCCTAATACTCCCCATTTTTCTTTATACTCATTATTGTTTTCCTAATACATATTATTTTCCTAATACTCATAATTTTTCTAATGCTCTCCATGTACCTAATGCTCATTATTTGTTCTAATTCTCATTGATTGTTCTAATGCTCATTATTTGTTCTAATACTTATTATTTGTTCTAATACCCATTATTTTTTTAATACTTACATTCCTACTAATCACACTGTTCCAAATACTCTTTATTTTCCTAATACTCCCCATTTTTCAAATACTTACCATGTTTCTAATACTCATCATTAGCCCAATACTCATCCATTTCCTAATACTCATAATTTTCCCAATACCTTTTCTCATACTCATTGTTTTCTTACTACTCATCATTTACCTAATACTCTATATACTCAATACCATTTTTCTATATACTCATTATTTTTCTAATACTCCTTGTTTTCCTAATACTCATCAAAGTTTGTCTAAATAATGAGTCCCCTGTTTTCTTTCCCAGAAAGAGTAGAAACTTGTTGTTTGGTTATTTTTACCTACTAAAATGAGACATTACTTTAAGAGAATAAATTACAAATTACATTGACTTTTTTATAGACATTTTCAAAATTCACAAAAAAAAAACAGATGGAAAGAAAACTACAGCTGTGACTTTTACACTCTGTGACACAGCTGTGTCTCTTCTAAAAAAAAAATGGAAATATTTCATAATATATTCTCAACGCTCGAGTCTCTGAAGCCTAATCAAGATTTGTGCGTCTACAGTTTTCTATTGTTATGATTATCCGAGCTCTGGAGACATTGAACCAATTGGTGAATGATTCAGAAGAAAGGAATCATTCCAAGTCAATGATTCAAAGCTTTAGGAACGCTGGTGGGGGGGTCGACTATCTGAATCCCTCACTCGTCGTGGGCCTTCAAGCCAAGACGGCTGCTTTAATTCAGCGTTTCTTAATTACGTTAAGCTTCAGTCTGTCCAGTTCTGCAGTCGGGCTGCCAAAATGTGTTTATCTCATTCATTCTTAATTGTCTGATTGTCAAACAGGCAGAAATCTTGATGCAAATGAGATGCATTTCAGATGAACGCTCTCCGACAGCCGTGAGCCTGTGAGTGTAGATTAAAAAGCGAACGGCAGATTAGAGCCAAAACTCAGAGCCAAGTAGTTACTTGTGCACGATTAGTGATTGCTGATGCACTTTTACTCCATGCGTTGCTTTTGTGAGTGTGTAAAGGATCTGTGTGTGTGTGTGTGTGAAGATAATCATAGCTATAACGATAATTACCAGCGAATACCTCTCAGGCACACACACACTCCTGGATCACGGTGATCCGCTTATTAGCGTTTGTTTGAGCGGCCTGCGTTTCCGTACCCACAAGTAGCTTCGCCGTAAACACATCATCAATCTCTTAGCTGTCGCCGAAATCACACGCCGCTGCCTTCGCTCGGCTGCATCTCGCTAACAAGAAGTTCAAAGTCCCTCACTCAAATGCTGATTGCAGCTTTTAGCGAGCGTTTACTTTGATGTTTGTGGAGCAAGTGCTTTTTCTTTTGTATGTCAGTAACGTTGAGGGAAGCCGCTTATTCCCAAAGAATTCATGTCACATCTCCTCACGCCGAGGCCTGCGGATAATTACACGCTATCAGTCGAGTAAGAGGGGGAAAATAGCATCGAGTGCCTCAAATCTCCCCCAAATAAAGGAGGCAGAGGCGCTCGCGGAGGAAGGTCATGATTTGGTTGTTCCAGGTTAACAAAAACGTAGCAGGGGTTTAAGGGACGTGGCAACGGGGGACGTTTTTGATGTGGAAAACTTTTAATAGAAGGAGCCGAGCGAGCGAGCGAGCTGGCGCCGGGGAGCGTGAGCGGAGGAAAAGTGAGGCGAATGACAAATTCAGGACGAGCACAAAAAGGAAAGACAAGCAAAACAAGTTGGTGACGGTGGATTGCAGCACGCTGTGTACTGATGGGAGGAAGAAAGTAATGGGAGATGGGACTCATCTGCTTGGTATCAGGAGCTCTGTGGATCGTTTTCCTGAACGTAGAAGAATTCTTTGCACCAGCCTCTCAGTGGCTATGCAGTCACTGGAGTGGAACCCACTCATCAAATACTTTGATTGATATGATGGAATAAATTCAAATAATCCATCCATCCATCCATCCATCCATCCATTATCTACCGCTTTTCCGGGGATCTGGGTCGTGGGGGCAGCAGTCTAAGCAGAGAAACCCAGACTTCCCTTTTCCCAGCCACCTCCTCTAGCTCCTCCGGGGGACTACCGAAGTGTTACCAGGCCAGCCGAGAGATATAATCCCTCCAGCCTATCCTGGGTCTTCCTTGGGGACTCCTCCCGGTCGGACATGTCCAAAACACCTCCACAGGGAGGCGTCCAGGAGGCATCCTAACCAGATGCCCAACAACCTCAGCTGGTTCCTCTCGATGTGGAGGAGTAGCAGCTTGACTCTAAGCCTCCCCCATAAAATCGAGCTCCTCTCTTTATCTCTAAGGGTGAGACCCAACACCGCACTGAGAAAACTCATCTTGGCAGCTTGTATCCGCGATATATACTCAGTAGTGCATACAGTAACATAGATACTCAGCAGTACATACAGTAACATACAGATACTCAGTAGTACATACAGTAACATAGAGATACTCAGAAGTACATACAGTAACATAGAGATACTCAGTAGTACATACAGTAACATAGAGATACTCAGTAATACATACAGTAACATAGACACTCAGCAGTACATACAGTAACATAGAGATACTCAGAAGTACATACAGTAACAAAGAGATACTCAGAAGTACATACAGTAAAATAGAGATACTCAGTAATACATACAGTAACATAGACACTCAGCAGTACATACAGTAACATAGAGATACTCAGCAGTACATACAGTAATATAGAGATACTCAGCAGTACATACAGTAACATAGAGATACTCGGCAGTACATACAGTAACATAGAGATACTCAGAAGTACATACAGTAACATAGAGATACTCAGAAGTACATACAGTAACATAGTGACTCAGCAGTACATACAGTAACATAGTGACTCAGCAGTACATACAGTAACATAGAGATACTCAGCAGTACATACAGTAACATAGAGATACTCAGTAGTACATACAGTAACATAGAGATACTCAGCAGTACATACAGTAACATAGAGATACTTAGTAGTACATACAGTAACATAGAGACACTCAGCAGTACATACAGTAACATAGAGATAGTCAGAAGTACATACAGTAATATAGAGATACTCAGAAGTACATACAGTAACATAGAGACTCAGCAGTACATACATTAACATAAAGACACTCAGCAGTACATACAGTAACATAGAGATACTCAGAAGTACATACAGTAACATACAGATACTCAGTAGTACATACAGTAACATAGAGATACTCAGAAGTACATACAGTAACATACAGATACTCAGTAGTACATACAGTAACATAGAGATACTCAGTAATACATACAGTAACATAGACACTCAGCAGTACATACAGTAACATAGAGATACTCAGAAGTACATACAGTAACATAGAGGTACTCAGTAGTACATACAGTAACATAAAGACATTCAGCAGTACATACAGTAACATAGAGATACTCAGTAGTACATACAGTAACAAAGAGATACTCAGAAGTACATACAGTAACATAGAGATACTCAGTAATACATACAGTAACATAGACACTCAGCAGTACATACAGTAACATAGAGATACTCAGCAGTACATACAGTAACATAGAGATACTCAGCAGTACATACAGTAATATAGAGATACTCGGCAGTACATACAGTAACATAGAGATACTCAGAAGTACATACAGTAACATAGTGACTCAGCAGTACATACAGTAACATAGACACTCAGTAGTACATACAGTAACATAGAGATACTCAGAAGTACATACAGTAACATAGAGATACTCAGTAATACATACAGTAACATAGACACTCAGCAGTACATACAGTAACATAGAGATACTCAGAAGTACATACAGTAACATAGAGATACTCAGCAGTACATACAGTAATATAGAGATACTCGGCAGTACATACAGTAACATAGAGATACTCAGAAGTACATACAGTAACATAGTGACTCAGCAGTACATACAGTAACATAGACACTCAGTAGTACATACAGTAACATAGAGATACTCAGCAGTACATACAGTAACATAGAGATACTCAGTAGTACATACAGTAACATAGAGATACTCAGCAGTACATACAGTAACATAGAGATACTTAGTAGTACATACAGTAACATAGAGACACTCAGCAGTACATACAGTAACATAGAGATACTCAGAAGTGCATACAGTAACATAGAGATACTCAGCAGTACATACAGTAACATAGACACTCGGCAGTACATACAGTAACATAGAGATACTCAGAAGTACATACAGTAACATAGAGATACTCAGCAGTACATACAGTAACATAGACACTCAGCAGTACATACAGTAACATAGACACTCAGCAGTACATACAGTAACATAGAGATACTCAGCAGTACATACAGTAACATAGAGATACTCAGAAGTACATACAGTAACATAGAGATACTCAGCAGTACATACAGTAACATAGACACTCAGCAGTACATACAGTAACATAGAGATACTCAGCAGTACATACAGTAACATAGAGATACTCAGCAGTACATACAGTAACATAGACACTCAGCAGTACATACAGTAACATAGAGATACTCAGCAGTACATACAGTAACATAGAGACTCAGCAGTACATACATTAACATAGAGATACTCAGCAGTACACACAGTAACATAGAGATACTCAGAAGTACATACAGTAACATAGAGATACTCAGCAGTACATACAGTAACATAGACACTCAGCAGTACATACAGTAACATAGAGATACTCAGCAGTACATACAGTAACATAGAGATACTCAGCAGTACATACAGTAACATAGAGATACTCAGCAGTACATACAGTAACAGAGATACTCAGCAGTACATACAGTAACAGAGACACTCAGCAGTAAATATTCCCTCATATACTTTGGACAAAAATGAGTTACAGTTTCTCTGAAGTATGGAGGCTCGAGGAGACATTTAGTCTCATTGTGTTTGTCAAGTCTGGTGTAAATCTCAGGTGTTATACCTCATACACACTCAAATCCAGAAGATGAGCTAAAGGGCTGCTCAGAGGCACTGACGCTCCTGCAGCTTTAGGTAAGTCACTGTGTAGTGTAGCCGATAGTCAACATGCATGTTATAAACATTACATTATTAATACAAGTGGTTTTTAAGAGGTTATCATTCTGTACTGGATCAGTGTTTACAGGATGATGCCCACAGGACACTGTCGGCTGGATATTTTTGAATGGTGGACTTTTCTCATTCCAGCAGTGACACGGAGGCAGCATGTGTCTATCCCGGTGTTTTATAGTGAAATGTCTAAATCATGTGTGAATCAATCAGAAAACTCACAGGTGATGTAAAATTAAGCCACCTCATCATGTACAACTACCCCTCCGAGTAGGGCTTTAGATAGATAGATAGATAGATAGATAGATAGATAGATAGATAGATAGATAGATAGATAGATAGATAGATAGATAGATAGATAGATAGATAGATAGATAGATAGATAGATAGATAGATAGATAGATAGATAGATAGATTATACTATTGTTGTACTTTAAAGTATATGACTAAATTTAAGATATTTTTTCTACTTAAAATAGAACTTAACAACGTTTACTTACTCACCAGTGGACACACGTAAAATAAACAAAACACAGTTAGTATTTAATATTGTCTCCACTGTTAGTTTATATAATTCTCATAATAGTTTTAATGATGATATGTTGTAATTTCTCTAAAACTGGACTAGAGCTCTGGGTGCCCTCTGAGTTGAGCTAGAAGGACGGAGTTGATGAATGGAGGCAGAGTTTAGCTATTTCTCAAGCTCTGTATAGACATGTAGCTATTTTATTAGCATTTTCAAATAGCTTTGATTTAGCCCCATGCTGTTGCTACGTGCCAAGGCAGCTGATCTCCTTAGTCGGGATGGAAATCCCCCACCCACCTCGCTCCTTCCCAAACTGCTCCACACAGCACTTCCTAATCAATGTCCTACTCATTTGCCTGTGTAAGTCAGTGATAGACAGATGGAGCAGCAACCCCACTGTTAACCCTCCAGCTGCTTAATCAATGACTTTCCTGATTCTCATCAAGCTGCTATTGCCCGGGAGGTGACAGGGCCTTCAGTGGACTGGAAATTTCCCCTTAAGGTGTTGATCAAGGCCTTGTTCTAACGGATAAAGAGGAAAAGAGTGGCGTGACGGCCAGGACCTACACCCTCGAGTGAGAAAATGACCCACTGTTGGTCCAGCAATCAGCACACTCACTAACACACCCCCAGCCGAGTGGAGCTCCAGAGGATTGAGTAATTGGGCTGATTATGGATAAAGAGACGCTCTCGTTCAGGAGAGCCCTCCAGAGGTCAGGGGTCACGGTGGGATTGAGTGCTGGGATTGACTGTTGGAGTCTGGTTCCAGTTTTGGCCTAGCTGTTTAAACTGTTGTGATATTCCCGGAAACCGACGGGAGCGGCTCCTCCTAAACAGCCCACTCTTTTATAGTGTTTTTCAGATGTGAGATATGAATCCAGCGGGGAAATGCGTCCCTTTAGCTGGTGGATTTAAGAGGTGTTTATGTTCTCCTCCTCTCCCTCCAGGCTTTTTAATCACTCCCTGTTTCGGCCCCTTTCCGGCCCCCAAGGATGAATTCGCAGATTTAGTGACATCTTCCATTTTATCAAAGCACTTAGTCAACGTTTCTGTAACGCTGTCAGAGACTCTCTGCGGAGCTGAAAACCGCTCTCGGTAAGAGGAGAATCAAAGATGCTGTGAAACACAGAGACTTCGGCCCACGTCCGCGTGGTGGGGACGTGGAGTGTGGAGACAGTCCGTTTGAAGAGACATTCAGAAGTCTTTAACTTCGCATACCAATCCATTTTAACATATCTTCTTCATTAACGGGATGGATTTTGCATATGCTCATACTTTGCTATGACTAAAAACAAAATCTCACTCAATTGATCTTCAGCTAACCTTTACTGGTTCCATCAAACATACAGGCTTCATCATCTCCATTAACTCCATCAGCCAGCTCAGCTTGAGCAGCTCCATCTCTTCCATCATTCCCATCAGCGTCCCATCATTAGTTCAGTCGCCTCCATCAGCTTCATCACCTCAACCAACCTCATCGACTCCTTGGTTCGATCATCTCCGAACAATCATCTTCATCAAACTTATCAGCTCCACCACACTCCTTCCCCTCAATCATTCCATCCATGATTACATGATTTCAAACATCTTCAGTAACTTTATCAGCTTCATCATGTCATGAATTCTGTCAGCTCCATACCTTGTCATCCCCATCACCTCCCTCAGCCCCATCTACTACATCATCCCCATCACCTCCCTCAGCCCCATCTACTCCATAATTCCCATCAGCATCATTAGTTCAATCGCCTCCATCGGCTTCATCACCTCCACCAACCTCATCGACTCCTTGGTTCGGTCATCTCCGAACAATCATTTCCATCAGACTTATCCGCTCTTTCCCCTCAATCAACCCCAACTCAAATCATCTCCATGAGCCCCAAGAAGTCTTTCAGCTCCATCATCTTTGTCAGTGTTGTTATCTAGCTCATCTATCTAAATCATGCCCTCCATGATTCCATGATTTTAAACATCTTTAGTAACTCCATCAGCTCCATCACCTTTATGAGTTCCATCAGCCCCATCTACGCCGTCATCCCCATCACCTCAACCAACCTCATCAACTCATTGGCTCAGTCAGCACAATCGTCTCCATCAGACTCATCATCTCCTTCATCACCTTTATCGTGCCCATTTTCTACATCACCATCCTCATCTCAGTCTGTTCCATAGCCTCCATGATTTCATGGTCTTTAGTAACTCCATCAGCTCCATCACCTCCATCAGTCCCACTATCTACATCACCTTCCTCAGCTTTTCATCTCATTCACGATTTCCATCATCTCCAGTAACTCCATGAGCTCCATAACCTTTTTCTGTTCTGTCAGCTTTATGGCAACATGCAGCTCCAGCAGCCCCATCGGACCCTAAACCTCTATCAACCCCATCAGCTCCATTAGCCTCCCATCATTCCCAATAACTGCTTCAGCTTCTTCACCTCCTCCAGCCTTATTAACCATTATCTCCTTCACCCCTTTTCACGTCCACCATCTACATCACGTTCATCAGACCCATCAGCTCCATCACCTCCATTGTTATCATCATGGCCATCAGCACCTTCATCTCCAGCAGCTCCAGCAATCCAAGTGTAAATGAATCACAGTACACACTAATCCCTGAGTCACTGAACCCATCTGTAACTGAATCTCAGTGTAAACGACTCACTGCATGATTGAATACCAGTGTAAATAGATACTGGTGTAACTGAATCCCAGTATAATTAAATCCCCTGTTAATTATATCCAGTGTAAATCCAGTGTGATTTAATACCAGTGTAAATGAATTCCAGTGTAAATGAATCCCAGTGTAAATGAATCCCAGTGTAATTGAATACCAGTATAAATGACTCCCAGTTTATATTATACCCAGTGTAAATGAATCATAGTGAAAATGACTCCCAGTGTATATGAATCTCAGTGTAATTGAATACCAGTATAAATGACTCCCAGTTTATATACATTCCAGTGTAATTGAATACCAGTAAAAATGACTCCCAGTTTATATACATTACAGTGTAATTTAATACCAGTATAAATGAATCCCAGTGTAATTGAATACCA
>CM038704.1:53011544-53024044 GCA_021613375.1 Megaleporinus macrocephalus
GTAGTTATATGATTATTAGTGTATATACTGTAGTTATATGATTATTACTGTAGTTATATGATTATTAGTGTAGTTATATGATTATTAGTGTATATACTGTAGTTATATGATTATTAGTGTAGTTATATGATTATTAGTGTATATACTGTAGTTATATGATTATTAGTGTATATACTGTAGTTATATGATTATTAGTGTAATTATATGATTATTAGTGTATATACTGTAGTTATATGATTATTAGTGTAGTTATTTGATTATTAGTGTATATACTGTAGTTATATGATTATTAGTGTAGTTATATGATTATTAGTGTAGTTATATGATTATTAGTGTATATAGTGTAGTTATATGATTATTAGTGTAGTTATATGATTATTAGTGATATACTGTAGTTATATGATTATTAGTGTATATAGTGTTAGTTATATGATTATTAGTGTAGTTATATGATTATTAGTGTATATAGTATAGTTATATGATTATTAGTGTAGTTATATGATTATTAGTGTATATAGTGTAGTTATATGATTATTAGTGTATATAGTATAGTTATATGATTATTAGTGTAGTTATATGATTATTAGTGTATATAGTGTAGTTATATGATTATTAGTGTATATAGTGTAGTTATATGATTATTAGTGTAGTTATATGATTATTAGTGTATATAGTATAGTTATATGATTATTAGTGTAGTTATATGATTATTAGTGTATCTAGTGTAGTTATATGATTATTAGTGTAGTTATAGATTATTAGTGTATATAGTATAGTTATATGATATTAGTGTAGTTATATGATTATTAGTGTATATAGTGTAGTTATATGATTATTAGTGTATATAGTGTAGTTATATGATTATTAGTGTAGTTATATGATTATTAGTGTATATAGTATAGTTATATGATTATTAGTGTAGTTATATGATTATTAGTGTATATAGTGTAGTTATATGATTATTAGTGTAGTTATATGATTATTAGTGTATATAGTATAGTTATATGATTATTAGTGTATATAGTGTAGTTATATGATTATTAGTGTATATAGTGTAGTTATATGGTTATTAGTGTAGTTATATGATTATTAGTGTATATACTGTAGTTATATGATTATTAGTGCATATAGTATAGTTATATGATTATTAGTGTAGTTATATGATTATTAGTGTATATAGTGTAGTTATATGATTATTAGTGTAGTTATATGATTATTAGTGTATATTGTATAGTTATATGATTATTAGTGTATATAGTGTAGTTATATGATTATTAGTGTAGTTATATGATTATTAGTGTATGTAGTGTAGATATATGATTATTCAGTGAATGTAGTTTAAGTGTATAATTATAAGTGTGTGTAGTTTAAGTGTATGATTATTCAGTGTATGTAGTTTTAGTGTATGACTATTAGTGTATGTTGTTTAAGTGTATGATTATTCAGTGTATGTAGTTTAAGTGTATGATTATCAGTGTATATAGTGTAGTCATATGATTATTAGTGTATGTAGTTTAATTGTATGATTATTAGTGTATGTAGTTTAAGTGTATGATTATTAGTGTATACACTGTAAGTATATGATTATTAGTGTATATACTGTAAGTGTATGATTAATTAGTGTATATACTGTAAGTGTATGATTAAGTAGTGTATGTAGTGTAAGTGTATGATTATTAATGTATATACTGTAAGTGTATGATTAATTAGTGTATCTAATGTAAGTGTAAGATTAATTAGTGTATCTAGTGTAAGTGTATGATCAATTAGTATATAAATATATAGTTAAAGTGTATGATTATTAATGTATATAGTGTAGTTACATGATTATTAATGTATATAATGTAAGTGTATGATTATTAGTGTATGTAGTGTAAGTGTATAGTTATTAATGTATATAGTGTAGTTATATGATTATTAATGTATATAATGTAAGTGTGTGATTATTAGTGTATGTAGTGTAAGTGTATAATTATTAATGTATATAGTGTAGTTATATGATTATTAATGTATATAATGTAAGTGTGTGATTATTAGTGTATGTAGTGTAAGTGTATAATTATTAATGTATATAGTGTAGTTATATGATTATAAATGTATATAATGTAAGTGTATGATTATTAGTGTATGTAGTGTAAGTGTATAATTATTAATGTATATAGTGTAGTTATATGATTATTAATGTATATAATGTAAGTGTATGATTATTAGTGTATGTAGTGTAAGTGTATAATTATTAATGTATATAGTGTAGTTATATGATTATAAATGTATATAATGTAAGTGTATGATTATTAGTGTATGTAGTGTAAGTGTATAATTATTAATGTATATAGTGTAGTTATATGATTATTAATGTATATAATGTAAGTGTATGATTATTAGTGTATGTAGTGTAAGTGTATAATTATTAATGTATATAGTGTAGTTATATGATTATAAATGTATATAATGTAAGTGTATGATTATTAGTGTATGTAGTGTAAGTGTATAATTATTAATGTATATAGTGTAGTTATATGATTATTAATGTATATAATGTAAGTGTGTGATTATTAGTGTATGTAGTGTAAGTGTATAATTATTAATGCATATAGTGTAGTTATATGATTATTAATGTATATAATGTAAGTGTGTGATTATTAGTGTATGTAGTGTAAGTGTATAATTATTAATGCATATAGTGTAGTTATATGATTATAAATGTATATAATGTAAGTGTATGATTATTAGTGTATGTAGTGTAAGTGTATAATTATTAATGTATATAGTGTAGTTATATGATTATTAATGTATATAATGTAAGTGTATGATTATTAGTGTATGTAGTGTAAGTGTATAATTATTAATGTATATAGTGTAGTTATATGATTATAAATGTATATAATGTAAGTGTATGATTATTAGTGTATGTAGTGTAAGTGTATAATTATTAATGTATATAGTGTAGTTATATGATTATTAATGTATATAATGTAAGTGTGTGATTATTAGTGTATGTAGTGTAAGTGTATAATTATTAATGTATATAGTGTAGTTATATGATTATTAATGTATATAATGTAAGTGTGTGATTATTAGTGTATGTAGTGTAAGTGTATAATTATTAATGTATATAGTGTAGTTATATGATTATTAATGTATATAATGTAAGTGTATGATTATTAGTGTATGTAGTGTAAGTGTATATTTATTAATGTATATGGTGTAGTTATATGATTATTATTATAGGTTGCATGATGCTAATTCAGAGTAAGCTTGTATTACATGTTACAAGAAGGAAACTTCAGACAACTTGTTTCTGTCAAATTGTCTAAAAAACAGCAAACAATCCATCAAAGTAGATTTGTGATGTTTTTGTTTTTGTTTGTTTTGTTTTTATTTTTATGTTATTATTTCTTGGTGAAGATGTGCAACACTGAGTTTTCTGTCTGTCCGCCAGTGGTCTGTGACTTTTTCTTTTAAAATCGGGGCAGGAGGTCCGCTCGGACCTCATTTAGAGATAAACCGGTCAACAACAAAAGAGGAAACAGAGAAGATATCAAAGTGAGCAGTGAGAGGCAGCGAGTATGGACAGGTCCCAGAGTGACCAGCCCGTTAGCCAGTGGAGGTTAAATATGTGTGTTTTGTGGAGGAGAGCAGCGTAAACTGGACTCAAGCAACCGAGTGGATTTCTGGCTTTAAAAACACTCTCTAGGTCATTTTAGTTGATACTCTACTCACAATATATATATATTCTTGTTCTTTATATCCTGTGAAAGTTTTACAATGAATGGACCAATAGAAATGTTCCAAAATTACTTAATTGTGAATTATATATAATATATAATTAAATATTATGAATAATTATCTATCTAAAAATTTTATTGTCACATATCAGAAATGAATCTTCTTGGTAGGTAATATATTTCAGCATGTAAGATGTCAGTTATCACTGAAATTGATGCCTTTGCCAGTTTTAATGAGAAAAAAAATTTACTAGTATGATTTCAATACTAAACCAGTAATACAATTTAAAAATCTGACAAGTTAAAATAATTACATGCACTGAAAGTAAGAAGAAGCTAAATATGGTCAGATTTTAATCTCATCTGAGAATAAACAGAACTGTGTTCACGAATAAGAATTAAATTAAAGTGTAATAATTAGAATTTCAACATGTTGGAATGTACTTTGTACTTGTTTAACTAGGCTTTGAGCCTATCTCCACTGCAAACACACACACACACATACACACACACACACACACACACACACACACACACACACACACACACACACACACACACTCGGACCTGCTGAACACTGAGTTCAGCACAAATTCTGAGGGGAATAATTGGCTGTTTGTGAATTCTGGTGCTGTAGCCTGCGCTTACACTCCCACAAGCTAATGTGTGTCTGAGGCTGAGAGTTTGATGTGTGTGTTTAAAATATTTACTGTGTGTGTGTGTGTGTGTGTGTGTGTGTGTGTGTGTGTGTGTGTGTGTGTGAAATCACATACGTAGCAGATCTGAATGTCCGTGTTAGCCTGAATTCATTAGTAAGTTTAACACTAAAACACACACACACAGTATCCACAGTTACTCGTCCTAATATTTATTGGATCTCTTAGTGCCATATTTAAGCTACATAACTTTTTATATTTGGTTCATTTCTCCTTTTCTACTGCTGGATCTCTTTAACTCTGAGAATCTGTATAAATATGAACATTACTGAATATTGAATATACATTTCACAGCAGTTATTCAGCAACACTTCTATATCCTCCACAGTCAGAATACAAAGCAGACTCTTTACTCTTTCTGAGGCAGTGACCGCACTCCTGTCCTGCTGAATACTAGTGGAAGACTGACCACCAGGGCCTCCTCCTCACCTGACACCAACCAGCTCTCCTGTTCATTCGTGCCAACTGCTACACCCTCTGTTCACTCCCACTGTTTACACAGACTCAGTCAATCAGACACTGCCTCTAGTAAAGATTAAAGGAAAGTGGTTAGTACGGTGGTGTAGTGGTTAGTATGGTGGTGTAGTGGTTAGTATGGTGGTGTAGTGGTTAGTATGGTGGTGTAGTGGTTAGTATGGTGGTGTAGTGGTTAGTATGGTGGTGTAGTGGTTAGTATGGTGGTGTAGTGGTCAGTATGGTGGTGTAGTGGTCAGTATGGTGGTGTAGTGATTAGTACGGTGGTGTAGTGGTTAGTATGGTGGTGTAATGGTTAGTATGGTGGTGTAGTGGTTAGTATGGTGGTGTAGTGGTTAGTATGGTGGTGTAATGGTTAGTATGGTGGTGTAGTGGTTAGTATGGTGGTGTAGTAGTTAGTATGGTGGTGTAGTGGTCAGTACGGTGGTGTAGTGGTTAGTATGGTGGTGTAGTGGTTAGTATGGTGGTGTAGTGGTCAGTATGGTGGTGTAGTGGTTAGTATGGTGGTGTAGTGGTTAGTATGGTGGTGTAGTGGTCAGTCTGGTGGTGTATTGGTTAGTATGGTGGTATAGTGGTTAGTATGATGGTGTAGTGGTTAGTACGGTGGTGTAGTGGTTAGTACGGTGGTGTAGTGGTTAGTATGGTGGTGTAGTGGTTAGTACGGTGGTGTAGTGGTTAGTATGGTGGTGTAGTGGTCAGTATGGTGGTGTAGTGATTAGTATGGTGGTGTAGTGGTCAGTATGGTGGTGTAGTGGTCAGCACTGTCTCCTCACAGTAAGATGATCTGGGTTGGATTCCCGGTCCGGGTGGTTCTGTGTGGAGTGTGTATGTTCTCTCTGTGTTTGAGTGGGTTCCTCCGGGTACTCCGGTTTCCTCCCACAGTCCAAACACATGCATGTTAGGATCCTCACTCTAAACTGACCGTAGGTGTGAGTGTGTTGTGTGTGTGTGTGAGTGTGTGTTAGCTGTGTGATGGGCTGGCGACCATTGTTTTGACCGAGTGTATCAACAAGCCAGTTGGGAACTTGACACTACTGTGGCCAGAGTTTCACAATTTTTCAGACTAAATTAGTGAAATAAAACACTCTACAGGGGGCAGGTAGGGGCAGTCGTGGGCTGGAGGTCAGAGAAACAGCACAAGTTTGCCCGTGACTGAAGTGGGGAGGGCTGCCCACCACCTCAGGCAAGTGTGCTCACTGTGCACTAGTGTGTGTGAGTGGGTGTTTCACTACACTGATAGGTTAAGTGCTGAGGTTGAATTTCCTTTATGGTAAACATGTGCCAGTGGCCTGTATATCAGAAACAGTCACGGATTACTCTTCAGTATCTACAGATACAGAGAAGGTCTGCTAGTTACTGGATAAACACCCTGCAGGTACAGCTGGTGCAGTATTTTGTTTGTGGCCGAGTGTTTAGCCCAGGACTGGAGTTAGTCTGGACTGGGCCTGAGGCTGCGGTGGCCGAGCTGGAGCCCTCAGGCTGAGACGAGAGGAATCTTCTGAGAAGAACTCACGGCTGCAGGAACCTCAGGCACCAGAGAAAAAAGCAGAGCCATCCGTTCAGAGCGTTCTCGGAAATATGATGTGTGTTTATGTTGTGTATTAGTGAATATTAGGTAACAAATTGCTTTAAAACTTATTTTATGCTTTTAAGCGCCGAGATATGAATTAAAGAGAGCAGCTAATACTCAGTCCAGTAAACTGAGCTGTTATTTATACTTAGAGCGGCTCTGGCAGAGGAAAGGAGTGGAAAGTGTGTTTTATTGAATTTGGCTGCTGACCTGATTTGGGCGCCAGACTTCACGGTGTTTACTCCAAAACACACACACACACACACACACACACACACACACACACACATACACACTCTGTGTTCTCAACAACAAGTTCATCCACACTGAGAGTTTTGGGTTTATAGAGAGTCACCAAGATCTAACATATTTAACCTTCAGCCATAACATTAAAACCTCCTCTTCATATGAGCTCCACTGACCATACAGGAGCTCCACTGACCATACAGGAGCTCCACTGACCATACAGGAGCTCCACTGACCATACAGGAGCTCCACTTACAGACTGTAGTTCATCTGATTCTCTGTATACTTTATTACTCTGTTCTTTAATGATCAGGACCCCCACAGGACCACCACAGAGCAGATACTATTGGGAGGTGGGTCATTCTCAGCACTGCAGTGACACTGACGTGGTGGTGGTGTGTTAGTGTGCGTTGTGCTGGTGTGAGTGGATCAGACACAGCAGTGCTATGAGATAGAAGGAAACCTGCTGTTCTCTCTCAGCCTAACTCTCAGGTTATGTTCCTGAAGTAGTCCAGTATCAGCATCTTATACCATCAGCTACTGAAACACCAACACACCACACATACCGTTCAGTATATTTCAGTATATTTACTGTTTAAATGCTGAACTGAATGAATTATTTATAAAGCAGAAAAAACAGAGCTCTTTTTTTTCTTTATCTGTACATAGATGTTATGGGAGAAAGTCTTTTTCACTGTTGGGTCTTTCAAGTTCTCAACACTTTTGTTTCCAACCAAAGCTCAACAGTTTTATTTACTCAGTAAACAATTTATTATTAAATATTAAACAGAATTAATTGAGCAAGTAGTGCTTTTACACTTTATTATTAAATATTAATCAGTATTAATAGAGTAAGTAGAGCTTTTACACTTTATTATTAAATATTAAACAGTATTAAAAGAGTAAGTAGAGCTTTTACACTTTATTGTTAAATATTGAACAGTATTAATAGAGTAAGTAGAGCTTTTACACTTTATTATTAAATATTAATCAGTATTAATAGAGTAAGTAGAGCTTTTACACTTTATTATTAAATATTAAACAGTATTAATAGAGTAAGTAGAGCTTTTACACTTTATTATTAAATATTAAACAGTATTAATAGAGTAAGTAGAGCTTTTACACTTTATTATTAAATATTAAACAGTATTAATAGAGTAAGTAGAGCTTTTACACTTTATTATTAAATATTAATCAGTATTAATAGAGTAAGTAGAGCTTTTACACTTTATTATTCAATATTAAACAGTATTAATAGAGTAAGTAGTGCTTTTACACTTTATATTAAATATTAATCAGTATTAATAGAGTAAGTAGAGCTTTTACACTTTATTATTAAATATTAAACAGTATTAATAGAGTAAGTAGAGCTTTTACACTTTATTATTAAATATTAAACAGTATTAATAGAGTAAGTAGAGCTTTTACACTTTATTATTAAATATTAAACAGTATTAATAGAGTAAGTAGAGCTTTTACACTTTATTATTAAATATTAATCAGTATTAATAGAGTAAGTAGAGCTTTTACACTTTATTATTAAATATTAAACAGTATTAATAGAGTAAGTAGAGCTTTTACACTTTATTATTAAATATTAAACAGTATTAAAAGAGTAAGTAGAGCTTTTACACTTTATTATTAAATATTAAACAGTATTAATAGAGTAAGTAGAGCTTTTACACTTTATTATTAAATATTAATCAGTATTAATAGAGTAAGTAGTGTTTTCCATACGTCAGTGTGTTTATTTAACTCTTTCCAAGCTTCTCCTAAACAACCCAGTATTATTATCAGTTCTCATCTAATACCTGCTTTGACTGCTCAGTACTTCATTAAGATAAATCAGGATTTGCTGCTGAAGAAACTGAACACATTCATACAATGTCTGGGGCGTCCAGGAGAAATCTGGACCCTAACTTTGTTCTTCAAACTGGATCAAGATCTGATCTACTTCTCTCACAATAACATCTTCATGATACTTTGTATTGTATGTAGGATTATTTACATCTGCTCTAATCAGATCTGCTGTTCTTACTGGTGTGAATACACTTATTGATCAGATAAAGATTTTAAACTATCAGCTCAGGTACAGTTGTATATGTTCTCTATGGCTGAAATGATGATCAGTGTGTGATGTCGTCTCTCCTGGATCAGAGGACACTGCGGCAGGTTCTGTGCCGGTGATAGACGGGACTGAGAGGAAGTTGTGGTTTAATAGCATCAACACAATCCACATCAGTTAAAGCTGGTAATAGCTCTAATAATACACACGGCGCTGCCTGTTTGTTTCGCCCTCAGCGTTTCATTAAATCAGCCCTGTGGTGCTTCAGTGTAGGCATCACGGTGGAGCTCCTGACGGATGAAGATGTAGTAGTGTGTGTGTGTGTGTGTGTGTGTGTGTGTGTGTGTGCGTCAGACCTCCTTTGGGTTCTTATTGACACACTGAACTCTGAGCTGGAGTTAAAAAGCTCAGAGGATTCAGAGCTGCTCCATCCTCAGAGGAAACGGCCAAAGGGTCAAACTCGCACGCCCACTAAAACACAAGGCGCTCTTACAGACACTCTCTCTGTCTTTTTCTTTCTCTCCGTCCGTCTCTGTCTCCGGCTCTCTCAGCACTTACTCTGCATCCTTCAAAAGCAATCGAAGGCTTTGTTCAGCCCAAATCCCTGTTTTGGTGCATCCGGATTGATTTTTGAAGTCTGGACAGAAAATAACACACAATTTTTGCGAGTACCGTCCACATTTACTATATTTTAAAAAAAGATTTTGTGGTGGTCCTGTCAGGGTCCTGACCGTTAAAGTACAGGGTATGAAAGTAAACAGAGAATCAGATGAACTACAGTCTGTAAGTGTAGGTCCTATATGCTCAGTGGAGCTGATACAGTGGACAGTGGGTGGAGATATAAGGATGTAAAAAGTTTTCACCTGAGCTGATAGTTTTAATGTCTATATCTGATCAATAAGTGTCTGATCACCAGTAAGAACAGCAGATCTGAGTAGAACAGATGTAAATAATCAGACATACAATACAAAGTAACATGAATATGTTATTGTGAGAGAAGTAGATCAGATCTTGATCCAGTTTGAAGAACAAAGTTAGGTTCCAGATTTCTCCTGGACGCCCCAGACATTGTATGAATGTGTTCAGTTCCTTCAGCAGCAAATCTTGATTTATCTTAATGAAGTACTGAGCAGTCAAAGCAGGTATTAGATGAGAACTGATAATAATAAACTGGGTTGTTTAGGAGAAGCATGGAAAGAGTTAAATAAACACACTGACGTATGAAAAAGCTTTGCTTACTATATATATATATATATATATATATATATATATATATATATATAAAGAGAGGGAGAGAGAGAGCTTTGTGTTTGCTGATTTTCAGGCTTTTGTTCTACACATTAGCTATAGTGTGTGTTATCCTACAGACCCAGTGAGTGTGTAGTGTTGTGTGGGTGTGTGTGTGTGTGTGTGGGTTTGTGTGTGTGTGTGTGTGTAGTGTGTGTAGTGTGTGTAGTGTGTGTGTGTGTGTAGTGTGTGTACTGTGTGTGTGTGTGTGTGTGTGTGTAGTGTGTGTAGTGTTGTGTGTGTGTGTGTGTGTAGTGTGTTGTGTGCGTGTGTGTGTGTAGTGTTGTGTGTGTAGTGTGTGTAGTGTGTGTGTGTGTGTGTGTGTGTGTGTGTAGTGTGTGTAGTGTGTTGTGTGTGTAGTGTGTGTAGTGTGTGTGTGTGTGTGTGGGTACGGAGTTGAATGCAGCGTATGGAGTCTCTCTCAGCGCTGTAATGGATTTCACACTGTTTCTCGGCTGTTCCTCTTAAGCACGCGCATAAAACACTTTTAAAATCATTGGCATACACGCTTTGCCAGCTCAATGTGACAACGCGGATTTGTTTAATTCTCATATATATTTTAAACAGACAGAACTGAGAAATGAAGGAAAGATTTAGGCATGCTTTGAAAGGGAAACTCCAGAGACATTAAAATAAATTTGAAATGAAGAAGAAGATAAAATACATGCTGGATAAAAAAGAAGTAGTCAGTAGGAAGTTCCCCAATATTGCCGTTGATAATGTAATATTAATTAATCAATACATTTAAAAACTCTTTTTTTCAGGGTAAAATGTATTGTTATTTATTATTAAAGTTAGAGTTTAGTTGTTAAAGTTAGAGCTAAAAGGGTTAAATGATAGATCTTAAAGGTTTAAAGTTAGAGCTTATGGGGTTAAAGTTCAAGTTTAGAGGTTAAAGTTGAAGCTTAAGGGGTTAAAGTTAGTGTTTATGGGTTAAAGTTGGAGCTTAAGGGGTTAAAGTTAGAGCTCAAGGGGTTAAAATTAGAGTTTAGGAGCTGCATTTAACCTTAAAGGGTTAAAGTTCTGTGCTGGTAACAGTTAGAATTTCAGTTGTTAATGTCACAGTTTAAAGTATTAAAGTTGAAAGGGTTAAAATAAGAGTATATAGAGTTGGTTAGAATTGATTAAAGTTAGAGTTGAGGGGGCTGAGTGTGAAGGGTTAAAGACGAATGCTAGGGTTAAAAGTTGGAATTAAAGAGTTGAAGTGAGAGTTCCGGAGTTACATTTAGATTTTAAGGGATTAAATTTAAACAGTTTAAACAGTTGAAGTAAGAGATTAGCGGTTAAATTAGAATTTAGGGCCTTAGGTAAAGCTTAAGGGTTAAAGTTAGAGTTAGAGTTAAGAAGGTAACATTTACAGTTATATTACAGGCATTAATTTAGGGGTTAATTAATTTAGAGTTTAGGGGTTAAGGTCAGAGTTTAAAGGACTAGAGTGGTTCAAATTAGATTTGACATGGGAGTTTATGGTGTTATTTTTTAAGTGATTAAATTTAGAGCTTAAGACGATTGAATGTAAAGGTTTAAAATTTAGAACTTAGAGTGACAGTTTTGGGGTTATAGTATGATCTTAAGAAGTTGAACTTAGATCTTAAAGAGATTATGGGTTAAAATTAGACCTGAATGGGTTAAAGTTAGAGATTAAGGGGTTTAGGTTATAGTATAAGGGTTAGAGTTACAGTTAGAGTTTAAAGTAAGAATATGGGGTGAAGTTAAAGTTTAGGGGCTATGGTAAAGCTTAAGGGGTTAAAGGTAACGTTTAGGGGCAATGAATTTGTAAGGACTATATTCTATATTAAAGTTTAAAGGGTTAATGTAAATATTTGTGGGTTATAATTAGATTATTAATTGGGGATGTAATCATGATTTGGGGTAAAACTACAAATAAATACATCTTTAATAAAAAATAAACTCCTGTTCATCTCACTACACTTCATTAAAACACTGAATATTTAGAATACGAATCAGCTTCTCAGGTCTTCTGAAAAACGTTCGAACGCTGAAGCCTGTTTGAACTGTACTAAGTTTGTTGTGCTGCTCTGCAGAGTTTAGATTGATGTTGTTTTTCCTGTAAGTGTGTGTATGAGCTTTATTTATTTTCTTTATTTATGCTTTCAGCTCCTGCAGCACAGCTTCAACCTTAGAACCTTTTCCTCCGTTTAAAGACTGTGCTGGCCCTGAGCGACGGACAGCAATCTGCTGACCACAGAGAAAATCTGACAGGGCCATGAGGGACCCACAGCACATCTGTGGTGTGTGTGTGTATATGCATACATATTATCTTGTAGATAGAAAATAGAAGAAAAATAGCTTCACAGAGTCTGTCTGTAAGGTGATACTAATTGCTGTCCGTGTCGATCAGCTCAGGGGGCTGCAGTGAAAACATTAACACACACACATTCTGTATGTAGTCC
>CM038704.1:53026544-53054044 GCA_021613375.1 Megaleporinus macrocephalus
GACTCGGACTGCCCAGTGGGAGTACCTAGAGGATTCCCAGCTGGTAGTCTGACCTGTCAGTCGAGCAACAGATGAACTACATTAAAGCACAGAGCAGTCATCTCCATTAACATGTGAAGAAGCCGCCCCCACTCCGCCTCCTGATTGGTGACTGGTCTTCTGAACAGGTTTAGATCAGAGACCTGCAGCAGGGACGGCTGGCAAGCTCAGTTAGTTAACTATAGCCTTCAGCATCACAGTTCATGCTCACAGCTTCACAGAATGGATGTAAGAGGAGGAGAGAAAAGTGGAGCTGAGAGAGAGAAAGAGAGAGAGACTGTCAGTCAGTCTTTGTCCTTCACCACTAACAGAGATGATCTCCAATATTGATTTTCAGACTCTAGTTAACTGAGTTCATTAACGATGACACGATTGTATATGAAGGTGAAGATGGAGAGCGGAGATGCTGAATTGCCCGGACAGGTGTGAAGGTGAATGTGTGTATCTGCCCTGTGGTGGCCTGTGCAGGGTATTTCCTGCCTTCCACACAGTGAGCACTGGCTCCAGTGATGCACTATGATGGACTGGCGGCGGCCTCTCCAGGATGTTTTCTGCCTTCTGCCCAGTGGTCTCTGGGATAGGCTCGACAGTATCAAATAAACACCAGTACTGAGTGAATAGTGTTGTGTAACGGTGTTGTGTAACTACAAGCTGCGGCTCATCGTTCCTGCTTGTGTGATTCCTGACTCAGCACACCGCCTAATGAAGCCACGCAGGCAAAGAAATTCAATATGAGGGACATAAAACAAGAGCATAGCAGTGAAGGTTACATTTAAACTATTTAGACACCGTAGTCATTGGACTAGCCAGGAAACCCAACCCCTCCCCAGACCCCACCCCAGACCCCACGTTTCACAAACATGCTGCGAATACAGAAAACACATGCAACATCAGAAACACCCGTCATAACCCAGAGGATATAATACCCACACTGGAAACATGATGATCAGACTATATTATATTGTTATATTCAGTATATTCATAATTAACTAGACTGCTTACAGTACTTTACCTGTACACAGGTAGGTGAAGGTAGTGTTACAGTTTAACTGTACACAGGTAGGTGAGGATAGTGTTAGTAGTCTTATCCAAGGACTCTTAGGATGTACTCACAGTAGATGATCTGTACTGTGCTCAAGCATGTTAGACCCCCAGACTCCAGTTTGTTTGATTAGTGTGGTCACTAGTGTCTGGGAGTGGTTCAGTTGGACTAACAGAGCCTGAGCTCAGAACAAGAACCTGTAACTGCTGCGTCTTTCCTATTACACGAACCCGGCAGCAGAGGGTCACTCTGGTCCACTGTGTGAGAAAGTCCTGCTGCACCGTTTAAGGTGGAACGAGAGAATTCCAACAAGAAGCTGGAGAACAGGAAGCTCAGCTTCAGCCTGGTGTGAGATCAGAGCTTATCAGAGCTGTGGATAGGTCAGAAGTTGTGTGTGTGAGGAAGTGGAGAAGTGAGTGTTATCAGCCGAGTGACGAGCAGAGCTCCGTAAGTGATCAGGTTTATAGGAGCTCCTCCGTCACTGAGCATCTCTGTGTACTGATATGATAGAGCTCTCATACACACACCTGCTCTGCAGACCTTCCTTCTGATTCGCTCAGTGTGAACAAACATCACGTGGGGTCAGTGCGAGGTGTAGGAAGTGAGACTGCATCATGTTTGGCTCATGTGTGGACCCTCGCACCACTTACAATTCTTCAAGTACCCAAACCCAGAGTACACCTCTAAGGATCTTCAGATTGATGATATAAGCGGCTCAGGCTGGAACAGTAAGCAGAGGCCAGGCCGGTCGTGCTCGGGCCTACAGCACATAAAACCATGCAGACATGCAGCAGCAGCTGACGAGCACCATCAGAACCGGAGAGAGAAATGAGATCTCAGTGATCTCCACTGATGCTTGATTGCCGGTGCCAGACTGGTTTAAGTATTTCTGTATCTGCTGATCTCCTGGGATCTTCACGCTCAGCAGTCTCCAGAGTTTACTGAGAATGATGCAACAATAATAAAATAAAAACATCCAGTGAGCGACGACACCTCATAGACGAGCGAGGTCAACAGAGACTGTCCAGACTGGAGCTGCTCACAGTTGTTACCGACGTTAACTCAGATAACAACTGTGAGAAGAACAGCTTCCCAAAAAAATGAACAACATGTCAATTCTTGACTTCTGTCAGCCGAGAACAGAAAGCTGACACTACAGTGGACACAGACCCGCCAGAGCTGGACAGCTGAAAACTGGAAAAACGCTGTCTGTTCTGATGAATCTCGATTTCTGCTGAGGCTCACAGATGGTAGGGTCAGACTTTGGCGCCGACAGCATGAGTCCATGGACACAACCTGCCTTGTGTCAGCAGTCCAGGCTGGTGAAGGTGGTCTGATGGTGTGGGAGGTATTTTCTTGGCTTGCTTTTGACCCAATCATACATTACTTAAAGTATTACTTGAATGCAAGAGCAATGTTTCATCTATTGGATACTTCAAATATGATGAGGCACAGTGGGTCTGTCTCAAATCCTAGTGAGTGTCTAAGTAGGCTGTCTAGGTAGCAGCTGTGTAAGTAGCAGCGTTCTCTCCTCATCTCTCCTCATAAAACAGATTACTGAGACACTCTAGTTAGAGAGAGACTGCATCACGGCTTGTTCCCCCCACTGCAGAAGCGTTCAGTGCTTCCTTAAAATCAGGTCTAAATAAGGTTTCTCAGTAGACAGCATGTTTAAGGTATGTAAGAATTGGGACAGTCTACATGTCGGGAGCGCATACTATGACGTAAAATGCTGCCTATGTAGGAGCTCACTAGGATTTGAGACACACCCCATGTCACAAAGCCAAGGTTGTTTCAAACAGTCACCAGCTCAGAATCCAGTATCTTGCATGATCATGGCAACATGGACCGGAATCTCAAAGGAATGTTTAGCGGAGTGTGGACCAGTAAGGATCCGGGACTCTGAGAAACTTGGGGCTGGAGTTCAGGGTGGCTTCGGCTGCTGGGGTTTGAAGCCAGGCCCACCCATGTCAAGGGAAGTGAGTAAGATTGTGGAAGAGATGGAGGAGCTGTGGTGCGAATTCTGCACTTATCTGTTTGTTGTTTATTCATCCCTCGTTCCTCCCATAGGGCCCCATCCATTTCCAGCCAAACCCAAACATGGTTTCATATAACCTACAGCCTCCAAACTGCCTGTACTCACTCAGAGCAGATCCCCAACCACTAATCCACAGACACACTGACCCACACTCCTCTATTTGTCATTTATTCATCCCTCGTCCCTCCCATAGTGTCCCATTCATTTCCAGCCAAACCCAAACATCACGGTTTCATTTAACCCACAGCCTCCAAACTGCCTGTACTCACTCAAAGCAGATTCCCAAATTTTAATCCACAGACACCCTGACCCACACTCCTCTATTTGTTGTTTATGCGCAACCATCCTGCGTGTCTGCGGATCCTTTTCGATGGTATTTGGGGTTGTTTTTGAGCTCTTGCATGTTTTATATCTTCTCTTTTGATGCCCCCTTTGGTTATTGCTTACTGCTCACTGATTTTGACCCTGGACTGCATGGCTACATTCACATCACAAGCCTTATTAATTGATTCCAATTTATTGCTCAGACCTGATTCGGCTATCTTGACTTTTCATGGAAATGTAGCCAATATGTTTTTGGACACTCTTTGCCAATCTTTGCATTCTTAGACTTAAGCCCAGTCTGCATAACACCTCCACAGATATAGCCCTACATGTTAATAATGAAAAGTACCAGTGAATCAGAACAAAGTATGTTATTTTAGGGGACTATTTTGCCTCATAACTCCTTAAACATACTCGTCTGCCATAATTTAATTTAAAAAAAATCTACCTTATCTCAAAACTATTGTCAGCATACCATGGCTGTCCAAAGAAGAGCATGTATCTGAATTTTTGTCATTTTTTATTTTTCTACATCGTTTGAAAGCAGCAGCTGTCGTTTACATTGAGTAAAAGTTTTATGATGAGTGAACCAATAGAATTGCTACAAAACAACTTGGAAAAAATTCTGGTTCCATTGACTCACATTGAAAGTAGGGACAGTTTTTGTCCTCTCCTGTAAAGTTACCATTCAGGAGATACATGTTTTTCTTTGGACAGCGACAATAATCATAAACATTTTATGCAATAACTGCATTTCATGTAAACACTAGCAGTGCATACAGTCCAGACTCAGCAGGTCTCTCTGGAAGGACGTGCTCTGAGCGCCTGTGTTTACATCTTAACCTTTTTTGGAATTACCCTTTAAGCATAAGTGGGCTGTTGTCCTGCAGAGCTTTGGTTTTATTGCAGATTTTCTTACATCATGATTCACTTGAGAGCTGCTGGAAGTTCCCAGAACCCTAAGTATGAACACAGAGGTCAACCTACATCTTCTGGAGAACAGTGGTTGAATTAATAGTTCACAGACCATACGTGCAGCGATCTTTGACCTTAGAGTCCTGGGAACACATTAATTTAATTCCTGCAGCCTATTTTAAAGGTCGTTATGATTTTAATTCCTGTTCACTTTCACCCCCGCACAGTGCGTAGGTGCTGTGTGTGTGTGTGTTGGCATGTGGGAGGAAATGATGTTTTCAGTTTTTGTGTTTTTATCCTCAGTAGGAAGTCCACTGATGTAACTGAATTGAGTTTCTGTTCGGCTTTATGCTCGTGCATCAAACGGCTCTTGTCAGTAATTCTTGCCTCAGTGACCAAACACACTCTCTCCGCCGAAGGAACAGTCGAGAACACAACACAGTGCCGCCGGAGACCGCTGTGTGGGCTTACTGACCAAAAGAGATCAAGCCTTCGGGGTCACGTTCCGAGCGAAATACAAATCAGCTCCAAAAACATGCCAGCGAGCCCAGATTCGCCTGAGCGTGTGCAGCGGGGTTGTCTGCGAGAATAAAGGCCTGGGGCGAGGCCCAGTGGCTGCTGGGATCTCCCCACAGCTGTGGATTTGAATTCATTAAGAGGAAAGAGCAGCACCTTTTGCTCTAACGGCAGGTCAGGCTCTCTCTGGCGGAACACGGCGCTATGCAAATAGTCCGCACACTTTGAATATGTGATTAACGAAAACTGGTTAATATGCGGCGCATCAGACATTAGCGGAATAGCATCGCATGCTAATCCGCAGCACAACAAAAGTGATGGAGCAGATCGCGGTTGTCTCTGGGATTTCGACTTCATTTCTGGAGAATATAAAGTAGAGGATGGTCGTGTTCTAATGAAGCAGCTGTCGGGCTTGCATGATAAACACCAGAGGAACAAAAGGAGAATTAAAATGCTAATAATAATAGAGAAGTGCTAGTTGCCTGAAACAGAATGACATACCCCTCAAGTCTCACGCACTCGCCTCGGGACTGATGCACTGGGGCCAGATATTACAGTGTCCTGTGAAACCTTTCAAATCTCATGACAGGTTTTATATATAAAAGTATATACAGTGTGCATATACAGTCGTCCACTGTATGCCGTGCAACGAGAGATGCACTCTATGAACAACAATGTGTGAGCTGCATGATTCATTTCTCATGGATACATCACTACAGCTGACGCTCGCCGTTCTGCATAGTGATGTTAGGCTTGTATGCAGCTCACTGGCCATGAAAACCCATTTCTCAAGCTCCCACTCTTGTACTGATGCCACTGCCAGACGCAGTTTGGAAGTGTGTAGTGAGTAATGCAACACAGGATAGCTGATTATTGCATGCTTATATAGTCTACCACTTAGAAGATCCCATAATAGCACATGCAGTGGATCGGGGCAATTCTAGCAGAGCAAAAATGGCACAGAATTTAAATCTTTATAATAAATGTGACGTCCTATGACAGTCCCATATTCAGCAATGCAGCATTCCTGTGCTTGGCTGTGGATATTTGTTGATTTTGTACACCTCTTAGCACTGAGGGAGGCCACAATGCCTATACTCAATAATTAGGAGGTGTGTCCACATACTTTTGGCCATACTGATACTCTACACCAGAGCTTTCCTGCCACTGGAGCCTAAAAGAATGAACGTAAATACAATATCTCACCTGTACGTCCCTAGATTGGAAAATCTCAAGCACTGGAATTTCCTGAACTTGAGAAACAAATAAAAGAAAATAAAAAGATGGGACTGTCAGTGTATGAATATCTGCTTTTGCATAATAAATAAATAAATAAAGGATCTCCAAAATATGGCAACTTTACAGTAAAGGCCAAAAACAGTCTTCACTTTAATGTAAGTCAATGGAACCAGAATTTTTCCAAGCCAATTTGGAGCATTTCTATTGGACCATTCATCACGAAATTGTCACACAGTGTAAACGACAGCTGTTGTTTTAAAATTATATATAAAGGCAGAGCTGCTATTAAACTCTGAGCTAACCGTAATGGGAAACAAATGAGCTCACTAGTCCAACGCTGACACCTTCCTCTGTATCATGAGCATATGAGAAAGTGTAGATGCTGTAAGACACCAGCGTGTGATGGTAAAGAAAATCAGCTAAAGCAGCTATTTCTGCAATAAAACTGATGTCCTGTCATTTTCAACGCTCCATAAAGCAGCAGTGCTGTAGGACGCTGAGTGACCAGCGGAAAGCTAATGGACTCGCAGCTCTGGAGCGCTCGTGTACTCCGGGATGCGGCAGGAGGTAATAACGCCGGCTCTCACTTTCGAAGACGTTTGTTCATTTGAGCTGGCTTAGGTGGCGGAGCACCTCCTGACCTCACTTCCACTCAGGGCTATCTCCACTGTCCAGCAGTGTGTTTGGGTTAAACCTTAACAAGCCCTGTGACCTTCGGTGTGGGCCTCGGACACAAGAGGAGAATATCTCACCCGGCTGCTCGCTTCTAATAATCGCACACCGTGTGTGTAATGCAGCTCATGCCTTATCTTCAGCCCTCTGTATCTCCACAGAACATTTTGCATCTCTTAGCCTACCAGCCTACCTATTGTTTATTCTCTCTCTCTCTCTCTCTCTCTCTCTCTCTCTCTCTTGCTCCCAGAGGAACAGAAGTATATGCCCGTATTTGCATTGCATTACTTCACAAATTTCACAAAGCTATTTGTGCACTAACTTGTGCACTCGCACACAGAGAACACATGTTAATGCAAGCATGTAATATATGAAGCTTCAGGCTGAACTGGAAGGAGTGAAATCCCAGAGCTAATTAACATCGTGCTTCTCTAACCTCTACCCACAACTACTCACGCTTCCAAACACCTGCCCAGGCTCAATTATCAGGCATGAGTCTGGACTTGGTTTCTTCTAAAGCTGACCCTTTGCCCTGTCCAGCTGTATTCATCACTGTCTTTGGTAGGTCACATCCTTTAGATGCTGGATTTGTTTGGGATATATAGAGTAATCTGTGGAGAATAGCTTCATCAAATTCAGAATCCAGTAATGCACTGAAAAGGATGAAAGAAGCTAAGGTCTATATACACCATCGCTTGTCCTTCTAAAACACCTTGCTTATTAAACTTACTAATTGGCTTTGGCATGAGCATATTTATTTTAAAAACAATTTGTATACATTCTTATAACTGATGCTTTTCTGAATCAGGCCAATCACAGAATGCTCTTTGTAGGGGCTGATATCTGCTGCAGTGGTCAACCAACAATCTTTGAGCATATTGTCACTATTCTGAAAAAATTACACACATTTATACTCTCAAACTCACGTTAGAGCCAGCTTGGTGCTCCAGTTTAAAGCCTGCATCTTCACCAAACTGGATCTATGTAGTGCAAACCACCTCAACCGTGTTCATCTCAGGACACTACGAGTCTTCAGTTATGCTGTGTGGCTTAAACAATGCTCCATTGGTGTTCGAGTCTATTGTCATGGAGCTTCTTCATCTAATTGTGGTTTGCATTAACATCACCCTGACCCAGCTTCTAAAGGTTTGGGTTCTTCCTGTCTTCCATCATTGCATCATCATGTTGCTGCCTGCTTTGGCTACATCTGCATGTGGACTGTTCTGGTCATCAGCTGCCAATAAGGCATTGACCTCCCATGAATAGGGAGAAGCACTGCCTCTATTTTGAAACAGATGAGGTAGTAGTGCTCTCTCAGCAACAAGAAGATCTAATCAAACTTTGCCCAGTTACTCCCAGCAGGGAAGAATTTTGACACAAGAGAAATGATGCCCTAGCATGGGCTAGAGGGGGGCTCCATTCATCTGTGGTGCACTCAAACATCAGGAAGGAGTGCCATGTTGCTCCTCATATGTGATGAAGGTCAACACAACGTTTTCTGATGCTGACGACATCATAAATAAAATCACGGGCGATGAGAATGCTTTGCTACAAGCAACTTTTGAAAAAATCCATGATGAAGCCAAACTCCATGTCTGTAGAGCACAATGTGCCCTGGATTGCACTGCTAGCCTTCAGGTAACCCAGGTTGAGATATGGACCCCGGAATCTCACAAATTTGCCTTGTGAGACACTCACCTGCAACAGAGGTCCAGGGCATGTCTTTCCAATCACATTGCAGCCCACAGGAAACAGAATACAATGCCACAGTAGAGTGTGATGAGATCTTTCCAACATGCCCTTTATTACATTACTAGCTTACTGGAGATACAGACCTGAAAGCAGGAGGCTCCTCACCTGTTTTCTTCTCTGAGGCATCCATGATGTTAGTGTCTTCACACAATCAGCAACTAGCATCTATCTATCCATCTATGATTCTGACCAGTAGACTGACGGTAGTGTTACAGGACTATTTAAGCCACAGTCTTTTATGAAGTCTTGCTCTAATCCCATGTTCTTGTTCTGTGTGTCTTGAGTTTTGGGTTTTGTTTATTTTCCCATTTCAGTTAAACCTCTCACACATGTCCAGAGTGTATCGATACAATTGGAGTGTCCTCTCTGCCTCTGACTTGTGTCCTGGATCATGGTGAGCTGGTTAGCAGTACTTTACAGATTCTGCTATAGGAGTCGAGGAAAAAGGCAATTTAGTTCCGAGGCGAGAAGCAAATGAGAGCTTCTGTACGGCAGCCAAAATCATATTAAGAGTTTTGTGTGTTCCTGAGGAGCTTGTCTGTTTTTCTGAGGAGTGAACCTGATGAAAGCACATGCGATTGCACCTGTTCATTAATCAGTTTGCTTGTGCAGATGGCAGCGGCTGACAGAGAACGCAGCAAACTATCAACCGCTCTCCGCTAATTAATCTGCTGCTTTGAATAACACACCAAAAAAAAGAAACAAAAAAACATAAATTAACCTGCATTAAAATCAAAGGAAATTCAGAGAGTGCTTTGTTTGTCCTTCCTCAGGACTGTTTATTTGTTCAGCAATTATTTTGGTGTGACTTTCAGAAGTGGACAATCCTCTGTGCTGTTTCTCTTTAATGAGATCAGGCTATGTTCACATCAGGGTGAGCTGGACCGTGATAAGGCCAGCCATAGAAGATCAGCTGGCTGGCTGTCAGAGAGCAGACAGAGAAAGAATGTGTTTGTTATTAAAGTGGAATATCACAGACACTGCCCAGCATCGTCACCCTGAGCACAAACACACACACACACCTCCCCCAACAAATACACACACTCCCCAACCAATACACATCCTCCTAAAACCAACACACACTCTCCCGAAACCAACACACATCCTCCCCCAACTAGCACACACCTCCCCAAACCAACACACACCTTCCCCAACCAACACACACACCAAAAACCAACACACACATTCTCCAAACCAACACACATCCTCCCCCAACTAGCACACACCTCCCCAAACCAACACACACCTTCCCCAACCAACACACACACCAAAAACCAACACACACATTCTCCAAACCAACACACATCCTCCTAAAACCAAAACACACCTCCCCCAACCAACACACACCTCCTCCAACCAACACACACACTCCCGAAACCAACACACACCTCCTAAAACCAACACACACCTTCCCCAAACCAACACACACCCTCCTAAAACCAACACACACCTTCCCCAACCAACACACACCCTACTAAAACCAACACACACTCTCCCCACACCAACACACACCCTCCTAAAACCAACACACACCTTCCCCAACCAACACACACCCTCCTAAAACCAACACACACTCTCTCGAAACCAACACACATCCTCCCCAAACTAGCACACACCTCCTCAAACCAACACACACCTTCCCCAACCAACACACACACCAAAAACCAACACACACATTCTCCAAACCAACACACATCCTCCTAAACCAAAACACACTCTCCCCAAACCAACACACACCTCCCCCAACCAACACACACCTCCTCCAACCAACACACACACTCCCCCAACAAACACACACCTCTCCCAAACCAACACACACCTCCCCCAACCAACACACACACTCCCCAAACCAACACACATCCTCCTAGAACCAAAACACACTCTCCCCAAACCAACACATACACACCAAAAACCAACACACACACTCTCCTGAAACCAACACACATCCTCCCCCAACTAGCACACACCTCCCCAAACCAACACACACCTTCCCCAACCAACACACACACCAAAAGCCAACACATACACACCAAAAACCAACACACACCTTCCCCAACCAACACACACACCAAAAGCCAACACATACACACCAAAAACCAACACACACCTTCCCCAACCAACACACACACCAAAGGCCAACACATACACACCAAAAACCAACACACATCCTCCTAGAACCAAAACACACTCTCCCGAAACCAGCACACACACACCAAAAACCAACACACACATTCTCCAAACCAACACACACCTTCCCTCAACCAACACACACTCTCCCCAAACAAACACACACCTCCCTGTGTACTGTGTGTGTGTGTTTGTGTTTGTACTGTGTGTGTACTGTGTGTGTACTGTGCATGCACTGTGTGTGTGTGTGTGTGTGTACTGTGCCTGCACTGTGTGTGTGTGTGTGTATACTGTGTGTGTGTGTGTGTGTGTGTGTGTGTGTGTGTACTGTGTGTGTATATGTGTGTGTGTACTGTGCCTACACTGTGTGTGTGTGTGTGTGTGTGAGTACTGTGTGTGTGTGTGTGTGTGTGTACGGTGTGTGTGTGTGTACTGTGTGTGTGTGTGTGTGTGTGTACTGTGTGTGTGTGAGTACTGTGTGTGTGTGTGTATACTGCGTGTGTGTGTGTGTGTACTGTGTGTGCACTGTGGTTAATTCATTACGTGTGTATGGTATCAGTGTGTAGCTGCTGTAGGTGTTGGGGTTTGTCTGTGGGGACCTGTGGAGAACGTCTGCACGGCCGTCCTTCTGTGTTTCTATATCTCAGATCATAACGCCGCCCTGCGTGGGCTTATACCACCATCACGCCGGACACTAATAGCCGGGGACAAGAGGAAAGCGTTCAAGCTGAATTTCATCAAAGTTGCTACCTGGTGCTCGGCCCCTGACAAACACAATATAGGACCATTTAATCAAAGGCTGCCGGACCCCCGATGGAGGAAACGTTCCCCATAACAGCCGCAGAAAACTACAGGTGCTGCCGATAAAGAGCAGCAGAGCAGCAACCCGGCCGGACTTCAGCTCTGCTGCTCTTCTTCGGCCGCGGCGCTCGCTGTGGGTCTGGACGCCGGTGTTAGTAATTAATTAACAGTTTGCCGCCAGATCTGTTTGTTTGTTCGTCCGTGATCGTGGATACGGCAGTGTCCATCCAAGGCTTTAGTTTCCTCGAGTAAATACACACTTGTCCACCTTCTAATTCGCGACGCCGGACACACAATCTGCTGCTCTCTCCAGTCGTAATCCCCGAACGCAGCTGGGTAAATAACGTCCCTGCTTCATTCCAGCACGGCCAGTTTGTTCTGAGCCTTAAAATCTCTAAACAAACCCGCTGATCCTGAATTAGAAGAATTAGCACTCGCTAGAGCTTTATCAGAACTCGTTATAACTGAAACGTGTATGTGTGTCTGTTAATCTGGCTGATCGAGAGCGATACACTCCTCTGTCTGAGTGTTTAACCGTCCGTCTGTCCCAGATTTTTACAACCTCAACCTGTCAATCAACACAAATGAGAAAATAAGAGTTTCTATTAGAACTACAGGCCCTGAATTCAGAATATACAGCCTTTAAAATCTCTACATAGTTTATTCAAATATGCAAAACTCTGCATACATCACTGTCTTTATTTATTTATCTATCCATTCTCATATATACTCTACCAGTCAAAAGTTTGGACACACCCAGTTGAGTATAAAACAAACATTTGACTGTATTTAAATGTAAAAATGAGAATCCTAATTCGGACTAATGTTCTAATTAAGACTCAGGTTCTAATTAGGACTCAGTAGATCCTAATTTGGACTAGGGGTTCTAATTAGGACTCAGTAGATCCTAACTCAGACTCAGGTTCTAATTAGAACTCAGGTATATTTTCAGACTAAGTAGATCTTAATTCGGACTCATGTTCTAATTCAGACTCAGGTTCTAATTAGGACTCTATACATCACTGTCTTTATTTATTTATCTATCCATTCTCAAATATACACTACCAGTCAAAAGTTTGGACACACCTGATTGAGTATAAAACAAACATTTGAGTGTATTTAAATGTAAAAATGAGAATGTATATTTTTATAAGAGCTATAAAACCCCCAAACCTGTTTATCAGAACAAGATCTCAGCATCTACACTATCTTCTTCAGTCCTGTTAGAGAAGCAGCTCATGTGGCTCCTCATGAAGCTGCTGGTCAGAATGTTCAAAGTATGTAAACCTGCATCAGAGCAAATGAGCTCATTTCTAAAAGAGCCTCTAAACATTCTTTAAACACAACCAGATGTTTAATTCTGCTCCAGGAATAATTCCATACCGACTATTCTATAGTTCTGATCTCCTCAAACTTATTCACTAATATTAGGACTATTTATATAGTACAGATAAGAAGAACCTAGGGAAGGGGTGTCCAAACTTTTGACTATATGTGAGCTACTGCTGAGATAAATTCTTTATAAGTGAGATTGCAGGTTGTTTCTTGACAACATGTGTGTAAAATCAGGTGTTGTCAGTAATTTATTGGTGTTTACCTGCACCTGAGAATGTAGATACAGGAAAAGCTGCAAGTCTACATTAGTTATCAATAATCAGAGATCTGCTTTGCAACCAGCCAATAAACACACAGAATAAGACGTGGCGTAAAATTTCAACTTCATACCTCATTTATTTATTAATTTCATTGATTTATTTGACATTGAGCTACTTTAACAGAAAACATCAACGTACCTGATCTAGAAGATGAAAGATATTGAAATCGTCAAGTTTCAGCATCATTCCAAAAGTGTTTTGTTGCCCCCTAGTGGTTATTTGTGGCGCCATGATCTGTTTTCGCACATACACTGACCGAAAATTACTGAGCCAACATCCGGCTCTCTGTATCGAATAGCTTATTCAGATTTCATGGCCTTTATCCAATCAAAATCAGAGTATGCTGCTAACATGACCACTAATAATCAATAATCAGATAACTGGAGAAATCCAATTATGATCAGAACACTCACTGATTATGACCTGTATCCTGATCCTAATTCCAGTTTACGATTTTCATCCTGATTCTAGTTCAGATTCTGTTTCAGATTCCAATTCAGATTCTAGTCTTGATTCTGATTACAAATCTGATATTTTACAGTAGAACATAATTCGGATTCTGGTTCTAATTAGGACTCAGTAGATCCTAATTCAGAGTCAGGTTTTAATTTGAACTTAGGTTCTAATTAGGACTCAGTAGATTTTAATTCTGACTTGGGTTCTAATTACTTTGGACTCGGGTTCTAATAGGGACTCAGTAGATCCTAATTCAGACTCAGGTTCTAATTAAGACTAAGGCTCTAATTCAGACACATCAGATACTTATTCAGACTCAAGTTATAATTAGGACTAATTAGATCCTAATTCAGGTTCTAATCACGATTCTGACCCTGATTCTGACTTTAACTCAGACTCTGATTGTGATATGAAACAAAAAGGCTTGAAGGGGAAAATGTTCCATCCTGTTTATGAAGACTTGATTTCTGTGGTCGTATCATCTTTATATCTTTATTTTATTATTTGTGTTCAGCCTCGTATCAGCAGACGGAGCTTCTGTCTTACCTAATTACACAACATTGTCTCTAATCACAAACTGTCCACACACTGTTCTCAGCAGCTCCCAGTGGACGTATCAGTCGGGAGGAGATGTGTGTGTGTGTGTGTGTAACAGTGGCCACCATGCAGTTCCTTATCGTCTGCCCATTGTAGCCGCAGGCTCAGTGTGTGTGTGTGTGTGTGAGTGTGTGTGTGTTCAGTCTCGGTAATGAAGCTCAGGGAGAGTGGAGCCTGGTGTCGTTTAAATCTTCCCGCTGGGAAATCTGCTCTTCACTCTGATCCGAAACTCTTCCCGCCTGAAATACTGCGTCCCGCCGCCCGCCATGAATTAAAGCCGTAGTAAAATGAGGGCGTGTGTGTGAGCGGGCGAGCGAGTGAGGGAATTAGAGGAGAAAAGGGAGGCAGTGAGGTGAAAATCAGGGGGAGGTGGTTCCCCATCACTACAAATCACCACGTTCACACTGAAGTGAATTAGAGTGACAGGGCCGGCGCGAGGAAGCCTGAAGGAAACGCGGCGCTGAGGAATTTGCCCGTATCCGCTCTGTTTGGCCTTTAAGACAACGAGCCTCTACTGAAAGACACATGGACCATAAAGACTTTTCATTAGAAAGACAAAGATGCGTCTCCGGCAGGGACCCCTGGGCCGTGGGGGGGGTAGCGTCGGCTAAAACTCCTCATTGCTGCTTTTTGGGAATAATTCCAGCAGACATTTTTTAGAGCGGACATTCAAATAAAGCCCATTTATTCCGAGAGCAGCGGCGCGAGAGGAACCCGGAGCAGACACTATTTGGCAGCTATGTATTTGTCTGTGTGAGTGGGTGGGTGGGTGTTTCTGGTGTAGCCTATCATCACATCAACTGTCGCCCATCTCTGACTGATTCATTCCGCCTCCTGTTCCTGAGTCCAGGTTCCCATCAGCAGCTTCCTTTAATGTGTTGTTATCTTCTGCAACATAAGCTCTAAATCTCTGGACACATGGACACATGGACGTCAGTCTCGTGGACTTATGTTTCTACGTATTCACTCCATGTCATTCTTTTTGAGTTCATGGTAGTGGACCTCAACTGGTCTTAACTCCATTAAAATCCACAATACATGATCAATAAAACTCTTTGTAATAAGGACTCAGTAGATCCTAATTTAGACTTAGGTTCTAATTAGGACCTAGTATGTCCTAATTCAGACTCAGGTTCTAATTTGGACTCAGGTTCTAATTAGGACTCAGTAGATCCTAATACAGACTCAGGTTCTAATTAGGACTCAACAGATCCTAATTCAGATTCAGATCCTAATTGAGACACAGTAGGTCCTAATTCAGACTCGGGTTCTAATTTGGACTCAGGTTCTAATTAGGACTCAGTAGATCCTAATACAGACTCAGGTTCTAATTAGGACTCAACAGATCCTAATTCAGACTCAGATCCTAATTGAGACACAGTAGGTCCTAATTTGGACTCAGGTTCTAATTTGGACTCAGTATATCCTAATTTGGACTCAGGTTCTACTTAGGACTCAGGTTTCAGTAGACTCAGTAGATCCGGATTCAGACTCAGTTTCTAATCAGGACTCAGTAGGTCCTAATTCTGACTCAGTAGGTCCTAATTCAGACTCAGTAGGTCCTAATTCAGACTCAAGTTCTAATTAGGACTCAACAGATCTCCTCCACTCTGTTCCTCACCTCTATCTCCTCCACTCTGTTCCTCACCTCTATCTCCTCCACTCTGTTCCTCACCTCTATCTCCTCCACTCTGTTCCTCACCTCTATCTCCTCCACTCTGTTCCTCACCTCTATCTCCTTCACTCTGTTCCTCACCTCTATCTCCTCCACTCTGTTCCTCACCTCTATCTCCTCCACTCTGTTCCTCACCTCTATCTCCTTCACTCTGTTCCTCACCTCTATCTCCTCCACTCTGTTCCTCACCTCTATCTCCTCCACTCTGTTCTTCTGGATTTATGAACATCATTGAAATGAAAACAGCCTATATACTGAACTGTAACTCCTGTAGATTGTATCAGCAGGTACATCCATAACAAGTATCTCAGAAACATATGCTTGCGTGTGCCCTGAGGTTTCTAGGCTTGTCTGCTAGTTTGTTGATGCTACCAGTGTGTTGATTGCAGGTGAACAGCAGGACTCAGGATTCCATCTGGAACAGGCTTAATAAACTCTACATAACTCAGCCCGAATCATGACTGTCTCATAACTGCCCCATAACTGATCATCTCAACACACACACACACACACACACACACACACACACACACACACACACACACACACACACACTGGTGTTATGGTGGCAGCCCTGATGCACACATAAATTACTGAAAAGATTATGTGCTGTTACTTAATAGGCACAATTAGGAATAATGCCTCTCGCAGGCTGCCGCCGCTACTCACTCATTTTCTTTATAATTATCCAATTTTGTAAATCAGCAGGTGTCCCTGGCAGAAACGCATCACCACAGTCTGTCTGTGTGTGATCGGTGAAAGACAGAGGCTCGGAGGGGCGGTGGAGGTGTGTATGTGTGTGTTGGGTGGGGATCCGGCCTCATTACTGCGCCCCCTTGCTGTTGTATATCAGACTGTTGGAGACGGGCAGCATTGATAAGTTGTATTGTTTTGTGATCTGCCGTTTCTGGACAGTCCTGATCCTGAGAGTATATTTTAAGAATATATTTATTTAAGAGCACTAAAAGTATGCATACACTAAATATATATATTTAAACGAATAATTTAATTTAATTTAATAATTTATATATGTTTTTCCTCTGATTCAGTATTTTTGTTTAATATTCTTTTAACATAGAGAAGATACATCATGGTTAAAATTTCTAACCAACGCACGCAACCAAAAAAGTCCCACCGTTTCTTCTTCGTTGTGTCCGTAAGGAAGTGGTGGCGTCTTGCACTGTCCCCACGGTATTGCTCCGTCCTGTCCAAATCCGTAAGCTTTCCGAAAACATACAAATTACGCACAAAATGAACTTACAGTACAGACGAAAAACTCCATTCGTATCCATATCCGTATTTAACGTTGAATATAAATGAGCCTTAAAGGTTAAGGGTTTGCAGGTCCTCAGTTTCGACTCAAACACCTTTAAAACAACATCACAAGATTTACTGTCAGGCTGTAACACCACACAGGAAGCAACCCAGCAATTCTCCATATCAGTGCAGATATAACTAGAGGTTGTAGAATTCCTCCTCCTACTCACACTGACATCTCCAAGAAGACATCGTGAGAAGCCCACAGTTCCACCCGAGAAAGAGACAGATTGAATATCAATGTTTCTTCATTTCACTCACAAGACAATGTCAGTCCTGACACACTAATTACCGGGGCTGAGGCGCGTGTGTTGATGAAAAAATCTCAGGATGTTCCTGTTGTTCTGATAAATTAAGCTCCAGCCTTGGTTAGCAACAGCCAAAACATGAGTGGAATCAGTCTGGCGGAGGAGACAGCAGATCAATCCACCAACCACAGGTGAAGAATTAGCAAACAGCTGTAGAGAGAGAGAGAGAGAGAGAGAGAGATGCATGCTGTGGTGATGAGGCCTGTATTTTTTTTCCAAGCACTGTGAAGATCATCTGAAGATAGTAATTCATGCTCGTATTAAAATGAGGCCTGCTATGCTTGTGGGTCATTATTGTTTTGGTCTCCACCAGAACAGATTTATATGCATCTCTTGTTTCTCTTATGTGTCTTTAAGCCCCACCTCCTCATGAACCCTGTGTGCTCTGATTGGTCAGCTCGACGGCTCTGGTCTGATTGATCAATTAGTCAACCTCTGATTGACTTTACCCACACACTGCAGTGGCTATTATTACAATGGCTTCGGTTCTGCTGACTGTATCACTTTGAGTCAGAGTCTGATCCTGAAAGTCAGACAGGAGAAGACCTGATTCGGCTTTGCAAGGCTGGAGCTGGACTTGGGTCAGTTTTTACTGGTTTACGTCTCTGTGTGTTGTGTGAGTGCGATGCAAGTAATAAGGATTACCAGTACGTGTCATCTTGTAACAGAGGAAAGAACCAGAGTTCCAACAAAGTAGCTGAGAAATGCCTTCAATGCACAGCCAAGTCTGTTTTCTAACTGGGTTGGTCATCAGCAGCTGGACAGACGGCCTAATGAGTCTGATTAACCGCCAACATATTAAGGAAATATCAGAGGAACCAGCCAACCTTGTTTTGAGTTACAGTCGGTGGCATCTATCTGATCACAAACAATCATTATATGCCGTCTTGAAGAAAAAATGATTAATTAATGTATTTCAGTCCATTTCAGTCAACAGCACCTCTTGAAAGAAGTCAGAATATACAGTACTGAATGAAAGTTTGAGGACATTATCATATTTAGAAAGCCGAGGAAGCTTTTATTTACCCAGTAAACACTTTATTATTAAATATTAAACAGTATTTATAGAGTAAGTAGAGCTTTTACACTTTATTATTAAATATTAATCAGCATTAATAGAGTAAGTAGTCAGTGTGTTTATTTAATCCTTTCCAAGCTTCTCCTAAACAACCCAGTATTATTATCAGTTCTCATCTAATACCTGCTTTGACTGCTCAGTACTTCATTAAGATAAATCAAGAACTGAACACATTCATACAATGTCTGGGGCGTCCAGGAGAAATCTGGAACCTAACTTTGTTCTTCAAACTGGATCAAGATCTGATCTACTTCTCTCACAATAACATATTCATGTTACTTTGTATTGTATGTCTGATTATTTAGATCTGTTCTAATCAGATCTGCTGTTCTTACTGGTGATCAGACACTTATGGATCAGCTTATGGACCTAAAACTGCCACATACAAATGTCTGCACCAGCTTTAAATATAAAACATAAAACGTCTTCTTTGCAAGTGTGGAATGTCTTTGTTTACTCCAGAGCAGACAAAACTGTTCATGTGCGCCAGTGTTTTGACTAAGCGTTGACATTTATGGTCCAATCTGAAGGCCTGGCTGTAGAAGTCACGGTTCAGCACTGCTTAAATGTCAACTAATTAATTAACGCTTGATGGGTGTTGTGACTCTATTAATCTAATTATGGAAATGACCCTACAGTTACATTCAGCAAAGACAAATAAAGGCTGGAAACGTTGAAGGATTCCATAACATTAAAACCACCTCCATATATCTCCACTCACTGTCCACTGTATCAGCTCCACTGACCATACAGGACCTCCACTCACTGACCACTGTATCAGCTCCACTGACCATACAGGACCTCCACTCACTGACCACTGTATCAGCTCCACTGACCATACAGGACCTCCACTCACTGACCACTGTATCAGCTCCACTGACCATACAGGACCTACACCTACAGACTGTAGTTCATCTGATTCTCTGTATACTTTATTACTCTGTTCTTTAATGATCAGGACCCCCACAGGACCACCACAGAGCAGATACTATTAGGGAGGTGGGTCATCCTCAGCACTGCAGTGACACTGACCACAGTGGTGGTGTGTTAGTGTGTGTTGTGCTGGTGTGAGTGGATCATACACAGCAGTGCTGCTGCTGGACTGAGAATCGTCCACCAACCAAAACTATCCAGACAGCAGTGTCCTGTGGGCGGCGTCCTGTGTCCACTGAAGAAGAACTAGAGGAACACAAACTGTGCAGCAGCAGATGAGCTACTGTCTCTGACTTTACATCTACAAGGTGGACCAGCAAGTAGTAGGAGTGTTTAGTAGAGTGGACAGTGAGTGGACACAGTGTTTAAACACTCCAGCAGCAGCACTGCTGTGTCTGATCCACTCACAGCAGCACAACACACACTAGCACAGTACTGAGAATGATACACCTGATCATTAAAGAACTATAAGTTCTTAACTATAAGAGTAATAAAGTATACAGAGAATCAGATGAACTACAGTCTGTAAGTGGAGGTCCTGTATGGTCAGTGGAGCTGATACAGTGGAAAGTGTGTGTAGATAGAAGGAGGTGGTATTGATGTTATGGCTGAGGTATGGTGTATCTAGCAATGCAATCATGAATCTATATATGATTTATGATAAATAGCATGTAAAAAAAACATTGACATGAATGGAAATATGAAATGTATTTTGTATGTATTCAGTACATCAGTGTATTGGTCCCAACAGTTTGTCTGATCTGCATGTTGCAATAAATCACTGGTCCCTAATCCCAGTCTGGACTGGTGACCCCACATTATGCACATTTCTTGCTTCATCTGGCACATATTATTCAACTCATTAACTAATTAACAAGCTCCCTGTGGTCTGGGTTAGAGTAGAGCAGGGCGTAGAGTCGGAAAGACACAGAAATATGATGGGTGAAGAAATGTTTCGATGGCGAGTATTGTGACAGGAGGACAAAGAAAAGACTGTGGGTCACACTACAAGCATCTCATTGACCAGTCAACCTTAAGATGTCGTGGTAAATACTGAAATACTGTAAAAGTACTTTTACCTCACTCTTAAACTTTGAGCTGCTACGCTGAATGTAGATCATAAGAAATTACTACACATGACCCAACGCACAGTAGACCATGACACTACTGCCGATAATGGAACAAACAACCGTTGGTGTTTGTTTGACTGTGTTTTAAATAGAGCTTTACTGGGGAACATGTTCAAAGGTAGCAGGATTAGTTCTGTTACCCAGGAAACCACAACAGGAGTCAGTTGCAAGTTTATTAGATCAAACTCCGAGACTGATACAGGCAGGAAATCTATACACCTAAACCGCAGATCCAGACTCAGAAACCAGAAACCAAAGCAAATGATTGTAACCAGAGGAGCAAGCATAGAACTAGAACGCTCAGAGTCGCAGGACATGATCAATACTGGATTTTATTAAAACATTCAACCAAACGGAGGTCTTATAAACCCAAAACCCAAAGTTTGTTAACAGGTTGGAACGCAAAATCTAGAGCGACCTCTGTGGGCGAGGTGGAGAAGCAGCTGCAGCAGATGGGACAAGTTGGTGATTCAAATAAACTTCAGTACAGCAGGCAAGATATACATTATATAATATAGATACGCCCTGCCTGTCCAGTGTGTTTCTTGCCTTTCACCCAATGAGAGCCCAAAGGTGTTCTATCAGGTTGAGGTCAGGACTCTGTGCAGGCCAGTCAAGTTCTTCCACACCAAACTCCTCCTCCATGTCTTTATGGAGCCGCTCTGTCCTCTGGTGGGCAGTCATGTTGGAACAAGAAGGGGCCGTCCCCAAACTGTTCCCACAGAGCTAGGAGCATGAATTTGTCCAGAGTATCTTGGTCTACTGAAGCATTAAGAGCAGAGGTGGTATATAACCACCTTTGTTACTGTACTTAAGTACTTTTTTTGTATCTGTACTTGAGTATTTCTGTCACCTAATACTTTTTACTTTTACTGACTACATTTCAAAAGAAAAAAAAATCCTTTTTTCTCACTACATTTTGAAAATAGACTTGTTACTTTAGTTTCAACTATCTTTTATCTCCTTATTTATGTATTTTTTTAATCAGGCAATTCTATTCAGGGTCCCAGTGAAGCACAAATCAAAATCGTACTGGATGTTGGCGGGGGGGGCTGTGATTAGCCACTTTGACAGCTTTCAGGCCTCAGCAGTGAGCGCTCGGAAAAGAAAAGAAAACAAACAAACTAGACACCTCTTGGCGAATGAGATGCATGTTGTGTCTCCCAAAGAAGCAAGAGCTCATGGCAAAAATACCCTGTTAAAGAAATATAGAAATACTTTTACTTTTATACTTTAAGTACATTTGGGTGCATGTACTTTCATAAAAAAATTTAGTCATACTTCAACTTTTATTTTTTTACTAGATTACTAGTATTACTAGTACTTTTACTTAAGTAAGGAACTCATGTACTTCTGCCACCTCTGATTAAGAGTTCCTTTCACTGGAACTAAGGGTCTGAGCCCACTTCCTGAAAAACAACCCCAAACCATAATAATCCCCCCTTCACCAAACTTTACACTCGACACAATGCGGTCAGACAAGTACCGTTCCCCTGGCAACCACCAAACCCAGACTCCTCCTTCAGATTGCCAGATGGAGAAGCGTGATTGGTCACTCCAGAGGACACGTCTCCATTGCTCTAGAGTCCAGTGGCGGCGTGCTTTACTCCACTGCATCTGACGCTCTGCATTGTTCTTGGTGATGTAAAGCTTGGATGAAGCTGCTCGTCCATGGAGACCCATTCCATGAAGCTCTCTACACTCTGTTCTTGAGCTGATCTGAAGACCACATGAAGTTTGGAGGTCTGTAGTGATGGACTCTGTAGAAAGTTGGTGACCTCTGTGCTCTATGCTCCTCAGCATCCGCTGACCTGCTCTGTCATTGTACGTGTTCTACCACTTGGTGGCTGAGTTGCTGTCGTTCCCAATCACTTCCACTTTGTTAGAACACCACTGACAGTCCACTGTGGAATAGTAGTGAGGAAACTTCACCACTGGAGCTCCTGAGAGACCCACTCTTTCACTAATGTGTGTAGAAGCAGTCTGCATGACAAGTTGCTGCTTTTATACACTTCATTTTATACATGAAGTGATTGGAACACCTGAATTCAGAGCAATATAGTTGATATACAGTATATATATATATTCCATGCCTGATAGACCTTGAAAATGTGCTGTTATTTGATACGAGCATGCATTTAAGAGTTATCTGTGGGTTTTAATAGTTTTTCTATTTCCTGTTTATATCTCTGTACCTATCAGAGTTTTCTCTCTGTATGACTCAGCCCTTGTCCAGGTTTTGTTGTCCCCTGGCTAAACCAGTCAGGATGAATTTCATCCATCACCAGTTGCCTTTTCAGGGTGGAAGATGAATCCACTAAAGCTCTATCCACCACCCACAGCCTCTGATCCTGCATGTCATGCTGCATTGGCCTGCTGGAGGAAAACAAATGCCCCCCTCACTCGGTGCCCCCGTACCCCGTTAATGACACTGTCTTGTTTTTCAGAGGGAAAGTCCGTTACGCATTCTTTTTCACCGAGAGTCACCTTGCAAGTAGAATCATCAAACACGCCTTTCCCCCCACAAAGAACCCAGAAAACCCTCAGCCCTACATCATCCGCAAAGTCAATGGACTCACACCCTCCAAATAAATGCTGGGAGAAAAGGACCATAACTTCTGCCGGGGTCTCGTACCGTGATTACTCAGGATTCTCTGCACGGGGCCTTTGGGGGGAAATGCCATAAAAACAGAGTTTTAGTTGAGTAAATGAGTGTTGGATGGTTGGAGTCCGCGCTACTGTAGAGTCGGGGCTTTGTACAATGTGAGGGAGGCAGATATAAATATTTCCAGCGTGAGTTATGCTCGCAGATTAGAATTTTTTCCTTCTCCGAAGGATAAATCTGAGGAACTTAAGCATTATTACTTGTCTTTATCATGCTGTTGGCAGCAGCAGCGACTGTCTGAGGTTTCGGCGCTGACTGATGACCTCGTCATCTGGCTTGTACAATGGGGAGAAATTAAATTAGCCGCGGTAATGAATCCTGCCCCGTTTCCACAAGAAAAGTCTCACACGGACTGCTCCTGGAGTCGTTTAGAAAACTAATCTCTCAAATAAAGCCTCTCGGTCTCGGCTGCGGAGCGGAGCGGGAGAGGCTGAGGAACAAAAACAGAGGAGCCGCAGCCGGCAGCTCCGAACGCCGCGGAGATCTGGGTGACACCCGGAACAGCTCGGTGCCTCTTTCTCCACTTATCATCTGTTATCATCTCATTCTCCTTCGCCCTCTCTCTCTCTCTCTCTCTGTCTCTTCCTCCCTGTCCTCTTCCTCACCTTCTGCTACTCTCCGTCTCTCCTCAAGGAACGAGTCGCAGCGGTAAATTCTGGAGCTATAAAGTGCCCGGCTGATGTTTGAAGGAGCAGAAAGTGTCGGAGATGTGAGAGGATCCACTCTGGCTAACAGCTCCTGGAGGTAATGAATGGCGGAGGTTCGGCTAATTAAAAGCTCTCAGCTTTCCGGCTGCAGGGCTGCAGCAGCTGTTCGGCTCGGCCGCTGGCTGAAGAATAAATCGTGCGGCGGTTTGGAGAACGGCACCTGTGATCTCCCTCCACCTGTCACCATCTCTCATCCTGTCACCACATTAACATTCCTCACGGTACAAAAAAAAAGAGAAAGAGAAAAATGGCAGACTTCAGACTTCTCACCTGACAAAGCTCTTCCCCATGGGACAGAGGACTGGAGGGGACGTGAGGAGAGTGGGAGACGACAGAGAACAGGCCAATGGGGTCAGGATGGACAGAATTAGGTAGACAAATAAAAAGGACAGATCGGAGAAGACAGCATGGAGATCATAATATGGAAGAACAGGGGGACAGATCAGCACCAGGACACAGAATGGAGGGGACAGTACAGAGGAGGCAGTACAGGGACGATGGTCCAGGTAGTAAAAAGTAAGAAAAACAGTGGGGGCGGAACATAGGGCAGAGGACAGTGTGAACAGAACTGTAAGTGAGGACAGAAAATTGGACCTTATAATGGAACAGAGGTAGGGGGACAGTAAGGGGCTGCAGAATGAAAAAGACTAGACAGAGGAAAAAAACAGAGAAGGCATTATAGGGATGATGGTCTAGACACACCAAAATAGAAAGGACAGTGTGGAGAGAACAGTAGGGCATAGGACACAGTATGGAGAGGACAGAATGAGGGGACAGTACAGAGACCCTCTGCAACCTGAGGGTAACAGAACAGAGATGAAAGTACAGGGATGATGGTCCACGCAGACAGAAAGGAGAGGACAGTGTGGAAACAATAGTAAAAGGGGACAGAACACAGTATAGAGAAAACAGAATAGAGGGGACAGTATGAAGAGGACATTATAATGGAAAAGAGGTGAGAGGACAGGGGGGTGCAAAATGGAAAGGACTGAAAACAGAATCTGGGAAGCGTACAGAGGGGGCAGACATACAGGAGAGTACTGAGGGGACACAATGTTGGTATATGATGGCGAATGCAGTATGGAGAGGACAGAACTGGCGACAATACAGAGAGGACAGAACCGGAGGACATTATGGAGAGGACAGCACAGAGAAGACAGAACAAGGCAACAGTACAGACATACAGGACAGTACTGAGAGGACAGACAGGGAGGACATTATGGAGTGGACAGAATGTCTGTATATGATGGCGAATGCAGTGTGGAGAGAATGGAATGGGAGGACATTACGACGAGGACAGAATATTGATATATGATGGCAAATGCATTTCGGAGAGGACAGAATTCCAGTATATGATGGCTAATGCAGTACAGAGAGGACGGAATGGGGGACATTACGGAGAGGACAGAATATTGATATATGATGGCAAATGTATTACGGAGAGGACAGAATTCCAGTATATGATGGCCAATGCAGTGCGGAGAAGATGTAATGGGGGGACATTACAGAGAGGACAGAATATTGATATATGATGGCAAATGTATTATGGAGAGGACAGAATTTCAGTATGTGATAGCCAATGCAGTACAGAGAGGACGAAATGGGGGACATTACGGAGAGGACAGAATGTCGGTATATTATGGTGAATGCAGTATGAAGAAGATGGAACCGGGGGACATTGCGGAGAGGTGAGAATGGCAGTATATGGTGGCGAATGCAGTACGAAAAGGACAGAACAGGGGGAAAAACATTATGGACAGGACAGATTGTTGGTATATGATGACGAATGCAGTACGGAGATGACGGAATCGGGGGAAGAACATTACGGAGAGGACAAATTGTCGATATATGATGGTGAATGCAGTATGGAGAAAACAGAACCGGGGGACATTACGGAGAGGACAGATTGTCGGTATATGATGCCAAATGCAGAACGGAGAGGACAGATTGTCTGTATATGATGGCGAATGCAGTACGGAGAGGACAGAATTGGGGGAAGAACATTACGGAGAGGACAGATTGTCTGTATATGATGGCGAATGCAGTACGGAGAGGACAGAATTGGGGGAAGAACATTACGGAGAGGACAGATTGTCGATATATGATGGCGAATGCAGTATGGAGAGAACAGAACCGGGTACGTTACGGAGAGGACAGATTGACGATATAGGGCGGCAAATGCAGTACGGAGAGGACAGAACCGGGGGAAGAACATTACGGAGAGGACAGATTGTTGGTATATGATGCCAAATGCAGAACGGAGAGGACAGATTGTCTGTATAGGATGGCGAATGCAGTACGGAGAGGACAGAATTGGGGGAAAAACATTACGGAGAGGACAGATTGTCTGTATAGGATGGCGAATGCAGTACGGAGAGGACAGAATTGGGGCAATAACATTACGGAGAGGGCAGATTGTCGGTATATGATGCCGAATGCAGTACAGAGAGGACAGAATGGTGGGACATTACGGAGGGGACGGGGGAAGAGTACGGAGTGGTTTCAGTTCTATATATAAACGGGAGTTGTTGTGTTGGGCGATGGAGCCGTCTCTCTCTCTCTGAGCGAGCGAGCAGATTTCCCCCGGGCTGTTCATTGGAGTATTGACTTGTAACTATAACTTAATATCATGTCAGGATCTCCTGAGGATGATCCAGCTTGTCAAGACGAGCCGCGGCTGAGGAGGAAAGAGAAAAGGCAGAGAGAGAGAGGAGCGCGAGAGGAGCGCGAGAGCGAGGGGGTGTGACAGGAGGGAGAAAAGCCGAGGCTTCGTCCTTGGAGTGCATGAAGAACAAGACGGGGAAATAAAAGGCTATGAAGTCATTTGTGAAGATAATAACTAACCGCACGCGTTTCCATCCGCCATAAAACATTCAGAGGAGTTCAGCGCCTCCCGGCTCCTTCGGAGCGCACGCCTTTCGCCTCCTGCACGTCTAAACCGTAACAGCTCCGCTTCTCTTTCTCTTTCTTCTCTCACTCCCACCCTCCTCTCGTCCTGTCACGCTCGCTCCCTCTTTCTGTCACTCTCGTTCTTTTCCGTCACCGCGTCTCCTCTTAACCGTCACTTTCTCCTTAAACTGTTTTTTCCGCGCGTGCAACACGTCCCTCCCTGCCCTTTCTCTTCTCACCCCCCGTTCCTGGACGCCTCCTTCTCTCTCTCTCTCTTCTTTGCTGGGCAGTAACTCCAGCGTGCCACAGTCGGGGAGATAAATGTGGGGTAATTGCTGCAGCCTGTATCGTGGTAACAGGCCCTGTTGCCGCGGGTGAAGCTGTTGACCACTAATTACGGCTGGACGCTGCATCTATTATTCATGCTGGCCATTCCGCTGCCAGTGATGTCATTTTAATTTGGAGTCTCGGTGAGAAAATAGCCGCATTTGGTAGAAGAACAACTGCAGAAGAAGTTAGAGAGGAGTAGAGACTGAGCATAGGTAGTGTACCTGTGTGTTAATGTTTTGTTTATATATGTATTTATAGAGAAATAATCTTGTAAGAGGGCAGTTAGTATTGGTTA
>CM038704.1:53059044-53246544 GCA_021613375.1 Megaleporinus macrocephalus
CGCCAGCTTTAAACACGAGGTCAGTGATGAGAGCAGTGAACAGCAACGATGATCATATATACTGTAATAAACCAGCTTTAGTATAATGTGTTGTTATGGTAACAGATTAGGAGGGTTTGGGTTAGCTAACGTTTATATTAACTTTACATTACTCTCTGGCCACGCCCCAAACTACAGACTGCTACTACACTACAAACGTAAAATAATAAAATATAATAAATAAAGTAAATTAATTAATGAATTAATAAAAGTACTCCAGTGTTAGAAGTGCTGTCAGTAGTGCAGTATGTAATGTTCCAGAGGGCGCTGTTTGGGACACTGTCTAACACCAATGTTAGTCTAGTCTAATCAGGAAACCTCAACATACATTTATTTATTATTTTATTTTAGCATTATACTCCAAAGAAAATAATAATATATATTTTTCAGTTATATTTGTATATAATCCAGACATTGAATGTATAATTTAAAAGTTTTCTGACAGCAGTATGTAATGTGGAGTATCTAGTTTAGTGTGTAAAGTGAGCTGTAATTGGATTAATCTAATAATAATCAGATGTACAGATAATGTTGTATTTTGTTTATTTATTAGTTATTTACTGTAATTCCACAAATGTTGTTCTACGTCACTATACATACAGTGATTTACTACCGTACCTACAGTGGAATCAGCTTATAGGTATATTTAGGGGATAGGGTGGGCTTTGATTCATATTAGCAAATGGTGTAATGATTTAAATTAAGACATGTTGCAAAAAAAATCACAAAAGTATCAGATTTATTTATAAATTAGCTTTTAATTGAACATACGGACACATTTACCCATTATTCCTGACGTGCACTGCCTGCTGGGTAGATGAGGTCAGATGGTTTCAGGTCTGAACTGGACTGTGGTGTCAAGGAGTGAGTGTTAGTTACTAACCTAGCTTAAAGAAAACCATGTACATTGTGTTGTTGATGTTTCAGTGAAAGGCAGTGTGAAGACTGATATTAGTCTAAACAGCTTCACAAACATAAACAAGGAGAATAGTTAGTGAAGCAGCGTGTGGACCAACACAGCTACCGAAACATCACGTCAACACCAACACACAGTTCCACAACAAGTCCAGCACTGTGTCACTCTCTCCTCCACGCCTCTCTGTTCACCATTTACACTAACGTGGTGTGTGATGTCACTGCTGATGTCAGAAATGTTGAGTTCTAGCTCAAACTGTAAAGACTGAACAGTAGCATGTTTAGTAGCTAGCTGTGCTCGAGCGTGACGGCCGGTTACTGCAACCGTTTGACGTCACTACCCGCTGATCACGTCAGTAGATACAACAATGGAGACCCACGTGCAGCGGATTTTACACAAAATCTAATAAATCTGATACTTTTAGTGATTTTTTATAACATGTCCTAATAATTTTGAGTTATTACACCATATTAAGGCTTACATGTGTTACCAGCCGGGGTTCCCTCTAAGGCAGCATAGAAATCCATCAATAAAGCACAGTTCATGCCAAATACAAGTTTCAAGCCTCATCAACTGATGATCAGAGATCCTCTATGGCATATTCCAGCACACGGCCATATAAACCACATCACCGAGTATTCAGCTTATATTGGACGACGTGCAATAATCTCAGAAGAACACTGTTATCGTGGAGTTTGCAGTAGGAATAATAAACGAAGCATATTGGCTGACTGAGGTTGAGGATAGGTTTAAATTCTAACGATAGCGGCTCTGGACCAGCTTTTTTTAGCTGCTGTGTAGATCTTCTGTGAAGTAGAAGCCTGATCACCCGAACCGTCCTGCTATCAGCATGTGCGCCCGGGTGTTTAACATAATCAATTAACGCCGCGCCATTTGCTCAGACATGTCCTCTCAGGCAAGGGTGACCGTCTGGTCATAAGAGCTCGTCAAAGAAAAGGTCAGAAACTGCTGGGCAGCGGCTCCGCGGAGGATTGGGATGAGTGCAGTAGAGCCAGAACACTCTGCTGTCCATCTTTAATTCATGACAGCCAAGACGAGTAGAAAAAGCAGGCTTTTGTGGAGGCTAAAATAATTAGGAGGAGAAGAAAAAGAGGAAGAAGGAGTCGTGTTTTCCAGGCGCTGTTGTGCTCTTGAACACCTCCGGAGCGCCGCAGCCTCTGCAGACCGGTGGTCAGGCAGGTAACACCACACCTAATATGATGTACTACAGTTTAACACCATGGTTTGAAAACTAAGACTAAATTATGGATTAGCATAAATGCAGGGATGCCGCGTACCTGTCTCAGGAAGGTGGCAGGCATGAAGCAACAGCAGCAGCAGGAACGGTTGAGCGGGTGGAGGTGGAGATGGAGGGGGATGGGAGGGTAAGGGAGAAGTGGAGCAGGGAAGGAGAAAGAAAGAGAGAGAGAGAAACAATGAGAGACAGATAGTGTCACACCGCGTGGGACTGAAGCTCAGCGGTGACAGAATACCTTTATGCATATTGATGACACCCGTCATGGCAAACCTTCTGATTGAACAGTTGCACAATGGAGGGAGGCAGGCAACTCCTCATGTTGCTCCATCAATCAATGGCCAACACGCGCGGCAAGGCCGCTTTTCAACTGTCAATTAGCGGACGTGGTCAGAAAGGCAAAGTGGCTTTATGAGAAGCTGTTGCTGGACCTGAACGCAGCTTAAAACTTCAGTAATTCACTTTGTCCACACGTTCTGCACGTTCCGTCACACGCTGGGTGGAACAGGGTCATTAGTCAGTGCGCAGACTCAAACCCTCAGAGGACGCAAAGACAAGACCACAACAACTGGACAGTAGGTGACGTCACACCAGTACCATCAGACCATACAGGAGCTCCACTTACAGACTGTAGTTCATCTGATTCTCTGTATACTTTATTACTCTGTTCTTTAATGATCAGGACCACCACAGGACCACTGGAGTGTTTAAACACTGTGTCCACTCACTGTCCACTCTATTAGACACTCCTACTACTTGCTGGTCCACCTTGTAGATGTAAAGTCAGAGACAGTAGGTCATCTGCTGCTGCACAGTTTGTGTTCCTCTAGTCCAGGGGTATTTAATTAGAGTTCATTACGGTCCAGTTGGTGGAAATTTCTTGGCCTGAAGAAATCCGGACCATCATAACTTCTAACTTGTGTTATGATTCAGTGTTGTTTACTGAAGAAGTCTAGTATCAGCATCTTATGTCAACAAATGAAACACCAACACATCCCACATACCGTTCAGTATATTTACTGTTTAAATGCTGAACGAATTATAATTTTTTAGAATTTAGACACTCGAATTAGCCACATGTGTTTATACACAGCGGAATTTGACCTCTGCATTTAACCCATCCGTGCAGTGAAACACCCACCTATACACACAGTAGTGAACACACTAGGGGGCAGTGAGCACACATGCCCGGAGCGGTGGACACCCCTATCCACGGTGCCCGGGGATCAGTTGGGGTTAGGTGCCTTGCTCAAGGGCACCTTAGTCATGGCCTCGGGGGTCCCAGGGATCGAACCGGCGACCTTCCGGTCACAAGACTGGATCCCTATCCTTCAGGCCACGAAGTTATTTATAAACTTCTAATAAATGTTTTAAAGTAAACAAGGGGTGTATTTAAAAAAACAGAATGCTATTTTTTAAAAAAGTAAGAAAAGCAAATAAAAATAACCTTTTCTTGTTAACTCAGTTTAACATCTTATCAGTTTCTCTCTCTCTCGTGTTCTTCTCTCAGACTTTCTCTTGTTCAGTGAGAGAAGTGAGCTCTTGGTTGTCCAGCCAGGACTTTAAACCTGGGCTGAAATGGTGTGAGGGTCATTCTCACACATATAAGAGATACGGCTATGTTTAATTCTCCTCGCTCTCAGAACAGATGAGATGTTGGTGTGGAGCTGTCTGTGGGAAGAATAAACATGTCTCGGTCTATTTCTGGTTGAAAAGTCGTTTTTCTGCTGAGTTTCCGTTTTTTATAGCACGGAGTCTGAATGAGATTTTCTCCGACTGCTGCTTCCCGCTTTGTACCTCGCCTGGAGCGCGTTTGGTGATTATACACCGCTCGCGATTGGTCAGTGAGTTTACTGCACCCATATACCGTAAGGACAAGAAACGTTTCTCCGCTTAAAATAAACACTGTCAAAACACTGTTTGGGTCCACATTGGACAACGTCTGGGTCCACTGCTCTAGTCCTTCATCAGTGGTCACATGACGCCGCCCACAGGACACTGCTGTCTGGATAGTTTTGGTTGATGGACGTTTCTGAGTCCAGTAGTAACACTGAGGAGGTGTTTAAACACTCCAGCAGCAGTGCTGAGCATGACCCACCTCCCTAATAGTATCTGCTCTTTGGTGGTCCTGTGGGGGTCCTGATCATTAAAGAACAGAGTAATAAAGTATACAGAGAATCAGATGAATTACAGTCTCCTGTATGGTCAGTGCTGATACAGTGGACAGTGAGGGTCCTTGTTTTTATGTTCCTGGTTAATTGGAGTACACTGTGAGACCTTATTGTGATCTCCACTCACTCAAAGTCAAGAGGAGACATGAGCTCACTGGACGAAGTCTCATTTGTCTTTTCATCCGATCTCATTGTTGTCTAGGAGAAACCAGCGAGACGTTAAGGAGGCTCTTCTCTGATTCGCCCCCTGCTGTGTGCTGGTGTCAGGTTGATGTATACCGTGCTAGTAATATGCCAGCGGACTGAAATGTGTGAAGCTATCGTAGCTTAGCATAATCAAATCAACCTTCAAGTGCATATATTGTATTTATGAAAGCATGTCTGGATTTCAGATTACTGATTTGTATTCCGGGAGACAATAACAATCGCACTTCAGTTCCACTCCTTCCACAGAAAAGCGAGGAGCAGACGCAAGGTTGGAATCACAAATTCCTTTTTATCAAACGCAGCCCACAAGATTAATCCTTTTTGTGAGATGATCTATAGCCATTTTGTTTGTGATGCTTCAATGGACTGGATAATATTTTCTAAAAACTGGACATAAAAGCATTATCCATAGACCATTTAATCTCTCAGAGACATGGAAGGTCATTTTTTTTGAAGGTCAGACTGAAAACGTGCAGCATTATTAGAACTTCACTTCTAAATCCAAGCCTACAGGAAAAAAAAAAAACTAAACAACTGGAAGGAGAAAACGGCATGTATGGGTAGATCGTTACCGGCTGCTGAATTAACAAACTGATTAATACAAACACAGTACACGCCATGTAACCCTTGTACAGTAATTACAACCCAGAAAGAACTGAATGGAGCAGGAGTGATGGAGTACATGTGAAACCTCCCTCTGTAACTGCTCCAGCATGTATGGGTAGACTGCAGGGGGGGCTCGAGCTCCTGCCTGTTTGTCTCCAGATGGGTTTATACATTAATGTGTTTTTTATTACTTCCAGCATTTCTCAAGATCTTTCCATGTTCCAGGGAGTAGAGCTTGTGGGTCAGCCTGGGCTCCACAAGGCCGATCGCTCATGAGGCACACTTGTGGTGCAGTTCCACCTATTCAGAGTTCTGTAGCTTTGCGTCTTCCATCAGTCCAACATGTGAGGATATAGAAGTAGTGCTGCTGCCCCAACGCTGTATATGTTCTCCTAGTGTCTGTGTGGAGTGTGTATGGTCTCCCAGTGTCTGTGTGGAGTGTGTATGGTCTCCCGGTGTCTGTGTGGAGTGTGTATGGTCTTCCAGTGTCTGTGTGGAGTGTGTATGGTCTCCCGGTGTCTGTGTGGAGTGTGTATGGTCTTCCAGTGTCTGTGTGGAGTGTGTATGGTCTCCCGGTGTCTGTGTGGAGTGTGTATGGTCTTCCAGTGTCTGTGTGGAGTGTGTATGGTCTCCCGGTGTCTGTGTGGAGTGTGTATGGTCTTCCAGTGTCTGTGTGGAGTGTGTACGGTCTTCCAGTGTCTGTGTGGAGTGTGTACGGTCTTCCAGTGTCTGTGTGGAGTGTGTATGGTCTCCCAGTGTCTGTGTGGAGTGTGTACGGTCTTCCAGTGTCTGTGTGGAGTGTGTATGGTCTCCCAGTGTCTGTGTGGACTCTGTACGGTCTCCCGGTGTCTGTGTGGAGAGTGTTTGGTCTCTCAGTGTCTGTGTGGAGTGTGTATGGTCTCCCAGTCTCAGCCTTGTTGTCTTGCGTTGTAGTGCTTTTCCTGCTTTAACACAGTTGATTTACTTCAATATAGGCTGTTAATGAGCTGATTAGTAGCATCAGGTGTGGTGGGAGATGGGAAAGCACTAAGTGTGGGGTAGTGGGCCTCCAGGACCGGGTCTGAGAAACGCTGGTGTGTAGTGTTTGTGCTCTGATTGACTGAGTTAGAAATCTGTTAGGAGCTCAGGGGTCGTGTAGTGGACGCTCAGTAGATAATGTGATCAGGTTTAAAAGTAGCTTACAGTTAAACAACACTGGCAGTGTTAAAAAGCTTCCCACCCAAAGCCCCCAACAGTGGACTAAGTTCATTCATTTTCAATTCAGGCCTCCCTTAACAAAGAGAGACCCTCTACATCAAAGTCCACTGACACTGGTAACACCTTTTACTGTTATAGGCCCTAATAAAGAGTATCATTAGCCAATAGATTGTTAATGGCTATTATTATTAATAGCTATTAGAATTAATAAATGGCTACTTCTTCATCCTCTCATGTTGGACTTATTTCACTCCAAACTGCAGTGACTACTAGTACAGGTACAGGTACAAAGTGGTACTACAGTGACTCACTGTCACCTCCTCAGGTACAAAGTGGTACTACAGTGACTCACTATCACCTCTTTAGGTACAAAGTGTTACTACAGAGACTCACTATCACCTCCTCAGGTACAAAGTGGTACTACAGAGACTCACTATCACCTCTTCAGGTACAAAGTGGTACTACAGTGACTCACTATCGCCTCTGCAGGTACAAAGTGGTACTACAGTTACTCACTGTCACCTCTTTAGGTACAAAGTGGTACTACAGTGACTCACTATCACCTCCTTAGGTATAAAGTGGTACTACAGTAACTCACTATCACCTCTGCAGGTACAAAGTGGTACTACAGTTACTCACTGTCACCTATTTAGGTACAAAGTGGTACTACAGTGACTCACTATCACCTCCTTAGGTATAAAGTGGTACTACAGTGACTTAATGTCACCTCTTCAGGTACAAAGTGGTACTACAGCTACTCTTGGTTACCTCATCAGGTATAAAGTGGTACTACAGTGACTCACTGTCACCTTTTCAGGTACAAAGTGTTATTACAGTGACTTACTAGCACCTCCTCAGGTATAAAGTGGTACTACAGTGAATCACTAGCACCTCCTCAGGTAAAAAGTGGTATTACAAGACAGGACAAGCAACTTGTTAACTTTGTAGAGATCTCTATAATACGCTGTTATTTATTAACATTCTGATAGTTTTTGGTAAGTTTGGAGCTAAAAAGTCTTACATACAGCTACTTTAAGTATTTACTTTATAATCATTATGAATAACTTATACTCACTAAAGGTCAATGTTAATCTTGTTACTTTACAATGCATGAAGTTTGTGATGTATATAACCTATTTAAACTGTTTAAAACCTCTAAGTTGCAACTTGTATTTATAAATCTATATTATCAACTGTCTCCTTATCATGTCAAATTAGACTTCAATATAATACATTTATGAAAATCACTTACTATAAAATACTGTCAATATGCATGTCACTAAATAAACAGTAGAAAATAAAATAGCAATGCTTATTAACACACAAATAACAATTATATAATTAATTTCATTAACACATTATATGTTCATTAGTAGGTCTTCATTTATAGCAATCTGTTAATAGAAAGTGTTAATATACCTTAATGTCTTGTCATGAACATCTTGTTCTCTGAGGTGTGAACACATGAAGTCAATGTGACAAGATGTCTTTACCGTTTGGATCATTAGCACCATTGTTTATAATAATGTAACCACTAACAGTGTAATGTACTTAATTAATAATGTACTTAATTACAGCTCTTCTTCACTGTGTCTCAGGGATGTGGGAAGATTTCAGCCCTGTTTATCTGCAACTGCAGAGCCTCGTAAATGTGTTTTGTGGGCTGGAGTTTGAACGTCTCCTGTTTTTATCTGTATACGTTCAGCAGTCGTGCTCTGTTGAAGTTAACGCTGCATTTGGGCCGCTTTGAGGGCGTGTAGCTCTTCAGCCAGTGTGATTATCTCCCTCTCCCATCCATTATAATCTCCCACTACCTGTGTGCATGAACCCGGATTACATGTGTGTCACAAGCAGTTTCTGCTCTTCATATCAACAGTCTGATTGGTTGACAGTCAGCTCATTTGCATGTAGTTGGTCCAGTAAGGGGGAGTAATGGCTGTGGGGCAGGTGTTAGTGGATGTTGTGTCGGTCATATGTGTGTATATGTGTGTACTGGTGTGTCTCACCAAAATGATACAGTCTGTTTCATGTAAATCATCCACACTTCAAAGGAAAAAATATAGTTTTTACTAAAATATAGTTTTTTAGCATGATGTCATGGTGTATGTGACCTACACTCCACCAAACACCTTCTCTCTTAATTTTGGAATGAAGAAAATTGGAATTGTGGAATTATGATTTTTTTACAATATACATATAAGACCTCTCTGAGGCTTCTCCATATAAATGACCTGCGAATGTAAAATATAAAAATTATAAAAAAGTAATTGTATTCCTGAATTTAAAGGTCCACTGTTTTTCTGCATATATAATAAAAAATAAAATCAAAATCTAGCATCATTTGACTGATTGATTTTCATGTTTGTATATAATTTGGACCCGACAGCTGCTCGTTATGTCCTGTGAAAGTTTCATAATGAATGGACAAATAGAAATTCACTTCTAATAAAACCTTATATTTATTTATATTTAAAGTTAAGAATGAGTTTGTTGAATAAAATAGTAAACGTACTATTTTAGGGATACTTTTTGGTGAGCAGCGATATGAAAGAACAGTACTGTCTGATTGTTGTTGTCTATTTCCACAGTTGTTGGAATGTTGTATCTAAGCCTCAGACTCCAGGAATTTCACTCAATTTTGAGCTGATTTTTATCAGCATCGGAGCCAAACATGAGATCAGGAACGAGGAATGAGTCGTGTAGTGTGATATAATAAAAGAATGTGAGTGAATTCCTTTATAGGTGGACAGAGTGAGTTCCTTTATGTTGACCAATAGGAGGACAGAGTGAGTTTTTTTATGTTGACCAATATGTGGACAGAGTGAGTTCCTTTATGTTGACCAATAGGTGGACAGAGTGAGTTCCTTTATGTTGACCAATTGATGGACAGAGTGAGTTCCTTTATGTTGACCAATAGGTGGACAGAGTGAGTTCCTTTATGTTCACCAATAGGTGGACAGAGTGAGGTCCTTTATGTTAACCAATAGGTGGACAGAGTGAGGTCCTGTTGCCAGGCTTATGACCAAAACATACACAAATTTATGGCACTAGGATTCTCTAATCTGACACAGTGAACATCATGAACGGTATAATTATTATGTCGTCTGATACCAGACCTACACTTAGGTTATAACTTTGGACCCCAGTTGGGTATAACTTTGGGTCCCAGTTGGGTATAACTTTGCATCCCAATTAGGCTATAACTTTGGACCCCAGTTAGGTTATAACTTTGGACCCCAGTTAGGTTATAACTTTGCATCCCAATTGGGCTATAACTTTGGGCCCCAGTTGGGTATAACTTTGGGCCCCAGTTAGGTTATAACTTTGCATCCCAATTGGGCTATAACTTTGGACCCCAGTTAGGTTATAACTTTGCATCCCAATTGGGCTATAACTTTGGGCCCCAGTTGGGTATAACTTTGGGCCCCAGTTGAGTTATAACTTTGGACCTCAGTTAGGTTATAACTTTGGACCTCAGTTAGGTTATAACTTTGGGCCCCAGTTGGGTATAACTTTGGGCCCCAGTTGAGTTATAACTTTGGACCCCAGTTAGGTTATAACTTTGGGCCCCAGTTGGGTTATAACTTTGGGCCCCAGTTGGGTTATAACTTTGGACCCCAGTTAGGTTATAACTTTGGACCTCAGTTGGGTATAACTTTGGACCTCAGTTGGGTTATAACTTTGGGCCCCAGTTAGGTTATAACTTTGGGGCTCAGTTAGGTTATAACTTTGGGCCCCAGTTTGGTTATAACTTTGGGCCCCAGTTGGGTTATAACTTTGGACCCCAGTTAGGTTATAACTTTGGACCCCAGTTAGGTTATAACTTTGGACCTCAGTTGGGTATAACTTTGGACCTCAGTTGGGTTATAACTTTGGGCCTCAGTTGGGTATAACCTTTGGCCTCAGTTAGGTTATAACTTTGGGCCTCAGTTGGGTATAACTTTTGGCCTCAGTTGGGTTATAATTTTGGACCTCAGTTGGGTTATAACTTTGGACCCCAGTTAGGTTATAACTTTGGACCTCAGTTGGGTTATAACTTTGGACCTCAGTTAGGTTATAACTTTGGGCCCCAGTTGGGTATAACTTTGGGCCCCAGTTGAGTTATAACTTTGGACCCCAGTTAGGTTATAACTTTGGGCCCCAGTTGGGTTATAACTTTGGGCCCCAGTTGGGTTATAACTTTGGACCCCAGTTAGGTTATAACTTTGGACCTCAGTTGGGTATAACTTTGGACCTCAGTTGGGTTATAACTTTGGGCCTCAGTTGGGTATAACCTTTGGCCTCAGTTAGGTTATAACTTTGGGCCTCAGTTGGGTATAACTTTTGGCCTCAGTTTGGTTATAACTTTGGACCTCAGTTGGGTTATAACTTTGGACCCCAGTTAGGTTATAACTTTGGACCTCAGTTGGGTATAACTTTGGACCTCAGTTAGGTTATAACTTTGGGGCTCAGTTAGGTTATAACTTTGGGCCCCAGTTTGGTTATAACTTTGGGCCCCAGTTGGGTTATAACTTTGGACCTCAGTTAGGTTATAACTTTGGACCCCAGTTAGGTTATAACTTTGGACCTCAGTTGGGTATAACTTTGGACCTCAGTTGGGTTATAACTTTGGACCTCAGTTGGGTATAACTTTGGACCTCAGTTGGGTTATAACTTTGGACCTCAGTTGGGTATAACTTTGGACCTCAGTTGGGTTATAACTTTGGGGCTCAGTTAGGTTATAACTTTGGGCCCCAGTTTGGTTATAACTTTGGGCCCCAGTTGGGTTATAACTTTGGACCTCAGTTAGGTTATAACTTTGGACCCCAGTTAGGTTATAACTTTGGACCTCAGTTGGGTATAACTTTGGACCTCAGTTGGGTTATAACTTTGGACCTCAGTTGGGTATAACTTTGGACCCCAGTTAGGTTATAACTTTGGACCTCAGTTGGGTATAACTTTGGACCCCAGTTGGGTTATAACTTTGGACCTCAGTTAGGTTATAACTTTGGACCCCAGTTAGGTTATAACTTTGGACCTCAGTTGGGTATAACTTTGGACCCCAGTTGGGTATAACTTTGGACCTCAGTTGGGTTATAACTTTGGACCTCAGTTGGGTATAACTTTGGACCTCAGTTGGGTTATAACTTTGGGGCTCAGTTAGGTTATAACTTTGGGCCCCAGTTTGGTTATAACTTTGGGCCCCAGTTGGGTTATAACTTTGGACCTCAGTTAGGTTATAACTTTGGGGCTCAGTTAGGTTATAACTTTGGGCCCCAGTTTGGTTATAACTTTGGGCCCCAGTTGGGTTATAACTTTGGACCTCAGTTAGGTTATAACTTTGGACCCCAGTTAGGTTATAACTTTGGACCTCAGTTGGGTATAACTTTGGACCTCAGTTGGGTTATAACTTTGGACCTCAGTTGGGTATAACTTTGGACCTCAGTTGGGTTATAACTTTGGGCCTCAGTTGGGTATAACTTTTGGCCTCAGTTGGGTTATAACTTTGGACCCCAGTTAGGTTATAACTTTGGGCCCCAGTTGGGTATAACTTTGGGCCTCAGTTGGGTTATAACCTTGGGCCTCAGGTGGGCCTGGAGTGTGACTCCCCAAACCTATACCTAGAAATTTCAACCTTAAAGATAAAGAGAAGTAAAACAACTCAACTAAAGTATAGAATAACGCCCCCAAGTGATTTGATTAGTACTGTGTTCTAGATTTCACTATCTGTCCCGTTAGAAGATCCTAATGAGGAACAGTGGAATGTTCATTAATTCAAATCTGTAGATGTTTAAAGCTACTGCTTGCTTCAAAGCTTCTCCTCAGCCGGCGTTCTGTAGACGCTCGGTTTGATTTGGGTTCTCCGTGTGTGAATGCTGAAGCTCCATGTCCGTGTTTTTCCTGATTTAGCGATATTCTGGAATCAAAGGGAATACGCTCTTCTAGCCTACATCACACACACACTTCCATCTACACACACACACACACTCTTCCATCTACACACACTCACACACACACACACACACACTCTTCCATCTACACACACACACACACACACACACACACACTTTTCCATCTACACACACACACTCACACACACACACACACCACTGACTCTCTGCAGGCTGAGCTGTTTTTCTCTTCATCTGCCAAAACCATCCCTCACTTCCAATTTACCCAGAAGTCTATTAAACAAAAGATCAAGCAGTGGAGGAGCCGGGATGGAGAAAAGAGGAGAAGAGGAAATCGTGATTTCTCTCTCTCTTTCTCTTTCCGTCTCCCTCTCTCATTTTATCTCTCTCTCTCTCTCTCTCTCTTTCCCTCTCCCTCTCTCATTTTATCTCTCTCTCTCTCTCTCTCTTTCCCTCTCCCTCTCTCATTTTATCTCTCTCTCTCTCTACTTCTCTCTCCCCCCCTCTCTCTCTACTTCCCTCTCTCTCTCTCTCTCTCTCTCTCTCTCTCTCTCTCTCTCTCTCTCTCTCTCTCTCTACTTCACTCACTCTCTCTCTCCCTCTCTCTCTCTCCCCCTCTCTCTCTACTTCTCTCTCTCTCTCTCTACTTCACTCACTCTCTCTCTCCCTCTCTCTCTCTCCCCCCTCTCTCTCTACTTCACTCTCTCTCTGTCTCTCTACTTCACTCTCTCTCCCTATCTCTCTCTCCCTCTCTACTTCACTCTCTCTCTCTCTACTTCACTCACTCTCTCTCTCCCTCTCTCTCTCTATTTCACTCTCTCTCTACTTCTCTCTCCCTCTTTACTTCACTCTCTCTCCACTTCACTCTCTCTCTGTCTCTCTACTTCACTCTCTCTCCCTCTCACTCTCTCTCACTCTCTCTCTCTCTCTCTCTCTCTCTCTCTCTCTCTCTAAACTGGGTGAATTATGAAGAGTGTGTATGTGGAATATCAGGTATTCGGGGTCATTAATATGTATCATTGGCGGCGCAGCAGCGACAGCCGGTTCAGAGAGGAGTCTTTCAGCTCCTCAGGACGACTGTCAGGGTCGTTTAGTCTGATGGACGGAGACAGACATGCTCGTTTACACTTTCAGAGACTCAGCTATTCGTCGGAGAGCGCGTCTGACCTGCTTCTGTACATTAGCTTTGCTTTGATGCTCCGAAAGCGAATGTAACCTCGGCAGAAAAGAGGCCACCTCAGAACGAGAGCGAGTGAAGTTGATCTTTCGCTGCACATTTCACAGAAAAACAGCCGAGATTAAAGATAAGCCGGCGCGTCAGCCTCGAATTCCAGGTGATATGTCCTGGATTCTTCCAGCTCCTGCTGCAGAGTCAGCTCTCCCTCTAGAGACCTGTCTGTCAAAGCTCAGAGCTCTCTGGATGCTCGTACGGAGGCAGGACTGTCTTCAGATTCCGTCCAATCAGATAGAACTTAGCCTAACTCAATGGGTCTGTCTCCAAACCTACCGAGAGTCTATCCTACACCATAAACCATATAGTACATCATATGCATCTCCTAACACGTAGTCCTAATTCTTAGATCCCTAAAATATACTATCTAGGTTCCTACCTTTGGCTGAACGAGGTTCCTCAGCTGCTAAGACAATCCCATGATGCAACGCAAGCAGAACTTTCTTCAGCGTTGTGATGTCATTTTAAAATGTAAGTGATCAGCAGCGGCGCTCGTCTTCTTAATAGTGGGTGTCTGACTGCAGCATGGCAAAACTCAGGTTCTAGATAACTGAGTGTCAGTAAAAGTGGTATTGTAAGTAGGTTCTAGATAACTGTATAGTAGTGATAGTGAAAGCAGGTTTAGATAACTTGGTGTAAATATAAAGTGTAGCATGATTAGGTTCTTGATAACTTAGTGTGAATATAAGTGGCAGTGTAAGCAGGTTCTAGATAACTGGGTATACATATGAATAGTAGTTTATACAGGTTGTAGATAACCTGAGTGTAAATATGAATAACGTAAGCAGGTTCTAGATAACTGATAACTGAGTGCTCGTGTAAGCACGTCCTAGATATCCAAATATGAGTGGTAGAATGAGTGGGTTCTAGGTAACTGGTAGTGTAATCAGCCCCTATTCCCATTACCGGTCCAGACCCTGTTCCCATTACCTTTCTGGGCCCTGTTCTCATTACTGGTTCAGGCCCTGTTCCCTTTACTGGTCAGGTCACTGTTCCCATTACCGGTCTGGGCCCTGTTCTCATTACCAGTCCAGGCCCTGTTTCCATTACCGGTCTGGGCCCTGTTCTCATTACCAGTCCAGGCCCTGTTCCCATTATCAGTCTGGGCCCTGTTCTCATTACCGGTCCAGACCCTGTTCCCATTACTGGTCCGGGCCCTGTTCCAATTACCGGTCTGGGCCCTTTTCTCATTAACGGTCCAGGCACTGTTCCCATTACTGGTCCGGGCCCTGTTCCTTTTACTGCTCCGGTCACTGTTTGCATTACTGGTCCGGGCCCTGTTCCCATTACTGGTCCAGGCCCGGTTTCCATTACTGGTCCAGGCCCGGTTTCCATTACTGGTCCGGGCCCTGTTCCCATTACTGGTCCAGCTCTTGTTCCCCATACTGGCTTTGCCCATAATCCCATTTCCGGTCCGGCCTCTGTTCCCACTACCTGTCTAGCCCCTGTTCCCATTACCGGTCCAGGCCTCATTCCCATTACCGGTCCGGCCCCTGTTCCCCTTACTGGCTTCGCCCATGTTCCCATTTCAGCATGTAAGCCTGGTTGTGTGTCTTTGCCTGGCCGGTCCTCATTTATGATACGTCTCTTTGTTTACCTCTCGTTTTGTTTGTTAGCTCAGTTGTGGTTTCGTGTTTAGTATTTTGTTTCTGTTTTCATTTATTATTTTATTACGTTCACGTTTGTTGTCCTCCCTTTGTCTGCTCCATCCCCAGCTCCAGCCCCCGTTACACCAACATTTCTACTTAAGTAAGGTAACGATTTTTTTTTGTATTTGTACTTTGTTACTTGAGACCTCTGGTCATTCTTCACCATAATTAATGTTTTATTTGCTATTTAAGGTGTTTAAAGTCTACACGCAGAGTCTTAGAGCCTTGATTGAACTCAGCAGGTGAGCGCGATGACTGTTCTTCTCTGATTATCTAAGAACTTTTGAATTGGAGTGAATTATATCACACAGGTTTTTTTTTTTATTCGATGTTGAATATACTGCGGGGTGATTATCGATGATGATGGCGCTGCTGAAACAATATATTATGCAGCCCCTATCGCACACACCACACCACTGATGGTGTCCTGCATGGTCACTGCAGCTCTCCCTGGTCATTCACTCTCCCTGTGTCTGTCCAGCTGCTGGAAGAGAGCCACAATAAACTGACCTTTGACGTCGGGAGAAAATGACTTCTTCCTGTCTCGGTGGCTGTGAGTGTTGATTAGCCTGCTGGGAGAAAATCGAGGGGCCAGACTCTCTGTGTGAAATAAAGCCCGTCCTGAGGTGTGTTGACGATGGCCTTTCCTCGGTGACAGGGCTGCAGCCAGCGTCTGACCCAACCTATACACACCCACCTGACCTGACCTACACACATACACCTGTACGCACTCGCACAGCCTCAGGTGGCATTTGGCTTCCTTTCTTTTGACCACGCCGTAATTCGGCTGAGGAGCCGGACTGGGGGGGTGGGGGGTGGGGGCTGTGAGCAGGTGCAGCGCTTAACACGGCTTAATGCAGAAGCGATGCGTCTGAAATTAACATTCACTCCGCTAAGATCGCAGCTAATCATGCAGACGACGAGCTCCGCCCACTAACTGCACTGCGCTAATGAGACACAGGGTTAAAGAGGTGCAGAGGAACAGTGGAGCTGTCAACAAGCTGAGGACAAGTTCAGCGATGAAGAGCTCGAGATGTTAATGAGATTCCACACAGACACGCTTTCCTCTCGCTCTGAAGTTCGAGTTTAGGAACCGATGTTGTGAATGTATAGCGAGTTTGTCTCTGACTGTCCTGCATCTGGACGTGAGAGCTGAACCAGTGTGTTATTGTGTGGACACAGTGTCCTTCTGTCGGTGGGCTTGAGGTGCTTGTGTCTCCACCTAGTTGTCTGCTACCACCTTTGATGTACACCTGGTTTTAAGAGACAAAGAAAACCACACACTATCACCAGTGTTTAGTAAACCCAACAGAGTATGTTACGTCAAACAGAGGTCTGTATGCTGCTCTCTGCCCTGTATAATCCAGTATGCTGCTCTCTCTGCCCCTCTATTGTCCAGAGTGCCGTTATTTCTGCCCCTCTATGATCCAGTGTGCTTCTCTCTCCCCTCTATGATCCAGTGTGCTTCTCTCTCCCCTCTATGATCCAGTGTGCTGCTCTCTCTGCTCCTTTATTGTCCAGTGTGCTGCTCTCTCTCTCTGTCTATTAACCATTTATGCTGCTCTCTCTGCCCTTCTATTGCCCAGTGTGCTGCTCTCTCCCTCTGTTGTCTGTTAGTTGTTAATAGTAGTTAATGGTGGTAGTAGTTATTAGTAGCAGTAGTTAATGGTGATAGTAGTAGTAGTAGTAGTTAATGGTGGCATAGTTGTTAGTAGTAGTAGTTATTGGTAGTAGTAGTTGGTAGTAGTAGTGGTTATTGGTGGCAGTAGTTGTTAGTAGTATTAGTTAATGGTAGTAGTAGTTGGTAGTAGTAGTGGTTATTGGTGGCAGTAGTTGTTAGTAGTATTAGTTAATGGTAGTAGTAGTTGGTAGTAGTAGTGGTTATTGGTGATAGTAGTAGTAGCAGTAGTAGTATTAGTCAATGGTAGTAGTAGTAGTAGTAGTTAATTGTAGTAGTAGTTATTGGTGGCAGTAGTTGTTAGTACTATTAGTTAAGGGTAGTAGTAGTTGGTAGTAGTAGTAGTTAATGGTGATAGTAGTAGTAGTAGCAGTAGTAGTATTAGTTAATGGTAGTAGTAGTAGTAGTATTACTTCATGGTAGTAGTAGTTGGTAGTAGTAGTAGTTAATGGTGATAGTAGTAGTAGTAATAGTAGTAGTAGTTAATGGTGGCAGTAGTTAGTAATAGTAGTCAATGGTGGCAGTAGTTGTTACTAGTAGTAGTTATTGGTGGCAGTAGTTGTTAGTAGTATTAGTTAATGGTAGTAGTAGTTAATGGTGATAGTAGTAGTAGTTAGTAGCAGTAGTTAATGGTGATAGTAGTAGTAGTAGTAGTTAATGGTGGCAGTAGTTGTTACTAGTAGTAGTTATTGGTGGCAGTAGTTGTTAGTAGTAGTAGTTAATGGTGGCAGTAGTTGGTAGTAGTAGTAGTAGTAGTTAGTAGTAGTAGTTAATGGTGATAGTAGTAGTAGTATTAGTTAATGGTAGTAGTAGTAGTTAGTAGTAGTAGTTAATGCTGGCAGTAGTTGTTAGTAGTATTAGTTAATGGTAGTAGTAGTAGTTAATGGTGGCAGTAGTTGGTAGTAGTAGTAGTTAGTAGTAGTAGTTAATGATGGCAGTAGTTGTTAGTAGTATTAGTTAATGGTAGTAGTAGTAGTTATTGGGGGCAGTAGTTGTTAGTAGTATTAGTTAATGGTAGTAGTAGTTGGTAGTAGTAGTAGTTAATGGTGATAGTAGTAGTAGTAATAGTAGTAGTAGTTAATGGTGGCAGTAGTTAGTAATAGTAGTCAATGGTGGCAGTAGTTGTTACTAGTAGTAGTTATTGGTGGCAGTAGTTGTTAGTAGTATTAGTTAATGGTAGTAGTAGTTAATGGTGATAGTAGTAGTAGTTAGTAGCAGTAGTTAATGGTGATAGTAGTAGTAGTAGTAGTAGTTAGTAGTAGTAGTTAATGGTGATAGTAGTAGTAGTATTAGTTAATGGTAGTAGTAGTAGTTAGTAGTAGTAGTTAATGCTGGCAGTAGTTGTTAGTAGTATTAGTTAATGGTAGTAGTAGTAGTTAATGGTGGCAGTAGTTGGTAGTAGTAGTAGTTAGTAGTAGTAGTTAATGATGGCAGTAGTTGTTAGTAGTATTAGTTAATGGTAGTAGTAGTAGTTAATGGTGGCAGTAGTTGGTAGTAGTAGTAGTTAGTAGTAGTAGTTAATGCTGGCAGTAGTTGTTAGTAGTATTAGTTAATGGTAGTAGTAGTAGTTAATGGTGGCAGTAGTTGGTAGTAGTAGTAGTTAGTAGTAGTAGTTAATGATGGCAGTAGTTGTTAGTAGTATTAGTTAATGGTAGTAGTAGTAGTTAATGGTGGCAGTAGTTGGTAGTAGTAGTAGTTAGTAGTAGTAGTTAATGGTGGCAGTAGTAGTCATTGCTAACTTTCCGCCCAGATATACACACTCATAGCTAACACTATGAGTCATTACCCAATACTACAATGACAGTGTAGGCAGAAATAATCCTAGCAGTCATTAAATAACTACACTGTCTATACATTAACGCGTGTATATGAGATTAGTGTGACGTGAGTGTGTCACATACGCGTGTGTGTGTGTGTGTGAAGCTGCAGCAGATGTCACTGTCTCTGCTCTCATCTGTTTTCAGAGCGCTGGCCCCGGTGCTGAAATGGCAGAATTAATAATCGCTGTGAAGAGATCATAAAACATGCTGGTGCGGAATGAGCGCTGTAAGTGCCCCAGAAAAGATTGCTAATGAATTTTTAAGTGTTAATCTTTAAAATAAGCAGCATGGTTCCAGTGTGCTGCGGAAGCAGGACGGCGGAGGGAGGTAATTAATTGTTGAGAGAATTTGAGAGAATTTCACCAAACGGATTGGCCTTCGGAGGCTCATCCCACAGATTATGCAGCTGTTAACTTTTGAGTTAATTCAATACATTCCTGTAATTTTTACAGCTACCTTCCTCTGAAAGCTCTTTACCTGTGTGTTTAAGTGCCCTCTCTGGACGCGGCCAGATGTTACTGGGATCCACACAACATCATTACACTCACTGTCTGGTTCCTCATACGTGCTAAGTGTTTCCTTTTAAACACCACCTACGGAGGAAGTGGAGCTTTAGTTCTTTAACCTGGTTTATAAATGCAGCCTTATTCTCCTCATACGCACTTTAGCTTTGCTTGAGAGGATCTAATGAGACTGTGTGTCTCTATTTAAACAGAGAAGACGTCTCTGTTCTGTTTGCTTGTCTTGTAAAGCTCATATTTAGTTGTCCCAGCCCGGATAGTGAGGATTTGATTGTACCAGACCGGTTCCTTTGAGCAGTGTGTTTCAATGAATCATACACATCATTTTTATTTTTATGCTGGAGGTGAAGCAGAGTAGACAGACTTTTATTCATGGTCTCTGTAACAGGAAGCTAAAATGCTAATACACTGTACGGACAAAAGTGCTGAGACACCTACAGGAGCTTTAATGACATCCCATTATAATCCATAGGCTTTATTAATATGGAGTTGGTCTCCAGCTTCCACTCTTCTGGGGAGTTTCTACAAGATTTTGGAGTGTCTCTGAAAATGCATGAGAGGCTGTTCTAGTTTATCCCAAAGGAGTTGGATGGGGTCGAGGTCAGGACTGTGTGGGCCAGTCAAGTTCTTCCAACCCAAAACTGACCCAACCAAATTTTGGAACTAGGTGATCTCTCTGTTATCTACTTTGTTGGACCTCCCTCTCTCTCCTGCTCTTTTTCTTCTTCTGGATGACTCCATTATTAATAGTTTTTCAAAGGAAAATAATAATAGTAGCTGTTACAGAAGCCATGAAATCAATATTGAAATTTCGTTTGGAGGAGAAAATTTTTTTGGAACACAACTTTTTAGGTTTTTTTCTTGACGTTCTTGCGCTGGAGAGGGCCACTGCCAGATTGCATCGTGCTAAAGTGGCTACAATCCGAGACAGAAGCAATTGCTTTCGTAAAAGATAAGTTATCCTGAAATGGACTGCTGACTGGGTGTTTGTAGCATAGTACCTGGTAGAAGTGCATCGGTGTATATTTGTATTTATGTATATTTGTGTATGAGTGCAGGAATGTAGATATGGATGTAGAAGTGCTTGTATGTAAATAGATATGTAGATGTATGTATGTATATGTATGCATCTATACAGCATATATACTGTATTTGGTTTGGTTATTTAAATTTTTGTGTCCAAAAAATAGCAATAAAAATATATTCCCAAAAAAAAGACCAGCTGGAGTTCAGTAGCTCTTCAGTAGCTCTTTAGAACCTCACAGTCTTTCACTATTATGTGTTAAAGCACTTTCTGGCCTTATGCGACTGTACATCACACAAAAGCTTATTAAAAATAACACAACCTACAATTCCAGACTCGCTCCAGTGATCTGGGAAAATCTGCTTTTAGCTACAGTGCATCAACGAGCTGGACCTCACTACAGAACTCACTAAAGCTCACCTCGCTGGAGTCACTCCATCATTTTAAACACCTAGTCTCTAACCACCTTCAGACAGCCTGCCACTGTTTTAGCTGATTTTAGTTTTTAGATTTTATGTTTTTAGTTTGTTTTTTGTTTTATTTAACATTTTTAGTCACTTTTAATTTCCTTTTTACTCTTGTCTTTTTTAGCCGTTTTCTTTTTATCTTTCTTTTATCATCTCCTTATTTTCTTCTGTTGTTCTCATTGTTTATTTACATTTTACATTTTTATTTATTTATTTTTATTTATTTTATATCTTATTTTATAATATCTTGTATCTTACATCTTATTAAAATGCTTGGCTTTTATTTTTTTTCAACATTTTACTTTGTCAGTCCCCTTATAATGCATAAAGCTTGGCTACACTGTAAGTGAGGGCCACACTCGACGTACTCCGAGTTCAAATAAAAGTTGATTGATTGATTGATTGATTGAAAGACAGACTGCAGGGTTAGCTGCTTGATTATATACACTTGAATTCAGTGAAGATTTGTGTCCAAATACTTTTGTCCACACAGTTTATGGTAACTTCACTTCTAATGCTAGTTCAGTTCAGCTCCACTTTGTGAATCAGTTTAAGTGATTCATTGAAATGAAGCAGTTATGGAGCTATTAATATTCTGTAGTTCTATCTCTATCTCTCACTCCAGCTCTGTCTTTCTACCCCTTTTTCTCTCCCTATCTTCTCTTTCTTTCTCTCTCTTTATATGTCTCTAATATGCTCTTTCTGTCTCTCTTCTCTTTCACTCTCTCTGCTGTCTGTCTTTTCCATCTTTTTCCTTTTCTCTAATTCTCTCTCTCTCTCTTTCTCTTCATCTGTTTTTTGTCTAGCTGTTCATCTTTGTCTCTTTCTTTTTCTCCATCTCTCACACCCTTTCTCTCGCTCTCTCTCTCTCTCTTCATTAGTCCTTCATTGATTCTCTGCCCCAATCTCTTTCTATCTCTGCCTCTCTCTCTCCTCTCTTTCTTTCCATCATCTCTTTCTCTGTTTCCATCCAAGTAGTTTTTGGTCTCTCTCTTTCTCTCTCTTTCTCTCTCTCCATCTGTCTTTTTGTCTAGTTATTCGTCTCTGTATGTATCTCTCACTCTATCTCTCCCTGTATTCTCCATCTCTTTTCATTTACTTTCTTGTCCTTCACTGATTCTCTTTCTTTCTCCCAATATCTCTGTATCTCTCTCTCTCTCTCTCTGTATCTCTCTCTCTCTCTGTATCTCTCTCTCTCTCTCTCTATCTGTATCTCTCTCTCTCTCTCTCTCTCTCTCTCTCTCTCTCTGTATCTCTCTCTCTCTCTGTATCTCTCTCTCTCTCTCTCTCTCTCTCTCTCTCTGTATCTCTCTCTCTCTCTCTCTGTATCTCTCTCTCTCTGTATCTCTCTCTCTCTCTCTCTCTGTATCTCTCTCTCTCTCTCTCTCTCTCTCTCTCTGTATCTCTCTCTCTCTCTCTCTCTCTCTCTCTGTATCTCTCTCTCTCTCGAATGAATCGCTCACAGATCCGACATCGCTACTTCAGGATCGTCGAGAGCTGGTACGATCCTCGGCCCAAACTAATGCAGGTCCCCCATTTGGAGTTCCTCGGTGCCGCCGATCGGGACCCCTTTAAGCGAAACCGGTTAAAGCCCCCCCCCACTTTCATAATTAACCTCAGACGAGGCAGAGCCGCACAAGTTAATGAAGTCGAGCTCTGTGTTTTTTCGATTAATTAGAGCTCAGATAGATCTGAAGAGGGTGGAGACGGTAAACAGCGAACGTAACAAATGGTGCGGCTCACGGTTTTTAATGCACAATTAAACGGGGGGACCGCGGGGGGACCGCGGGGGGACGGGGAAACACACAGAAGTTGCTCTCCGAAGGCGACTCCATACATCATCCTTTCAGCGCTAATGGCTTGTAGGCAGCCTGGAGAGCGCCTCTCAGAAACACGGGTAAACAAGCCAACCAAACCAGGAACTACTCGTTAGCTCCGAGTCCGAGAAACGTCCGCCCGAGCCGCGATGTATATTACGGAATGTCATAAAACATCAGGCCGAGCGTGCGGGGCCACGGGCCCGAGATTCCACATGACATATCTCGTTAGGGCGAGTAATTGCTGGCTTTACTCTGAGCCGCGCGAACACTGACAGGCTGAAAGTGCACGGCGGAGTGCTGTAACCCAAAACACTGACTTACATCACGGAGGCACTTGGGCAGGAGCACAGCGAGGAGCAGACAGCGAGGGGAGCTGCTCTGAAAGCTTGTCGTACACATGCTGCAGATGCATTATTGGAGCGCCAGCACAATTTGTGCCCAATAGCATTAAATTAACATCTAAAGCAGGCGCTGGATGTGGAGGCTGTTCAGCTGCTGGAGCCTCCGCTCACTGTGTGATTTGGCATATTGTGTATTTTATGGTTGAATGCACCAGAAAATTTGGAGGAGTAGAACCCTGGCAGCCTTATTACATTAATTCTCTCACTCGTTCCCTCTCTCTCTCTCTCTCTCTCTCTATCTTTTGCTGACTCTCTCTTTCTTTCTCTCCCCATTTCTGATTCTCTCTCCTCCTCCCTGCAGCTTTCTCCCCATCTGTCTCCCCACTCTCTCCCTGTCTCTCAAAATCTCTCACTTGCTGTCTTCTCTCTCTCTCTCTGTATCTCTCTCTCTCTCTCTGTATCTCTCTCTCTCTCTCTCTCTCTCTCTCTCTCTCTCAGTTAACAGGGAACATGTAAACAGGAGTGAGAGGAAGGTACAAATTATAATAGTTCACTAGAAATGGAGCTATTAATATTCTCTCACTCCTGCTCTCAGTCTTTCTACCCCTCTCTTCTTTTTCTCTTCCTATCTTCTCTTTCTTTCTCTCTCTTTATATCTCTCTAATATGCTTTGTCTGTCTCTCTTTCTTTCCCCTTATCTTTCTCCCTCTCTCTCTGCCTTGTCTGTCTTTTACATCGTTTTCCTTTTTCTCTCTTTCCTTCTCTTCATCATCTCTTTCTCTGTCTCCATCTAAGTAGCTTTCAGTCTCTCTATCTCCTTCTTTCTCTCTCTCCATCTGTCTTTTTGTCTAGCTGTTCATCTCTGTATGTGTGTCTCTCTTTATCTCCATCTCTCACCTGTATTCTCTACTTCTCTTTATTTACTTTCTTGTCCTTCACTGATTTTCTTTCTTTCTCTCTCTTTATATCTCTCTAACATGCTCTTTCTGTCTCTTTTCTTTTTCACTCTCTCTGCCGTGTCTGTCTTTTCCATCTTTTTCCGTTTCTCTCCTTCTTTCTCTCTCTCTCTCTCTCTCTCTCTGTCTTCATTTGCTTCTTGTCCTTTACCTGATTCTCTTTCTGTCACTGCCTCTCTCTCTCCTCTCTTTCTTTCCATCATCCCTTTATCTGACTGTTTCCATCTAAGTAGCTTTTAGTCTCTCTCTGTCTCTCTCTTCTTCTCTCTCCATCCATCTTTTTGTCTGGCTGTTCATCTCTTTATGTGTCTCTTTCTTTCCCTCATCTCTTCCCCCTCTCTCTCTCACTCTGCTATGTCTCTTTTCCATCATTTTTTCTTTTCTCTCATTCTTTCTCTCTCTTTCTCTCTCTCTCCATCTGTCTTTTTGTGTAGCTGTTCATCTCTGTATGTGTCTCTTTCTTTCTCTTCATCTCTCACCCCCCCTCTCTCTGTATTCTCCACCTCTCTTTGTTTACGTTCTTGTCCTTCACTAATTCTCTCTATCTTTCTCTTTCTTTCCATCATGTCTTTCTTTATACTCTTGGTCTCAATCTATGTAGCTTTTAGTCAGACTTCCTTTCTCTCTCTCTCTCTTCCTTTATCTCTCTAAGAGTCTCTCTTTCTCTGAGATATTATTCTCTGTGTAATGTTTTGTTCAGATTCTGTCGCTCCTGTGTTAATGCTATCGTGAATAGAGTGATACAGTAAGTATAGAATTCTGTTCACTCTTTCTGTCTATTGAACGTTAGAGTTTTTAGCCACACGCTCCTTCTAATGATGGAATCCGACTCTCTGGACATGCGTGTGATTCATATAAACCTTCACAGTTTTCCTAAATACTCTGTTTTAATAATTAGACAAAGAAAAAAAGGCTGTCGTACAAAAATATGAACTATTTCAACAGAAAAACAACAGTTTCAGTTTTCCGACGGTCATCTGATCCTCACTGCTCCGCATCCCGTGGAGTAAAAACACCAGCGATACACTGACTTCATCATTAGCACCATTTCCTGAACCTTCCTGGAGACGTTTCAGTGGAGCGTTCAACCTTCTAGCGTATTTGTTCCTGGTTACGGACTCGGACCTAAAGAATGGCAGTTTAGCGGCGTTTAAAGAGAATTCCTCCACAAAGGCAGACAGGCTAAAGGCCCATCGGTCTCGGCCGGATGACAGAGGGCCGGCGTTCGTTAATGCCCTGCGTGTGTGACGCTGCGTGTGACACAGTAGATTCACAACTCCGGACGGCCAAGCCGAGGTAATAACTGACAAAATGTCAAACTTTCCCCCTGCGTTCCAGAACAGATGACTGGGGGCAGAGGAGCGATCGATAGTTTGGAGGCGAACGTTGGCGCTCTGTTCTCGTCGTGTTTGGCCCGATGCCGCACATTGATCAGCTCAAGCCTGGAAATAAGTGTATATCTACAGCAACACCCTAATAAACTCTTACAGTATTGAACATCTAAAGCCAGAGGCTGAACACCGACTCTGCAGAGGTATAGTTATTGCTTTATTCTTATTTTGCACTAGAGAAAATAATAGAAAACAATTGAATCTGTAGGAATCAGCCTGGTTATATACCTGCCTGGTTCAAAGTTATACACAAAAACATCCCTCCGCTTGATATCTTAACAAAACTGTTCATTCTTTATTCTTTTTTTATTCTATTGCGAAAGCTGGAGCTGTGGTGATGCCAGAACGCATGTTGATTTTGCTGTTGTTAGCAAAAGATTAGAAAATGGGAAAAATAAACTGTAGAATAGGGGGGGGCGATATGGCCCTACAATAATATCACGATATTTCATGGTATTTTTGTGATAACAATACTCTTGGCGATATGACAAAACATTGATTTAAAAAAAAATCAAGAATACACTACTGCAACAAAATGAAAAGCAAATGTTATTATTGCATATGATATGATATGGCACACCCCTAACTGAGATATTAAAAATACAAGAATTTTCATCAGATTGTAACAGAAGTCAATGATCCAGAATGTCACGATACTAAATAATGCACTTCAAATATCTCCATATATCCAGGACTGAAGTAAAGTGAATGATACTGGAGATAATCTCTGGTCTCTAGTAGATTATAATGGGAAATGAGAAAAGTGTAAGTTTATATTTTTCTAAAAACAGTAAAAGTAGTACCTGATGTGATAATTAGTGATGGGTGATATGGATGATATTTTAGGGTATAATATTCTTCACCATATTCAAAAATGTTGGTGATATTATTGTGTACGATACGATATGGCACACCCCTACTGTAGACATGAGCTGGCTAAAACCAACTAGATACTAGAGCTCCAAGAAGCTGAAATACAAGAGTGTGAACACATAGGAACTGGGGTAGGGGTCCTGGTTAAGGAGAGCAGGAAAAAAGCAAGTTCAAACAAAAGAACAGACAAAAGCAGAGAAACGCAGGGGCTGTATATACCGTAGACTGGAAAAACACAGACGGTAATTAATAAAAGACTAGACAGAAACTGGGACAGCAAAATGGAGTGATCTGGGTTGAGAGGTCAGGCAGATACTATGGCAGGAAACTGGAGTGACACTGGGAGAAGAGAATGGAGTGATCTGGGATAACATGGGGCAAGAAACAAGACTTACTCTGGGGAAGGAGATCAGACCAACACTGAGGAACATGACTAAACTGACACTGAAACACTGTAGAGACGCTGTGGAGGAACACAGTACCGCTACAGTCTTATAGCCCTGCATCTGTCTCAGCTCCTGTCCCAGTGCTAAAACAAGATTGGACAGACTCTGAGACAGCAGACATGACAGACACTGGGACAGAAGACAGGACAGAGATACTATAGCAGATGAAGGCACAGACAGTGTGGCAGAAGACAGGACAGACTCTTGGGTAGGAGAACAGGTGTGATACTGGGCCAGGAGACTGGCACTGGAACCAGTGATGGAACAGATGCTGAAGTAGAAAATGTAATTCAGGCCCACGAGATAATGGGACAAAAGACTAAAGTGGTACTGGAGCAAGAGAGGGCATTGACCCTGGCACTGAATCATTAAGTGGTAGTAGGATGGGAGATGGATAGAGAATAGGGCAAAACAGTGGACTGACACTGAGACAGAAGACTGGAGGTGGGACTAAGATAAGGAGATGGTACAGCCACTGGAAGAGAGGACTGGAATAGTACTCAGACAGGAGACAGGAGACACAGAAAGGGTATGGATAGTGGCACTCAACACTGTAGTGGTACTAGGAAGAGTGATGGATGGACAGTAAGGCAGAAGATGGGACTGACTCTGGGACAGACTGGACAGAGACTGGGGCAAAAGAGGGTACTGACAGTGGGGCAGGAGACTGGACTGGTATTGGGGTGGAGGACTGGAGTCGTACTGGGGCATGAGACTGGACTAATATTGGGGTGAAGGACTGGAGTCGTACTGGGGCAGGAGACTGGACTGATAGTAAGGTGAAGGATTGGAGTGGTACTGGGGCAGAAGACTTTACTGATAGTAAGGTGAAGGACTGGAGTGGTACTGGGGCAGAAGACTGGACTGATATTGGGGTGAAGGACTGGAGTCATACTGGGGCAGGAGACTGGACTGATAGTAAGGTGGAGGACTGGAGTGGTACTGGGGCAAAAGACTGGACTGATAGTCAGGTGGAGGATTGGAGTGGTACTGGGGCAGGAGACTGGACTGATAGTGAGGTGGAGGATTGGAGTGGTACTGGGGCAAAAGACTGGACTGATAGTCAGGTGGAGGATTGGAGTGGTACTGGGGCAGAAGACTGGACTGATAGTGAGGTGAAGGATTGGAGTGGTACTGGGGCAGGAGACTGGACTGATAGTCAGGTGGAGGATTGGAGTGGTACTGGGGCAGAAGACTGGACTGATAGTGAGGTGAAGGATTGGAGTGGTACTGGGGCAAAAGACTGGACTGATAGTCAGGTGGAGGATTGGAGTGGTACTGGGGCAGAAGACTGGACTGATAGTGAGGTGAAGGATTGGAGTGGTACTGGGGCAAAAGACTGGACTGATAGTCAGGTGGAGGATTGGAGTGGTACTGGGGCAAAAGACTGGACTGATAGTGAGGTGGAGGATTGGAGTGGTACTGGGGCAGGAGACTGGACTGATAGTGAAGTGAAGGATTGGAGTGGTACTGGGGCAGGAGACTGGACTGATAGTCAGGTGGAGGATTGGAGTGGTACTGGGGCAGGAGACTGGACTGATAGTGAAGTGAAGGATTGGAGTGGTACTGGGGCAGGAGACTGGACTGATAGTGAGGTGGAGGATTGGAGTGGTACTGGGGCAAAAGACTGGACTGATAGTGAGGTGGAGGATTGGAGTGGTACTGCGGCAGGAGACTGGACTGATAGTGAGGTGAAGGATTGGAGTGGTACTGGGGCAGGAGACTGGACTGATAGTGAGGTGAAGGATTGGAGTGGTACTGGGGCAGGAGACTGGACTGATAGTGAGGTGGAGGATTGGAGTGGTACTGGGGCAGGAGACTGGACTGATAGTGAAGTGAAGGATTGGAGTGGTACTGGGGCAAAAGACTGGACTGATAGTGAGGTGGAGGATTGGAGTGGTACTGCGGCAGGAGACTGGACTGATAGTGAGGTGGAGGATTGGAGTGGTACTGGGGCAGGAGACTGGACTGATAGTCAGGTGGAGGATTGGAGTGGTACTGCGGCAGGAGACTGGACTGATAGTGAGGTGGAGGATTGGAGTGGTACTGGGGCAAAAGACTGGACTGATAGTGAGGTGGAGGATTGGAGTGGTACTGGGGCAGGAGACTGGACTGATAGTGAGGTGGAGGATTGGAGTGGTACTGGGGCAGGAGACTGGACTGATAGTGAGGTGGAGGATTGGAGTGGTACTGGGGCAGGAGACTGGACTGATAGTCAGGTGGAGGATTGGAGTGGTACTGGGGCAGGAGACTGGACTGATAGTGAGGTGGAGGATTGGAGTGGTACTGGGGCAGGAGATTGGACTGATAGTGAGGTGGAGGATTGGAGTGGTACTGGGGCAGGAGACTGGACTGATAGTGAGGTGGAGGATTGGAGTGGTACTGGGGCAGGAGACTGGACTGATAGTGAAGTGAAGGATTGGAGTGGTACTGGGGCAGGAGACTGGACTGATAGTGAGGTGGAGGATTGGAGTGGTACTGGGGCAAAAGACTGGACTGATAGTGAGGTGGAGGATTGGAATGGTACTGCGGCAGGAGACTGGACTGATAGTGAGGTGAAGGATTGGAGTGGTACTGGGGCAGGAGACTGGACTGATAGTGAGGTGGAGGATTGGAGTGGTACTGGGGCAGGAGACTGGACTGATAGTGAGGTGGAGGATTGGAGTGGTACTGGGGCAGGAGACTGGGTAAGCTTGCCATAGTCTCTGCTTGTTATTCACATACACTATGTTTAAATGACTCTGTGTGTAACATACCGAACAATCTGTCTCACTCTTTATCGAGCTTGATCACTTTGATCACAGACATTATTCTCCTCCTTTGATGATTATAATTTTCCCATGAACTCATTTAGTTTCTTCAGAGAGACGCTACAAACCTCATGAACTCCTGAAACCCTTTTTTTGTGTAATCATATGTAATCAACATTCTCTGTGCATCAGTAGATTCTCCAGATCTTTAGTCTTTTTCATCAGTCACTGTTGTATCTCTCAGATCTTTCAGATCTTTGGTCTGTATGATTACAGCACCTATCTTTAATCTTCGTTCTGTTGTTGTACTTCTATCTCCGCTGTCCGCTACAGCCCAGAGGAGGATGGGTTCCTCCTGGTGGCTCTTCTTCACGATCCTGGGCAGTATTTTCTTGCTGTTGGGACCCAGAGTTCTAAAAAGAAGTTTAGCCACAAAACAAACAAATTTACTCATCTGACATCAAAGTAAGAAACTCATAATTCATTAAAAAACATTCAGAAGTTTAAGAAGTTGGTTTCTCTGAATCCTTGTCCTTCAGCTTAGTTGGTGGGTTTACCTGAAACCAGGATTAAAAGTCAGTAAAAGTGAAACCTGCTTTAGAAGCAGAAGATGAGCCCTATTAAAAAATAAACGGTTTCTTGTGGTAGAAAAGTTTGCAGTCAAACGAAGGATGAAGAGACAGAAGGGAGCAGAAAAAAAGATGAGATTTAGAAAGATTGGGGGGTTGTTTGTGGCCGCTGTGCTGCGGCTCCCTGAGCGATGCCAAGGCCGTGTCGGGTAACGCCTTCATTTGTCCATATTTCTCTCTCCTGTCCCTCAGGATTCCCCATCCTTCTGTTGCTTTATTTTTGTAATATTTTTTTGTTTTTCTCCCACGAGATCTCCATCATAGAGAAATCTGTCCAACAGTTCAGTAGACACGCTTTAAAACACCAGCACAGTCAGAGAGAGAGAGAAAATAGGAAAGAGGAATGAACGGAGGAGAGTAAGATAGTAGATAGCTGTGTATGTTAGTAGGTAGGTAGGTGGGTAGGTATGACAGTAGGAAGGTAGATAGATAGGTGGATAGGTAGGTAGGTAGATAGATAGGTGGATAGGTAGGTAGGTAGGTAAGTTAGTAAGTAGGTAGGTAGATAGGTGGGTAGGTATGTAGATAGGTGGGTAAGTAGGTAGGTAGGTTAGTAAGTAGGTAGGTAGATAGTTGGGTAGGTATGTAGATAGGTGGGTAAGTAGGTAGGTAGGTAAGTTAGTAAGTAGGTAGGTAGATAGGTGGGTAGGTATGTAGATAGGTGGGTAAGTAGGTAGGTAGGTTAGTAAGTAGGTAGGTAGATAGGTGGGTAGGTATGTAGATAGGTGGGTAAGTAGGTAGGTAGGTAAGTTAGTAAGTAGGTAGGTAGATAGGTGGGTAGGTATGTAGATAGGTGGGTAAGTAGGTAGGTAGGTTAGTAAGTAGGTAGGTAGATAGTTGGGTAGGTATGTAGATAGGTGGGTAAGTAGGTAGGTAGGTAAGTTAGTAAGTAGGTAGGTAGATAGGTGGGTAGGTATGTAGATAGGTGGGTAAGTAGGTAGGTAGGTTAGTAAGTAGGTAGGTAGATAGGTGGGTAGGTATGTAGATAGGTGGGTAAGTAGGTAGGTAGGTAAGTTAGTAAGTAGGTAGGTAGATAGGTGGGTAGGTATGTAGATAGGTGGGTAAGTAGGTAGGTAGGTTAGTAAGTAGGTAGGTAGATAGGTGGGTAGGTATGTAGATAGGTGGGTAAGTAGGTAGGTAGGTAAGTTAGTAAGTAGGTAGGTAGATAGGTGGGTAGGTATGTAGATAGGTGGGTAAGTAGGTAGGTAGGTAAGTTAGTAAGTAGGTAGGTAGATAGGTGGGTAGGTATGTAGATAGGTGGGTAAGTAGGTAGGTAGGTAAGTTAGTAAGTAGGTAGGTAGATAGGTGGGTAGGTATGTAGATAGGTGGGTAAGTAGGTAGGTAGGTTAGTAAGTAGGTAGGTAGATAGGTGGGTAGGTATGTAGATAGGTGGGTAAGTAGGTAGGTAGGTAAGTTAGTAAGTAGGTAGGTAGATAGGTGGGTAGGTATGTAGATAGGTGGGTAAGTAGGTAGGTAGGTTAGTAAGTAGGTAGGTAGATAGGTGGGTAGGTATGTAGATAGGTGGGTAAGTAGGTAGGTAGGTTAGTAAGTAGGTAGGTAGATAGGTGGGTAGGTATGTAGATAGGTGGGTAAGTAGGTAGGTAGGTAAGTTAGTAAGTAGGTAGGTACTCTACAGCAGGGCAGCTTTATATATAGTAGTTAAAAACAGTGCAAACATACAATTAATAGACAAAAATGAAGTAAAATAAGCTAGAATTAGTAATAACTGAAATATGTAAGGGGATATACAAAACATACACAAGATATACTGGAGGACATATGTAGAAAGTTTTGCATAGGCAGGTTATCTAAGAAGATTAATCTATTAAAAGTGACTTAGTGATATTGTCCATAGCAGCGATATCAGAATAAATAAAATAATAGTATAATTTAATAGTAGATCTGGTAGATCTCCTGTAAGGCTGGTAGTTTGTTGCCTAGTTTGTTGTTTGTTAACAACAAACTGGTAAGTGGGTAGGTATGTTGGTAGGTGGGTTATAAGGTACGTAGATAGATGGGTAGGTGGGTAGATATGTTAATAGGTAGGTAGTTAGGTAGGTAGTTAGGTAGATATGTGGATATGTAGGTAGATAGATGGGTAGGTTTGTTAGTAGGTATGTAGGTAGGTAGATAGGTGGGTCGGAAAGTAGATAGGTTGGTAGGTTTGTTAGTAGAATGGTAGGTAGATAGGTGGTTAGGTAGGTAGATAGATGGGTAGGTTTGTTAGTAGGTAGGTAGGAAGGTAGATAGGTGGGTGGTTAGGTAGATAAGTTAGTAGGTAGGTAGATGGGTTGGTAGAAAGGTAGGTTGGTAGGTATGTAAGTTAGTAGGTAGATTGGTAGATAGGTGACTAAGTAGGTAGATAGGTAGGTAGGAGGCTAGGTAGGTAGGGAGGTATGTAGGTAAGTTGGTATGTAGGCAAGTTAGTAGGTAGGTTGGTGGGTATTTAGGTATGTTGATAAATGAGTATGTAGTTAGGTAGGTGGGTATATAGGTATGTTGGTAAGTTAGTATTTAGGTAGGTATGTAGGTGGGTATATAGGTGTGTAGGTAAGTTATTATTTAGGTAGGTGAGTATATAAGTAGGAAGGTAGGTAATAGGTAGATAGCTGTATGTAGGATGGTATGTAGGTAGGTTGGTATGTAGGTAAGTAGGTAGGCAGATAGCTACATTGGTAGATAGGTAGACAGTTCCGTAGGTAGGTATGCAGGTAAGTTTGTAGGTAGGCAGTAATGACTTCTAAGGCAATTCATGTATATATGTAAAAAGTGTGTGTGAACCAAACCGGTGTTTGTCTAACTGTATGAATCTAACAGAGTGTATACATGATTAGAGGCTGCATCTGCTTTAAGTACAATCTTTACAGACATTTTCACTCTTTTTATGGTCCTGCAGCTCAGAGACAAGAATGAGGCCTGAAATCTCTGCTCCACCCCGACAACACCCACCTTAATGAGGCTGAAGTGGCTTCTTATTTTTGTGTGTTTTATTGTATTTCAGGCTTTTCCATTCAGAACTTATATCAGTGCTACAAACACGTTACGTAAATGCTAACAGCGATTACAGCAGCTATATTAAAACCGTGATCTGAAGCGCTTCTTTGAAAGTAGAACTAACTCGAGTTCACGACTAACAAGCACCACACAGCACTTAACAGCACTCTCTTCCTGCACGCACACAGCAGCACACTGCGCTCATTAGGGTGCGGAATCAAACACGTTCCTCTCTAATATGACTTTTTATGATAAAGGAGTAAAATAATGAACTCTGAAAGTACTAGTTTGCCATGTGCTGGAGGCTGTCTGCACAGCAGGCTAATTACATGAATTTAGCTGTCAAATTTATTTAACGTACCCCCAGAATCATTCGTTGTACCCCTGAGTGCACATATTACAGTTTAGGAACCACCGATCTAACCCAATCCTGTTGTTTCACTGTATCTGTGTTTATCTGTAAGATAAATAGTTTTAGACTCATTTTCTGTCGTAATAACAATCAAGTGTTAAGTGATAAGGTGGGACCACAGACACACTCCACACAGACACTGGGAGACCATACAGACTCCACACAGACACTGGGAGACCATACAGACTCCACACAGACACTAGGAGATCGTATACACTCCACACAGACACTGGGAGACCATACAGACTCCACACAGACACTGGGAGACCATACACACTCCACACAGACACTGGGAGACCATACACACTCCACACAGACACTGGGAGACCATACAGACTCCACACAGACACTAGGAGACCATACACACTCCACACAGACACTGGGAGACCATACACACTCCACACAGACACTGAAAGACCATACACACTCCACACAGACACTGGGAGACCGTACACACTCCACACAGACACTGGGAGACCGTACACACTCCACACAGACACTGGGAGACCGTACACACTCCACACAGACACTGGGAGACCGTACACACTCTACACAGACACTGGGAGACCATACACACTCCACACAGACACTGGGAGACCGTACACACTCAACACAGACACTGGGAGACCATACACACTCCACACAGACACCGGGAGACCATACACACTCCACACAGACACTAGGAGACCGTATACACTCCACACAGACACCGGGAGACCATACACACTCCACACAGACACTGGGAGACCGTACACACTCCACACAGACACTGGGAGACCGTACACACTCCACACAGACACTGGGAGACCGTACACACTCTACACAGACACTGGGAGACCATACACACTCCACACAGACACTGGGAGACCGTACACACTCAACACAGACACTGGGAGACCATACACACTCCACACAGACACTGGGAGATCATACACACTCCACACAGACACTGGGAGACCATACACACTCCACACAGACACTGAGAGACCATACAGACTCCACACAGACACTGAGAGACCATACACACTCCACACAGACACTGGGAGACCATACACACTCCACACAGACACTGGGAGACCATACACACTCCACACAGACACTGGGAGACCATACACACTCCACACAGACACTGAGAGACCATACACACTCCACACAGACACTGGGAGACCATACACACTCCACACAGACACTGAGAGACCATACACACTCCACACAGACACTGGGAGACCATACACACTCCACACAGACACTGGGAGACCGTACACACTCCACACAGACACTGGGAGACCGTACACACTCCACACAGACACTGGGAGACCGTACACACTCCACACAGACACTGGGAGACCGTACACACTCCACCAGCTAGAAAGACTCTTCTCCATCTAAACAGGACAGGGTGGATGTAGTGTGGGTGGTGGTAGCTGTGTCGTGTTTGTAAACAGTCCCACAGTTTTCTTTCTCAGATCTGAAGCTGAATTTGTTTAAATTATTGAGCTTTGAAGGTCCGGCGTCCTGCTGATCTACGCGCTACAGCGTCTGAAACTGGGCATGCCATAACACCAAATTTCCAAAATCTTCTCTCAAGTTTTCAGCGTGCTCTGTATTTTGAGGAATACGCATGTTTTTTTTTGACCCGTATGAATATTTTATGGGGTGTTATCGCTCCCTGCTGGGCTGACATGCACATGCGAGTGTTTTCTGTGTTCCTGTGTGAATGTGGAGGTTTTTGGAAACACTGGATGAAAATATTTTCAAGTCCAGTGGGGTTTTTTTTACGTCATGGAGGAACAGCAGAGCAATGTAACGCAAAACTGACTCGCTGTTAGGCGCATGACTGGATACTGACCACCATACACATATTTTAATAACGTACTGTGAAGAGATCAAAACTATAAAATAAGAGGTATGGAATTATTCCTGGAGCAGAATAAAACATCTAGTTGTGGTTTAAAGGCTAAGAACAATTTATGGACCCTCCTGGTGATTTTACATTGTTTTAGATACTGAAAATATATACACATAATTTAAAACGAAATTCTGCTTAATTTGCTTTAAAATAGACTATTTTAATTAAATTGACAGAAAAACCCGAGCTCGCTACGGAAACTCCTGAACGCTACTGTGTGACGTCACTAGTGGACAACAGTGAACAGCGCCGCGGTCCAACAGCACTATGACTGACTGGAACTGAGAATGTTCCAGAACTGCTTCTTCAGATTCTGGTGATATTTCTGAATTTGAATGTGAAAGAGCTGTAATGTAGAAATAGACCACCATATCACTTAGTCCTGATACTTTTAGACCACCATATCACTTAGTCCTGATACTTTTAGTCCACCGTATCACTTAGTCCTGATACTTTTAGACCACCAGATCACTTAGTCCTGATACTTTTAGACCACCATATCACTTAGTCCTGATACTTTTAGACCACCATATCACTTAGTCCTGAAACTTTTAGACCACCATATCACTTAGTCCTGATACTTTTAGTCCACCGTATCACTTAGTCCTGATACTTTTAGACCACCATATCACTTAGTCCTAAGACTTTTAGACCACCATATCACTTAGTCCTGGTACTTTTACACTACCATATCACTTAGTCCTGATACTTTTAGACCACCATATCACTTAGTCCTGATACTTTTACACTACCATATCACTTAGTCCTGATACTTTTAGTCCACCGTATCACTTAGTCCTGATACTTTTAGACCACCAGATCACTTAGTCCTGATACTTTTAGACCACCATATCACTTAGTCCTAAGACTTTTAGACCACCATATCACTTAGTCCTGATACTTTTAGACCACCATATCACTTAGTCCTGATACTTTTACACTACCATATCACTTAGTCCTAAGACTTTTACACTACCATATCACTTAGTCCTGATACTTTTAGACCACCAGATCACTTAGTCCTGATACTTTTAGACCACCATATCACTTAGTCCTAAGACTTTTAGACCACCATATCACTTAGTCCTAAGACTTTTTGACCACCATATCACTTAGTCCTGATACTTTTAGTCCACCCTATCACTTAGTCCTAAGACTTTTAGACCACCATATCACTTAGTCCTGATACTTTTAGTCCACCGTATCACTTAGTCCTAAGACTTTTAGACCACCATATCACTTAGTCCTGATACTTTTAGACAACCATATCACTTAGTCCTGCTACTTTTGAACCACCGTATCACTTAGTCCTGAGACTTTTAGTCAAACCACACCCACAACAGCAGCTCATCCTGAGTGTAAACAGTATCGAGCTAAACAACCAACATTATTCATGACCACAGCCTAGCAACCAGCCTAGCAACCAGATATAGAGATATACACTCAGATATAGAGGTACAGTTATTGTAGTAGATATGATGAAAGTGAACTCGCTCTCATACGACTCTATACATCTTCATAATTTAGCTACGTTGGCTTAGCATAACCACCAGACTTAGCAAGTGAAGCTAACGTTAGCTAACATCAGCTAAAGCAGGCTCAGTATCTTACCTGGTTCACCTCCACGTACACGGAGGATCTAGAACTCCTCTCACTGGTTTTCTTACAGGCCAGACTTAAGATCCAGTCATCGTGTAAGACTACGTCCCCTAGAGATAATCTTCAGACTGAGATGATCTACAGATGGAGTGAGAGGACGCTCCTTTCTAAATGTGGCCGTTTAAAGTTGACAGATTTAGACCACTTTCTGGATATTTGGGGGTCTTTGGGTCATTTGTGTTTCGGGGTCCACTGAACATCCAATTACTGCAGCCAGAAACAACAACACCTTTCTGTCACTGTGTATTACTGTAAGTGCATCTTCTAGCGTTGTTGTCCACCATCACCTACATCACACATGTATCACCTGCGGCAGCTTTCGAACAGTGGGCGGAGCTAAACAGTCTTTTAAACCCTATTCCTTGACTTTGTTAAAAATAAAATGTTTTCTGTCTTTTAATAATCACGAGTTAGGATCAAACTCTGCTGTATGTATGTGTTTTTGACATTTTCATATTAGCTGGTGCTCATTAGCCCTTAAAGAATGTTTCGAGGGTCTTTTAGAAATGAGCTCATTTGCTCTGATGCAGGTTTACATACTTTGAACATTCTGACCAGCAGCTTCATGAGGAGCCACATGAGCTGCTTCTCTAACAGGACTGAAGAAGATAGTGTAGATGCTGAGATCTTGTTCTGATAAACAGGTTTGGTGGTTTTATAGCTCTTATAAAAATATACATTCTCATTTTTACATTTAAATACACTCAAATGTTTGTTTTAGTAATATTTGTGTACCAACTTCACTGTTTACACTCGTCTCTCAACACATTCGGATCTGTTCAGTGAGGTGTCTCCAAGCTTTTGACTCGGGAACAATCATTTATTCAGGAAAGTTCTGTAAGCTTGGACGTACGGCTGACAGTGGAGTTGGCGAGTGTTAGTTTTGTCTGAGCTGCTAAACAAGACGAAGCAGTTTTTATACTAATGTATATATAAATTCAGATCAGCTTCAGCACATTCACCGGTCAGTAAATGGTCAGTGTGGTTGGACACTTTAGGGGGAACGAGAGAAAATCTTCTATACACAGTCTTTCTAAAGCACAGCCTTAATGTTTTCTGCCTCGAGTCCTTCAGTCTCTCGCTCTATAGGCCAGGAGGAGGGGTCATTTCAGAGTGTGTGAGCCGTGTGTGTGTGTATGTGTGTGAGCAGTGCACGGGGGGGTCGGGGGGAGGGAGGTTGGGTTTAATAACCATTCGTTCGTGAATAGAGCGAGGTGTTAGGTAAAACTGTATTATGCATTCACAAGAAAGGATAATGCTTTAATGCTCGGTCCATTTCATCTTTCTATCATTTGACAATTCGCTGTCAGCCAGGCATTCATCTTCCTCCAGCAGCAAAAAAAGCAAACAAACTCAAATCTGCTGTTGCCAAGGCACCAAAACATGCACCGTATAAAATAGGTATATTCCATTGTGGGGGAAAAAAGCACTGAAGAACGTTGAATCCTGTGCCGAACTCTATTCTTCCTCTTTTAATGCTACAGTAACCTTGAGCTCCTCTCGGAATATTCTGTGAGTTTCTCACCGACTGAGCAGAACTGCAGGGATAGACTGATTGATTTATAGCAAGTTTACTGATAAACCCAGTTCATTGTGTTCATCAATCCATCCGTCCATCATCTTCTGCTGTATCCTGATAATCTATGGACGGGTCGAGATTCCATTACATGGCCAACACACACTCACACCTACAGGCAGTTTAGAGTGAGGATCCTAACATACATGTGTTTGGACTGTGGGAGGAAACCGGAGTACCCGGAGGTACACCACCGTACTAACCACTACACCACCGTACTAACCACTACACCACCGTACTAACCACTACACCACCGTACTAACCACTACACCACTGTACTAACCACTACACCACCGTACTAACCACTACACCACCGTACTAACCACTACACCACCGTACTAACCACTACACCACCGTACTAACCACTACACCACCGTACTAACCACTACACCACCATACTAACCACTACACCACCATACTAACCACTACACCACCATACTAACCACTACACCACCATACTAACCACTACACCACCGTACTAACCACTACACCACCGTACTAACCACTACACCACCGTACTAACCACTACACCACCGTACTAACCACTACACCACTGTACTAACCACTACACCACCGTACTAACCACTACACCACCGTACTAACCACTACACCACCGTACTAACCACTACACCACCGTACTAACCACTACACCACCATACTAACCACTACACCACCGTACTAACCACTACACCACCATACTAACCACTACACCACCATACTAACCACTACACCACCATACTAACCACTACACCACCATACTAACCATTACACCACCGTACTAACCACTACACCACCATACTAACCACTACACCACCGTACTAACCACTACACCACCGTACTAACCACTACACCACCGTACTAACCACTACACCACCTTACTAACCACTACACCACCATACTAACCACTACACCACCGTACTAACCACTACACCACCGTACTAACCACTACACCACCGTACTAACCACTACACCACCGTACTAACCACTACACCACCAGACTAACCACTACACCACCGTACTAACCACTACACCACCATACTAACCACTACACCACCGTACTAACCACTACACCACCGTACTAACCACTACACCACCGTACTGACCACTACACCACCGTACTAACCACTACACCACCATACTGACCACTACACCACCGTACTAACCACTACACCACCATACTGACCACTACACCACCGTACTAACCACTACACCACCATACTGACCACTCTACGACCGTACTAACAACTACACCACCATACTAACCACTACACCACCGTACTAACCACTACACCACCATACTGACCACTACACCACCATACTGACCACTACACCACCACACTAACCACTACACCACCGTACTAACCACTACACCACCGTACTGACCACTACACCACCATACTAACCACTACACCGCCATACTAACCACTACACCACCATACTAACCACTACACCACCACACTAACCAATACACCACCATACTAACCACTACACCACCATACTGACCACTACACCACCATACTGACCACGACACCACCACACTAACCACTACACCACCACACTAACCACTACACCACCACACTAACCACTACACCACCGTACTAACCACTACACCACCGTACTAACCACTACACCACCACACTAACCACTACACCACCACACTAACCACTACACCACCGTACTAACCACGACACCACCACACTAACCACTACACCACCACACTAACCACTACACCACCGTACTAACCACTACACCACCGTACTGACCACTACACCACCATACTAACCACTACACCGCCATACTAACCACTACACCACCGTACTAACCACTACACCACCACACTAACCACTACACCACCATACTAACCACTACACCACCATACTGACCACTACACCACCATACTAACCACTACACCACCATACTAACCACTAGACCACCGTACTAACCACTACATCACCGTACTAACCACTACACCACCATACTAACCACTAGACCACCGTACTAACCACTACATCACCGTACTAACCACAACACCACCGTACTAATCACTACACCACCGTACTAACCACTACACCACCGTACTGACCACTACACCACCATCCTAACCACTACACCACCGTACTAACCACTACACCACCGTACTAACCACTACACCACCATACTAACCACTACACCACCATACTGACCACTACACCACCATACTGACCACTACACCACCACACTAACCACTACACCACCGTACTAACCACTACACCACCGTACTGACCACTACACCACCATACTAACCACTACACCGCCATACTAACCACTACACCACCATACTAACCACTACACCACCACACTAACCACTACACCACCATACTAACCACTACACCACCATACTGACCACTACACCACCATACTAACCACGACACCACCACACTAACCACTACACCACCACACTAACCACTACACCACCATACTAACCACTACACCACCACACTAACCACTACACCACCGTACTAACCACGACACCACCACACTAACCACTACACCACCACACTAACCACTACACCACCGTACTCACCACTACACCACCGTACTGACCACTACACCACCACACTAACCACTACACCACCACACTAACCACTACACCACCACACTAACCACTACACCACCACACTAACCACTACACCACCGTACTCACCACTACACCACCGTACTGACCACTACACCACCGTACTGACCACTACACCACCATACTAACCACTAGACCACCGTACTAACCACTACATCACCGTACTAACCACTACACCACCGTACTAATCACTACACCACCATACTGACCACTACACCACCGTACTGACCACTACACCACCGTACTGACCACTACACCACCGTACTGACCACTACACCACCATCCTAACCACTACACCACCGTACTAACCACTACACCACCAAACTAACCACTACACCACCATACTAACCACTACACCACCATACTGACCACTACACCACCATACTGACCACGACACCACCACACTAACCACTACACCACCACACTAACCACTACACCACCGTACTAACCACTACACCACCACACTAACCACTACACCACCATACTAACCACTACACCACCACACTAACCACTACACCACCGTACTCACCACTACACCACCGTACTGACCACTACACCACCGTACTAACCACTACACCACCGTACTAACCACTACACCACCGTACTGACCACTACACCACCATACTGACCACTAGACCACCGTACTAAACACTACATCACCGTACTAACCACTACACCACCGTACTAATCACTACACCACCTTACTAACCACTACACCACCATACTAACCACTAGACCACCGTACTAACCACTACATCACCGTACTCACCACTACACCACCGTACTAATCACTACACCACCGTACTAACCACTACACCACCGTACTAACCACTACACCACCATACTAACCACTACACCACCATACTAACCACTACACCACCATACTAACCACTACACCACCATACTAACCACTACACCACCGTACTAACCACTACACCACCATACTAACCACTACACCACCATACTAACCACTACACCACCATACTAACCACTACACCACCATACTAACCACTACACCACCATACTAACCACTGTGTTCTAACGACGTAGGCTAACGCTGCCCTGTCTAAATGTTTTAATATACATAAATACATTCTACCATACTTCATATAAGTATCATCTGTGCAGGCAGAGCTGTACATGAGGCTGCTGGTGGCTTAAATCACACAAACTAGAAGTCAGCTTCTTATTTGTTGGCTTCCTGATCACATTTTTCCAAACACATAAAACCTGAACTCTATTACTGGCACTTTCTATTAGTCATGATATAAATATCAGTTTTTTCTCTTTATTAATTCAAACTTGTTCTTATTTTATGAAATATCAGGTGTGTCTATAACCCTTTAGACCCCAGCAGAACACTTGAAGGCTTCCCATTTAAAATAAAAGCAAAATATATCAAAAAAAAGGTAAAAAAAAAAAAAAAAAGACAATTACAAGTTCATTTTTTGATAGAAAAGTGGGTAGAAATGAAAACAGAGCTGTCAGTTCAGCACTGAAGGGCATTTACATTCTAATAGGCTTGTAAGTGTAATATTGAAAACTCATTTAAAAATTCCTAGAAATTAAGAAAGGGATATGAAATGAATTGATTACAACAAGCAATTATGTTCTTCATCATTAATTCTTAACGATGGAAAAAGATCAAAAACAGCGTATAGCTAAAGGCTGCACGCTCAGCCTAAAACCTCCCTCCAGCTACAATTTACCCAGCCTCCTCATTTCTTTGAACTGAATTGAACCAAAGACCGGAGTGAAAGAGATAACCGGCGCGGCTGAACGACACCTGAGCGTCCTCGTGTGTGCTGAAGTCAGAACCTGTGTGTTTAATATTAAAGAGATAAAGACAGGTTAGAAAATCATCATGTAAAAATTAATTACAGCTGAAATTTAGCTTTCGCGTTTCGAGGGAGTCCGCCTCGGCTCACCTACACGCTCACTACACTGATCCTGCCTCAGCCTTTAAATTACAATCCAACTCTGGATAACAAGCCAACTCCTCTGCTCCTGTTCCAGACGGGTTGCTGTGAAATGTTTCAGATACATGCGTGTAGAAAATCCCACATACACAATTCTATAGTTTCTGTCTCACCCACACACTCCATAACGATGCAGCTGTAACAGTTTCTTCATCTCCTAACACTGCTTCATTAGACTGCTGAACAGGAGAATTTCTAAACTACAGATCTGTAGTTTATCTTATAGCAGAACCTTATATATGTATTTCAACTTGTAGCTGTTCAAATGGAGGAAACAATCACAGATTAAGATCCCTTTTAATTTTAATTTGTGTAGAATATGAATACAGTCTGTAGAATTTTAGTAGAAGTTCAGTGGATTTTTGTAGACTCAACAGACCCTGTTGAATTTTTTGTAGAACATCAAAAGATTCAGATTTTCGTTTCGTTTAGTTTAGAGTTAAGTAGAATCCAGTAAAATCTTATTTGACTGCTGAATTAGGGCAGAATCAAGATAGACTGTTGAATTTTTAATAGCAGTTCAGCAGAATCTAATAGAATCTTGAGTACTTTAGTAGAATCTAGTAGAATTGCAGTAGACTGTGGAATCTCATAGACTCTCAATAGACCCCAATGTTTGTTCAGTCTCATTTTTTTTATAATCTCAGTAGATTCTGTAGGATTTTAGTAAAAGTTCAGTAAAATTTAGTAGAATCTCAATAAATCCTGTTGAATCTTAGATAAATCTCAAAAGACTATTACATTTTAATAGAAGTTTAGCAGAATTTAGTAGAATTGTAATAGATTTTCTTGAATCTGAGTAGATTCTATAGAATATGAATAGAACCAAAGTAGAATCCAATGTGATTTTAATAGATTGTTGAATTTTAGTGCAATCTCAATAGAGGTTTAAAGTTCATAGACATACAATAGACCCTATTTATATTGTATAGAACCCCAATAGATTCAGGAGAAGTCCTGTAGAATCTAGTAGAATCTCAATAAATCCTGTTGAATTTTTGCTAAATTTAGTGGATGTTCAGTAGATTCTCAATAAGAATTTGAATAGAATTTTAATGAAAGGCCAATATACTGTATAATGTTAGAAGTTCAGGGGAATCTTATAGACTCTCAATAGACCCCTATGTTTGTACATTTTTTTTGCATAATCAGTAGATTCTGTAAGATTTTAGTAAAAGTTCAGTAGAATCTAGTAGAATCTCAGTATCCTGTTGAATTTTTGCAATATCTCTGTTGATTCTGTAGAATTTTAGTACAACCTCAGTAGAGTGTAATATGATTTTAATAGATTGTTGACTTTTATTGAAATCTTAGTAGAGATTCAAAGTTCTGTGGAATTTAATAGATGTTGTATTTTTATATTATATTTTTATATATTTTATGGAATCCCAATATATTCAGTACAAGTCCTGTAGAATCTCATTTGGCTGTTGATTTTTAGAGGAATCAAGACAGACTGTTGAATTTTTGCTAAATTTAGTAGATTAAGTAGAATCTAGTAATATCTCGTAGACTCCACTGTAGTATCTCAATACACTCTGTTGACCGTAAGATCTAGTAATATCTAGTATAAATTCAGTAGCATCATGAGAATCTGTACAAATTTAATTTAATTAAAAGATTTAATAGACTGTGAGTAGATTTTTTTAGACATTCGGTATAATCTGGTAATATTGATTAACTGTAGAATAATTTCAGAAGCAGTTCAGCAGAATCTCAGTAGAAAGTCTATCACTCAGTAATTCCATCTAGTTATCTGTGAACTATTTTGCTAAAGGTCACGTTTTCTCACATTCAGTCGAATATTAATAAAAGCTGTGTGTGAGGCGTCAGGTGCAGTGAAATATTGCACTGGAGAAACTACTTTCATCTTCGTTTGAAGATATTTTCCGGTCTTCCATTCAAACACACAGTTATTAAATGAATATTGGTTGCTGTGTTTCGCAGCTCGTTAGCAAAAAACAGCAGAACTCTCAGCAGCATCTGCGTATAATCACAGGAAATTACAGCAGAACTGCTTATAACCGCTTATTGACAAACTGATTAGTGATGACCTTCAAAAGGGGCTTCAGTTTTACTGAAGATACACACACGTATATATAAAGGCCGTGTTTATGTCCCGGCTGCTGTCCAGGACTGTGCGAAGAGAAGCTTCGGAGCTCATTTCGGAATGCAAATATAAATCCCGACTACAATGAATCTTAAACATTATGATTACGCTGGATCTATTAACGTGCCAGTTTAAAAGCCGAGCATCATTATGGCTCATATCGAAATCCATCAGCAGACGTAAGGTTTAATAATTGCAGTCATGATTATGGATTATGGAGGACGCCTGAGGGCTGATAACCCAGACGAGCGTGGATGGTAGCGGGACTGCGTTTGGAAGGCTGGCTGGCTGTCGGCTGGCTGATCAGCTGCAGATTGTCCAGCAGCACAATCACTTTGTGTGGGGTCTCTACGCCAGAGGTAATTACCTGGATCCAAACTTCACAGAACAGGTAATATGAATGTGTATCCCTTTAACAAACAGTATTCCGAATGTCCAGTGTACTGCACAGGTGCTGCATGTATTCCACCTCTATAAAAATCATGGAAAGTTATGTTTATTCGGGAATGACAGTAGATAGTATAGTATATTTCACCATCCAGCATACTGGACAAAAAATTACAAACCAATTAATATATTTATTAAACGTATTACATAAAAATCAGACCTGACCTGAAAATGGTGTGGGTGTGGCTAATGAGCTGCTTAATTGACAGCTCTCTATATACTTCTAGTTGCTACTATATGCTACTAGAACTTCTAGTCCTCATTGAGAGCTTACATCTTTGATACAAAGAACTACAAAGTTCTCCGACATGGTCAGGAGAGCTGATAAAATGGGCAATGCTAAGCAAATCCCTTCTAATGCACAACATGGGACCTGTATTTTTTTAATACATGTCATTAAACATCTTGTTTTTGATCCTAAATCAATATTTAAATTCTTATTTATTTACTTCATGAACAAAAACAGTGTTTGTAAATATGTTCCCAACTACAAATGATCAAACTTCTTTTAAAGATACAGACAATAAAATCTCAGTCGGGTCACTTTTAACCAGGTTGTGCACTAAAGGGTTAAATAAGAAAGAAACCACAGATTTAGGTTACCTGGGAGGAATAAGTATGAGATAGTTTTTCTATAGTAGCTTTTGATAGTAATATAATATATCGGTAATATACACACTTACAAAGGTTCTGTAGCAAAGGCAGTGTTTCTATTTAGAACCTCTTTATGCTGAAAGAGTTATTTGCATAGTGAAATGGTTCTTTAGATTGAGGGAGAGTATATTGTGTACGTGGTTCTATATAGAAAATTATTAAATATAATTCTATGACATTGAGCAGCTGTCACGGTCATGCCCTGTTTTCCTTCTGTTGGTCTATGTCCTTGTTTATTTGTCCTTTCATTCCAATGTGCTTCTATTTTGGTCATGTGATCCTCTTGTCTCCTCCCCCCACCTGCTCTGAGTTGGTGTCTCCTCCCTGTCCCAGGTGTTCCCGGTTTCCTTTGTCTACTTATATCCTCTGTTTGCTCCTGTCCTTGGTCGTCATTAGGCGTGTTCGACTTCACCCGGCACTGCAGTCCGATCGCCGCCTGGCTCGGTGCGGTGAATGCCGGTTAGTTTTTTTGCCCGACTTGAGTTGGCGCCACCGTCGCTTCACGAAGACATACGATGTCAACATCTCACAAGTGTGAGGAGCTGCAGGCTTTACACACAGTCGCTGCATCTCCTCTAAAACTCTTTAAAGACCTCATATTTACACTAATACCATCATATCTAGTAGCAGGACAGTTCATGTTCATACAGTGTTCAACATATTTATTTTTAATAATTACTATTTCAGATCATGAGGAAGCTCCAGTGCTGTAGATTTATACTCTTATGATATGTGAGAGTCTTTAAAAGCACTACATCACTACTGTGTTTGGATTTATTTTTCTTTCTACTCTTTCTAATTCTTTTCTTTCTTTTTTATTATTTTTCCACTGCATCTACTTCGTCAGCTGTAAAGAGAACTAACACCCGCCGTTGTTCATATAGGCTGCAGGTGGCGACCGACCCGGTACGAGTCTCTGCGGGGCGGGTTCCGGTCATACTCTCTCTTTCTGGAGCGGTCGTCCTTCTTACGCTCATCACCCCTCCTGAGAGGAAACAGGAAGTGAAGATTCAACCTTTACAAATATCAACTTCACAGTTGCTTCTTAATGGGAGCCAACAGGCTCAAGTTATATCCCAACCTGGGACACCGCATACCTAAACATCTACAAAACACAGTATAAGTATAATAAAAAAACTGAGACTTTGAAGTGTTCTTTCTGTGCAACATCTGCTTTTTATAACTAACAGCAAATCATACAGTGTCAGAAACCACACGCAAGTCTACTGGAGATCACTAAACATCTCTACATGGTTTGAAGCCAGCGTGTGACGATTTAAAGCTGGTACCATGTGAATCTGTGGAGTTTAACCTTCCATTACTTGTAGCTACACAGTCTGGACCCACTCATTCATGTGAAAGACACTCTCAACTGATTTGGGTCTGAATTCATCCTTGCAGATCACGTACACCATACATGTTGATGGTCTTCTCTGGGGTGGATGTGATCTTCCAGCAAGACAATGTGACACGTCACACGGCTAGAAATGTCCCACACTGGTTGGAAAAGTTAACCAAGACTTCCAAGTTCTACCCTGGACCCCCATTTCCCCAGGCCTGAACCCAATTGAGCCTCTGTGGGACCAGTTCAACAAGAGTTGAGGCTCTTTTCTAACCTCCTCCCCCCACTGCGTCCAGCTGCTCTCGCTGACCACCAAGGCCAGACGCAGCCATATCCCGAACAAGCTTATTGTCTATATGTGTTTATATGGTTGTAGTGTGATAGTGTGGATGTTGTTTTTGAATTTCTGTTTTTTTTGTTCAAGTATGGCTGATAATTAGTGATGGCCAGATGAAGCCTTATAAAGCATTGGTGCTTTTCCTCCAGGTGGTTCAAAAAAAGGTTCTTTTCTCGAAGCTTCCTGCTGGCCAAAACCTTTATTGTCATTTCAACTATTTGTAATGGCCTCTTGAAACGTTGTCAGCCTGGAAATAAACACTGCCAAATGTATATGTGTGTACATATATATATATATATATATATATATATATATATATATATATATATATATATATATATATATATATATATATATATATATATATTCATTTCAGGTGGTTCATTCATTTGTTTATTTGATCTGTGTTTGATTGTGTGAGTGATGCTCACAAAGCTCTGTTAATTAAAAAACACCTGCCAGTATGATTTCATGTCAGTAAGTAAATATTAAAACTGTTGCAGGGGTTTTAAGAGATGGGACAGTGATGGTGGGGTGAAGATAACTTACATTTTTATTAAGAAACAATAAATCACACCAATACTCGAACCACGTCCTGAACCAGCGAGACTTCAGACGTCATCAGTGACATCACTCGCCCTTAACGAAGCAAACCTCCATACACTCTTCATAAACAGGGGTCCTGGATTTCTCGACACCAGCTCCCACCAACCAACCTGGTCGTTGGTTTCTTTTGTAGATGTGCCAGTGAGTCAGTGTTTCTATTTTCTTGTTTTCTTTTGTTATCTTGTGTTTTGTTTCTTAATAAACAGCCATCCAGCTTGCACCTGCATCCTACCTCCTCAACCTCCTCACTCGTGACAGTTTTTCTATAGCAGCTTTTGATATCAATATAATATATCTATAATATACACACTTACAAAGGTTCTTTAGCAAAGGCAATGGTTCTATTATGCTGAAAGAGTTATTTGCATAGTGAAATGGTTGTTCAGATTGAGGGAGAATGTATTGTGTATGTGGTTCTATATAGAAAATGATTAAATATGATTATATGACATATTAAGGAGGTTTCATCCATCAGCTTCATCGTCCCAGGATAAAAGCAAACATCCTGGATTATTGAGTAATGGCAATATTGTAGGTACTTCCTATTTAACGATGCTTCTTTCTGAATACAGTCTTCACTAAAGTGCAGTCGAGCTCACAAGTTTCAGGAGAAAAGAGAAAAGAGACGGCCGAGCTGTGAAAACAGAAAGCAGGGCGAGAAAGAAAGTTCTTGAGGGCTTTCAGAAACATTTCTGCTGTTCCAGTAAGTAGGTCATCAATGAGGCCTTTGGAAAAATAACCCGCGGCAGTGAAGCAGATTGCAGTCGGGCATTACTGAGGGCAGTCCTGCGGTCAGTTGTATCCTCGGGGGGCCTCAGGGGTAAAGGTCCTGTAGGCTTTAATGAAGAGTTCCCAATTAAATACCCATTGATCGCCTGCTGGACGCTGAGAGGGATTTCAGTTTCAGTTCCAGCACTCGGGTCACCGTGACGGACCTGCTGAACCGTCCTGGGGGTCATGGAAACTGGCAGTTGACGTTAAGGGTGGACGCCGAGGGCGAACATCAAGAGTGAGCGCATAGAGTGGACACGTAGAGCGAATGCCAGCTCTGCTCGGGGGGTTCAGAGCGGACGCTGAGAGCGGACACTGAGGGTGGACGCTGAGACAACATATAATGATGACACTCAGAGATTGGAGGCTAAAAGTAGATCCTGAGAACAGACACTGAGTGAACCTAGTGAGTGGATGTGGAGAGTGGACATTAAGAGATGGTATTTGGAGTGAACGTTTATAACAGACATACTGACAGAGGACGTTGGGAGTAGGCATTGAGGGTAAATGCTGAAAATGGACACTGAGAATAGGGACAGGGAGTGGACACTAAAAGTAGCCCCTGAGAGTGAGTGTAGAGAGTGGATTCTGAGACTGGGTGTAGAGAGTGGACACAGAGTGAGCACAGATAGTGGACACTAAGAGTAGATGCTGAGAGTGAGCATACCGAGTGGACATTGAAAGTAAGCATAGTTGTAGGACGCTAAGAGTGGGCATTGAAAATCCCATTTGGAGTGGACACTAGGATAGGCATTGAGGATGGATGCTAAGAGTGGACAATGTAAATGGGGCCTGGGAGTGGACACTGATTGAGCATACAGAGTGGACACTGAAAGTGAGCATAGAGAGTGGACACTGCGCGTGAGAAAAGAGAGTAGACACTGAGCGTGAGCATAGAGAGTGGATGCTAACAGTGCGAACAGAGAGTGGACACTGAGCGTGAGCATAGAGAGTGGATGCTAACAGTGCAAATAGAGAGTGGACACTGAGAGTGAGCATAGAGAGTGGATGCTGAGAGTGAGCATACCGCGTGGACATTGAAAGTAAGCATAGTTGTAGGACTCTAAGAGTGGGCATTGAGAATGCCATTTGGAGTGGACACTAGGAATAGGCATTGAGGATGGATGCTGAGAGTAGACAATGTGTATGGGGCCTGGGAGTGGACACTGAATGAGCATAGAGAGTGGACACTGAGAGTGAGCATAGAGAGTGGACGTTGAAAGTAAGCATAGTTATAGGACTCTAAGAGCAGACATTGAGAATGGCATTCAGAGTGGACACTAGGAATAGGCACTGAGGGTGGACGTTGAGAGTGAGCATAGAGTGTGGACACTGAGAGTGAGCATAGAGGGTGGACACTGAGAGTGAGCATAGAGGGTGGACACTGAGAGTGAGCATAGAGAGTGGTGTTGAGAGTCATGTCCGAGGTGTACCCTGCTTTCGCCCGATGATGAACTTCTGGTTCCAGTGATTGACAGTAAAGGTGAGGACGTCGTCCTCTCCTGTGAAGGAACTGAGGTGATGTTGAGAATGTCTGTTTCTGCTCAGTCCTCTGGACGGTTTGCTCAGAGCAGGAGAAGCTTTCTGAATAATATTAACGTTTATGTATTTGTTTGCTCAGTCTTGCGTGTATTTGTCTGTAAGGGTTTTGTGTCAGATCGATTTGACTCCGGTGGTCCGGCTCCGCGTGGGCCGCTCTGATGTCCCGCACCTGCCTTTCCTTGCTCATGCGTATGCATGCTCGATTTTATTGATGCCGTCAGGACCAAATAGAAGACGCGCTGTCTGAAAACCGCTAAGCAGCCTTTGAAATGAAACAGTGGAAGTGATCCGCTCCCCCACCGCCAGACCCGAGACTCCATCTGCTGCGCAAAGCAAACAATAAGCCGCAGCAGGAAGACCTGATCACCAAAATCCAGAGCTTCAGATGATGAAGGACAAGAATGAAGGGAATGTGACTCTAACTGAAACACCAGTCAGCGCTCAGTCAGATCGGCTGGAGCAGAAAAAGAGACACAGAGCTAAACACATTCTAAAATATCTGAGGCTGGAGGCTGGAGGCTGGAGGCTGGAGGTTGGAGGCTGGGGGTTGGAGGCTGGAGGCTGGAGGCTGGAGGCTGGAGGTTGGGGGTTGAAGGTTGAAGGTTGGAGGTTGGAGGCTGGAGATTGGAGGCTGGAGGCTGGGGGTTGGAGGCTGGAGGTTGGAGGCTGGGGGTTGGAGGCTGGAGGTTGGAGGCTGGGGGTTGGAGGCTGGAGGCTGGAGGCTGGAGGCTGAAGGTTGAAGGTTGGAGGTTGGAGGCTGGAGATTGGAGGCTGGAGGTTGGGGATTGAAGGTTGGAGGTTGGAGGCTGGAGGCTAGAGGCTGGAGATTGGAGGCTGGAGGCTGACTGCTCCCTGGGTGTTGTGGTAGGGCACCCCCCACCAGCAAGTGTGCTTACTGTGCCCTAGTGTGTGTGTACATGTGAGTGTTTCACTGCCCCCTAGTGTCTCTGTTCACTAGTATTTGTGTATATCTAAGGGTTTCACTGTCCCCTAGTGTCTCTGTTCACTTGTGTGTGTGTGTGTGTGTGTGTGTGTGTGTGTGTGTGTGTACGGGTTTTACTGCCCCCTAGTGTGTGTGTGTGTGTATATGTAAGGGTTTCACTGCCCCCTAGTTTCTCTATTCACTTGCATGTGTGTGTATATGTAAGGGATTTACTGCCCCCTAGTGTCTCTGTTCACTAGTGTTCGTGTGTGTTTATGTGAGTGTTTCACTGCCCCCTAGTGTCTCTGTTCACTATTGTGTGTGTGTGTGTATGTGAGTATTTCACTGCCCCTAGTGTCTCTGTTCACTAGTGTGTGTATATGTGAGTATTTCACTGCCCCTAGTGTCTCTGTTCACTAGTATGTGTGTGTGTGTTTATGTGATTGTTTTTACTGCCCTCTAGTATGTCTGTTCTTTAGTGTGTGTGTGTGTACATATAAAAAAAGATCAAAACTGCTGTGTCTGATCAACTCACACCAGCACAACACACACTAACAACATGTCAGTGTTACTGCAGTGCTGAGAACGAACCACCTCCCTAATAGTATCTGCTCTGTGGGGGTCCTGTGGGGGTCCTGATCATTAAAGAACGGAGTAATAATGTATACAGAGAATCAGATGAACTACAGTCTGTAAGTGGAGCTCCTGTATGGTCAGTGGAGCTGATACAGTGGACAGTGAGTGTAGGTCCTGTATGGTCAGTGGAGCTGATACAGTGGACAGTGAGTGTAGGTCCTGTATGGTCAGTGGAGCTGATACAGTGGACAGTGAGTGGAGATCCTGTATAGTCAGTGGAGCTGATACAGTGGACAGTGAGTGGAGGTCCTGTATGGTCAGTGGAGCTGATACAGTGGACAGTGAGTGGAGCCCCTGTATGGTCAGTGGAGCTGATACAGTGGACAGTGAGTGGAGGTCCTGTATGGTCAGTGGAGCTGATACAGTGGACAGTGAGTGGAGGTCCTGTATGGTCAGTGGAGCTGATACAGTGGACAGTGAGTGTAGGTCCTGTATGGTCAGAGGAGCTGATACAGTGGACAGTGAGTGGAGGTCCTGTATGGTCAGTGGAGCTGATACAGTGGACAGTGAGTGGAGGTCCTGTATGGTCAGTGGAGCTGATACAGTGGACAGTGAGTGTAGGTCCTGTATGGTCAGTGGAGCTGATACAGTGGACAGTGAGTGGAGATCCTGTATAGTCAGTGGAGCTGATACAGTGGACAGTGAGTGGAGGTCCTGTATGGTCAGTGGAGCTGATACAGTGGTCAGTGACTGGTTGTTAAGGTTATAGTTGACCGGAGTGTGTCCTGTACAGTCTTAGTGGGTGAGTATGTCTCTGAATGTCTTTATAAACCCAGAACAAACAATGCATTGAGAAATGGGGGACAGTTCAATAAGACATTCTGTCGGTCCGTCTGTCTGTCCTGCTTCAGTCTGACGTGTGAGAGTAGAGGAATGTTCAGTTAGTTTAATTTGAACTTCCTTTCAATTTGAGCTGATTCTGCTCCTCTGCAGTGTTTCTGGGGCTGAAGGTCAGACAGTTTGAGGACTGTGAGAAGGAGCTCGAGTGTAAAGGTTGATGATGATACATAAATCTCTGGGGGTTTCAGTGATCAGACTGTGGAGTGAATTCTGAGCAGTTATGTCCACTAAATGGAGTTAGGAACTAGCTGGAGTTTAGAGACAGACATTCAAAGCCCTCTCTCCCTTTTATCTAACTTACTATATGTTTTCATCTCTACCTTCCAATCTCTGTGACAAGGTACTGCCAGTGTTACGCACCGCTCAGCCTGGATGGATTCTTTCATCATTTCTTGTTACTTTTAAAGATTCAAACGTGGATTACAACAGTGTTTATATTCAACAGCACTCACTGATCGAATACATGTTGGTCTAATGTCGGTACTGATGTTTTATCGGTACTGATGTTGATTTATAGTTTAAGCACAGTTTAGACTAGTTGTGCAAGGATTTAACATTCAAAACACACAAATTAAGTCAGCAACTACAAAATATATCAGTAAATGACAGAGGTGTCAAGTAACAAAGTACAAATACTTACCTTAATTAGACGTGTTGGTTATTTATACTTTCTACTCCTTATGTTTACACTCCATTATCAGTACTTTCTACTCCTTACGTTTACACTCCATTATCAGTACTTTCTACTCCTTACATTAACACTCCATTATCAGTACTTTCTACTACTTACGTTTACACTCAATTATCAGTACTTTCTACTCCTTACATTTACACTCCATTATCAGTACTTTCTACTCCTTACATTTACACTCCATTATCAGTACTTTCTACTACTTACATTTACACTCCATTATCAGTACTTTCTACTACTTACATTTACACTCCATTATCAGTACTTTCTACTCCTTACGTTTACACTCAATTATCAGTACTTTCTACTCCTTACATTTACACTCCATTATCAGTACTTTATACTCCTTACATTTACACTCCATTATCAGTACTTTCTACTACTTACATTTACACTCCATTATCAGTACTTTCTACTCCTTACATTTACACTCCATTATCAGTACTTTCTACTCCCACACCCACACACTAGGGGGCAGTGAGCACACATGCCCGGAAGGGTGGGCAGCCCTATCCACGGCACGCAGGGAGCAGTTGGGGGTTAGGTGCAGGAATAAGATGTCACATGACATAAAACCCAAACATCGAGTTAGTTTACCTGAAAATATGCACATGCATCACCTCTAAAACTATCACTTGTCAAATATGTAGTTTCAGCAATTCAGTTGTTCAGTGGCTGCCCGAGCCACTCTAGCCTAGCGCGGTGGACACTGATCAGAAAACAGTTACTGAACTGATAGACTCACCAGCACCGACACGTCTGCTTCCCCGGAGCTTCATAAACGAGACATTTCTCTGGATAAGGAAGCTCTGGTGCTGGTTCTCCTCCACAGAATGGTAAGAGCAGACATACGGAGGTTTGGGTGGATGTTTTAAATTTAGTGCTTCAGCCAGCTTGGGTCCTATTAACTACCAGTGTGTGGTAGCTCACCTAGTTAGGAAGCTGTTGTGTTATCAACACGACTAGGGTTCAATTTCTCCTCTAGGTGAACCGTTACACACGTACACACTAATTTCCAAGAACTCGACCAAGCAAGTAAGATTTTAGTCTAGACTTAAAAGCTGAGGGTGAGTTTTGAACACTGACTGGAAGGTTATTCCAAAGCAATGAGCAAGATCAACGCACACTCAATCAGTGTTTCAAGTTTCAATCAAACTTTGTCTGAGAACTTTTCCTCTTTCCATCCAGAGAGCAGAACTGGACTGTATCTTGTTTTGGACGGTCTGTTTTAACAGTATGTATACAGTCTCTTCTTCTTGGCCCAGTAAGTGCTTCATCCTTAGTATCATACATCAACTACCCCAGTGCAATCAGATCCATTTGCTCTGGGGCCAAATTGTTTGCATTGTCTCATTAAGGCACTCTTCAACAGCCCCCCCACCCCCCCCCTTTCTCCCCCCTCCCCCCGCCCCTTCTCCCCCCTCCCCCTCCCCCGCCCCGCCTCCTTCTGCCTTGCTTCCTCTGCTTTTTACAGACGATTCCTGCCTTTAAGGAACTTCAGTTTTGGCTATTCGTCCCTTGGGACCAGACTAGCATCAATCTATTTTACAAAGCTGCTGTCTCCACCCCTGAGGACACGCAGCTCTTTCTGCTGCTCTTTTCATTGTTTTGATGAGTCCTTTGGTGCTGAATTTGTTCTCTCGTCCCTCGGGTCCAATCGCATCTCGGTCCCGCGGGGGCTGTGTCCCTTTGTCATTGCGGACGTTCTCTGGGGACTTTAATAGACAGACAGAGTGATCCTCATCCAATGTGATAACTTCACAGCCGTCAATGCTGCCACGGAGGCGAGGCAGTAAAATTCCAGTTATACTCCGTACAGATAACAGCCAATCCCAGCACCACGTCTTCAAATATACTCAAGAGTTACAGACCTACGCCCAGGCCAACACGATCATTCCATTTCCTGTTCCTGCAGCTGATAGGTTTTCCTACTTACAAGATTATGGTGATGTTGTAAATCCAGACAAAGCCAGTGTGTGAAGAACAGAGTGGAGGAGATGGAGGTGAAGAACAGGGTGGAGGAGATGGAGGTGAGGAACAGAGTGGAGGAGATGGAGGTGAGGAACAGAGTGTAGGAGATGGAGGTGAGGAACAGAGTGGAGGAGATGGAGGTGAAGAACAGAGTGGAGGAGATGGAGGTGAGGAACAGAGTGGAGGAGATGGAGGTGAGGAACAGAGTGGAGGAGATGGAGGTGAAGAACAGAGTGGAGGAGATGGAGGTGAAGAACAGAGTGGAGGAGATGGAGGTGAAGAACAGAGTGGAGGAGATGGAGGTGAAGAACAGAGTGGAGGAGATGGAGGTGAGGAACAGAGTGGAGGAGATGGAGGTGAGGAACAGAGTGGAGGAGATGGAGGTGAGGAACAGAGTGGAGGAGATGGAGGTGAGGAACAGAGTGGAGGAGATGGAGGTGAAGAACAGAGTGGAGGAGATGGAGGTGAAGAACAGAGTGGAGGAGATGGAGGTGAGGAACAGAGTGGAGGAGATGGAGGTAAAGAACAGAGTAAAGGAGATGGAGGTGAGGAACAGAGTGAAGGAGATGGAGGTGAGGAACAGAGTGGAGGAGATGGAGGTAAGGAACAGAACAGGTTGACATCAAGGAACTCACTCTGTCCTCCTGTTGGCCAACATCAAGGAACCCATTCTGTGATCCTATTGGACGTAGTTAAGGAACTCACTCTGTCCTCCTTTTGGTCGATGTCAAGGAACTCACTCTGTCCTCCTACTGGTCAACATCAAGAAACTCAATCTGTTCTCCTATTGGTCAACATCAAGAAACTCACTCTGTCCTCCTATTGGTCAATGCCAAGGAACTCAATCTGTCCTCTTATTGGTCAACATCAAGGAACTCACTCTGTCCTCCTACTGGACAATGTCAAGGAACGCATTGTAGGAGACGTTAAACTGGAAAAATTCTGAAATGCTAGATGGTTGAACTGCTCTTCTGCTATTCAGCATGTATCACAGTCGCCCAGTTCACTGACCTGCTCCGGAAATAAATAAATAAATAAAACATCCATCCATTTCTGACCAAGGCCCAGAATCTGATGAAGAGCGTGACGAAGAGAGAGATGATTCATGTTTACCAGTCGACCCTGGCCATATGTCATGGGGATGACCCTCTCACCTCCACTTCTTCACCTTAATGCGTTTTGATCGCGCAGGTTTAGACGCCGGCGTGAGCGACTGTGCTGTTACCTGAATGCAGGTTTCATACATTCCTGCATGTAAGATCTCACACACGTGCAGTGAAGGTCCTTGACGTCTCTCAGACTCTGAGGATATAGAAGGTGCAGGGCTCAGTACGCACAGCCTGACCCAGCTGCACTACTATCACTGACATTCAGCCCATTCAGCTCTCAGAGAGGAGCAGATCATCCGTGTATCTTTCAGCAAATGAAAGTCAGCGCATGGCTTATCAGTGACAGGCTGAATTCAGACCGGCTACAAGCTCCCCTCCTATTCAGCCTCCGCAGAAAAGCTCACACGAGCAGCCGGTGGGTTTTCCTGGTGGAGAAGCAGACCTGAAGAAGCAGCTAATATGATTTATAGCTCACATAAAGGGGCCTGGCCTTCGATATTAATCACCTTAGATAGAGGGCAAAAAGATAATTGGTCGCAGAGCCGAATGTGAGGAGAGAGGGTGCCCACTTTCGTCAGGCGGTATCGAACCTACCCGAGTCCGTCCGCCAACAGACGGGACGCAAAACTTTGCCGCTGTTCTCTATTTATCATTGATGTGGATTGTAAACTTGTAAACTTCCTCTCCTCCTCTCTCTCTTTCTATTTCCCATCCTTCCATTTCAGCCGGTCATCCATTTAAAAGAGCTGCTCGTCCTGATCAATACAGAACAATAGTCCAATCTGTAGAGAGAGGACGCTCTTCTTTCTCAGTCTGGTCTGACCTCTCCACTGTCCTCCACCTCCTGCCTCAGCACTTTCAATTTAGAGGAAGGACCTCCATCGGCAGGCCGCATGACACCTGTTTAAAAACCGATATGAAGCCAGACATGGAGAGCTGAGAGAGAAAGCAGGTCACGGCAGCCAGAGAAGAGAAGAGAAGCTCAGATATGAAGATGAACAGATGTAGAAGAATGACGAGCTCTACTGCCGAGTGTTTGAGCCCAAAGTGTTGCGACTGAATGGCCGACGCAAGTCGAGACGAGCCAGACAGTAAATCAGACCACCTGCCCACACAAAGCACTCAGGGCTAAAACTATTCATAAGTAACTTGGTTACTAAAACACAACCATATCAGTGCCGTCCAAAGAAAAACATACTCCATTTTTATTTTTCGGCCTCTACTGTAACGTTAACACTTTCTTTATACAGCGATGATATTCAGCTCACTGTGTTTCAGACAGACAGTTATTACTGTGTACTGTAGACTTGTGATGGAAAGCCATCATGATTTGATTGTAAGGGGTCAGCCAGAGCAGCCAGCCACCAGCAGGGGGCGTGGGCAGGACAGCATAAGTGCTGGTTGATCCAGAACTCCAAGAGTCGTAGAAATCTATTGCTACTGTTGTTTTTGTTTGTTATTGTTCAGCCTCTTTTGATTGAATGAGCTGAAATTCGATCTTTTCTTTGTTTGAGTGTTCCGCCTGGCCCACCACACCATAACACCGACGGCACAGACAGCAAAATGAATAAAAAGAGAGAAAATAGTGAGACAGGACTCTGATTGGTTTGCAATCATTTTAAACTGAAAACATGTTCACGTAGCCCACCACTCAGGTATTTCACTCCATGGCTGGATTACTGACCGGGCCAGCGCCACCCTAACCCTAACTCTGAGGGGGCCCTGGCCTAAAACATTTTGCGATGTCTATCAACATTTATGATACAATATTTTTATTTCCGAGGGCCCTCCATTTTAATGATCCTCTGACTTTTAGAGACTTTGACCACAGGGCCTCGTGGGGGCACCTAGCCATGCTTTTGGGGGTCCTAGCCATGCTTTTGGGGGCCCTAGCCATGCTTTTGGGCCCCTTATAAAAATGGACGAGGCGTTGTGGCGTTGCTCTGACTTCGACTTCTGTTAGGGATCTTAGGAAAGAGGGGGGCATTATGCTTATGAGTGCCTCTACCAGGGGGCCCTAGAGAAGAGCAGGGCATACCATTAAAGGGCCCTTGTTCACGAGGGGCGCAGGTTGGTGGGGGTTATCCAGACTATCCTTAATCTGTCCTTGTTTCACTCTCAGCGTAGGAGAGATACTGCCCTTCTACATTAACAACCTGTATGCTGTTCTTCGTGCTGCTTAATTGTCGCATCTTATATTCTTCATTCATTAGGAGGATCATGTGATCTCCCTCAGCCATTAAGATCCATACTCACGGACAGACATCAGAGTGTCTCCTTTATTATAGAGTATCCTATGGAGTTCCACAGGGCTCTGTCTTAGTCCTCCTTCTATTTGTCATGTCCCTCATTCCTTTCCAGGGTATGTGTCATTTTCTTGGAAGTATTTCTTTCCAGACACACATCGTCATGTATCAATTTTTTTATTTTTCTACAGAATTTGAACTCGACAGCTGCTGTTTAAGTTGTGTGAAGGTTTCATGATGAATGGACCAATAGTAATGCTCCAAAATAGCTTAAAAGGGTCTGTCTCAAACCTAGTGAGTGTGTAAGTAGGCTGTCTAGGTAGCAGCTGTGTAAGTAGCAGCGTTCTCTCCTCATCTCTCCTCATAAAACAGATTACTGAGACGCTCTAGTTAGAGAGAGACTGCGTCACGGCTTGTTCCCGCCCACTGCAGCACGCCACCGGTGGTTTAGCTGGTTGCTAAGCTACCGCCCGCCATACAAAACAATAGCCCGAGGCTATTGTTAATGCTATTGTTAATGCTAATGTCTGGAGTATAAAGTGTAAATGGTGAAGGACTCGTTACAGAGTTGATAATAAAATACTGTTTTGTGTGATTATATGACCAGAAACACATTAAAACTCCAGAGAATCAAACTCACATTTTAAAACCACTTCACTGCTCCTAGATTAGCCTGTGGTGCATCATGGGATTGTCTTAGCGGCTGAGGAAGAGTTCGATGCTTCTTAAAATCAGGTCTAAATAAGGTTCCTCAGTAGACAGCATGTTTAAGGTATGTAAGAATTGGGACAGTCTACATGTCGGGAGCGCATACTATGATGTAAAATGCTGCCTATGTAGGAGCTCACTAGGATTTGGAACACACCCCATATATGTTAACTTAGCTCGCAATTTCATTTTCCCACCTCCACTCCAACTTGTTTACTATAGATTTTTCTGAAACGATCCCAGAGATATGATTGGTCGAAGTGGACGCTGCTGCCTCTTGCTGTTAGACTTGAGTAAAGCACATAAGCAGTAAACTCTCAATTCTCAGGTATGGCCAGCTTTATGTACAGTTCACAGCTGCATATTTTAACACCGGACAAAAACGGGCAAAACCGAAAACAACACCGACAATAACAGTGAGGAGCAGATTACTGCGTCGCTCCAGCGTTCACTATTCATTCAGCAGTTAAGAAAGCAAAGAGATTTATTACACATTCAGAAGCCCCTTTACAGAAACCCCCTTTTAAAGCCGTCCAAATCGATTCGAGCACCTCTCATCACCGATTCATCTCTGACTCATCAGCGCATTTCTTTAAAAGAAGAGAATACGCTCGTGAGTGGGCTCGAGTCGAGTGGATATTCTGTTAATATGAATGGCGAATGCCCACAGATCGGTCCGGCGCATGACCAAAGCGCGGCGCTGCAGGAGGGGGAGTCTGCGAGTGGTCCAGCTAAAGCGCCTTTCCCTCGGTGAATTTCTCTAAATCCGCTGGAGCTTCACCCCTTTCACTCTCCAGCAAATTATGCTGAGAGGATTACACTCCTCTGCAATATGTTCCCATACGCACCCGCCGCACCAAAATACACTCTGTAAACCTGCGTGTGGGATTAAATATTCCCCACCAGCGCCGCAATAATAGGGTGGGAACAAGAACACAATGCGTGGCAGGGCCTGCTGGCGTGGGCTCCTACATTTAAAATGCATTTGTAAAGACTTTTCTTATGAATTCTATTTTAGAGTCAGGCTTCGGGGAAATAGTTCCAGAGTAAAGCTCGGAAAGCTCCAGCTTTGTATCGCGCCTTGAAAAAACACACAAATGAAAACAGACGAGCGCGCGCACAAAAGGCTGCGGCTGCCGGCAGCGCGGTTCCGGGCCCGGCGAAGCTGCAGCCGTATTATCCTTAATATTTAGACGCCAGAAACATTTTCCCCTTTTTAAATATTACACAGCTGTAACAAGCGCGCGAGTCCATATTTAGAGAGTCGGGTAGAGTCACGAGGCAGTGTTTTTGAGCTGACTCGGAATCAGATCGTTCCCGACTTCATGAAGAAGCAGCTAAACTCCTTCTGCTTACAGACTGATTGGAGATGATTTCCTGAAGGGTGCTGCTCACAGGACTGCTGTGTTCACGTGATTGTGTTGACCGGTAACTGATCATTTGGTAGCGGCAAAAGTGGGAGCTTATAAAAGAGGAGCTTCAGCGGTGTCACTCGTTTATTTCAGGTGGAAGAGAGAAGGAGATTCTTATACAACCCCTCTGTTTGTCTGAAACTCAACAATGAGACGTCCGGTGTCCATGGCTCTAAAAAAAAAGTACAATGTCCAGTTTCCAGCGGTCAGGGTAACCATGGACGGCTGCAGTCAAACTCAGTTTGAGAAAATATACCCTTTACACGTTTCCTCCAGCTCAAAAACACTAATACAGGAATCTGTAACTCACTCACGACCCTGATCACTAGAGAACATCATGTGCTGGATGTTCAGAAACCAGGCCTGTGACTCTAGTGTTGCTGGTTTGATCTCCTGAACCGACAGGACGACTGACGTTCCCTTAAACTGCTCCCCGGGTACTGTGGGTAGGACAGCTCACCACCCCGGCAACCGTGCTCACTAGCCCCTAATGTGTGTGTTCACTAGTGTGTGTGTGTACGTTGGTGTTTCATTGCCCCCTAGTGTGTGTGTGTGTGTGTGTTCACTAGCATGTGTTTGTGTATGTTATTGTTTCATTGACCCTAGTGTTTGTGTTCATTTGTGTGTGTATGTGGGTGTGGCTGTGTGTGTGTGTGTGTGTGTGTGTATGTGTGAGTGTGTGTGTGTGTGGGTGTTTCACTGTCCCCTAGTGTGTGTGTGTGTGTGTGTGTGTGTGTGTATGTGTGAGTGTGTGTGTGTGTGGGTGTTTCACTGTCCCCTAGTGTGTGTGTGTGTGTGTGTATGTGTGTGTGTGTGTGTATGTGTGAGTGTGTGTGTGTGTGTGTGTGTGTGTGTGTGTGGGTGTTACATTGAACAGATGGTTAAATGTGGAGGTTAAATTCCTGTGTATGATGTAAATGGCCAGTAGATCTAAATTCTATAAATTCTGAAAAACACAGTTGAGTCTGTAAAATCTTATGAATCCACTGTTTCCTCAGACAGGCTGCGGCAGAGCTGTGTGTGTATTTTTGTGTATGTATGTGTGTGTGTGTGTGTGTGTATGTGTGTATGTGTGTGTGTATGTGTATGTATGTGTATGTATGTGTGTGTGTGTGTGTGTGTGTGTGTGTGTGTGTGTGTGTGTGTGTGTGTGTGTGTGTGTGTATGGCTCCTGTTGTCCTCTGTGCTTTAGATAAAGCCTGTTTTCTCCCCCGGAGGCTTCAGCGTCCTGCAGCTCAGCTCCCTCAGAGAGCCTCAGGATGCTCAACTGAAACTGAGCAGGAATTTGGCCACGTTAAAAAAAAGTGTACAATCATCCCGCTCTTCGCTTTCAGCCCCCCGCAGAGCCGAGAATAAACCTACAGAAACCAGAGGAGGCAGCTGGAGTGGGTTATTAAACCCTACACACACACACACACACACACACACACACACACACACACACACACACACAGATACATAGAGACAGAAAGAACTCAGAATTAGTCTTTATGTTGTGGATCAGGGACTCGTGTTGTGGCGCGATGTTAAGAAGAGGATCGAGGCTGGAACTGTTCTCGTTATCCTTCATGCTAGTTCTGCATTATTTCCTAAGCGTGAATTACATCACTGTACATACCACACACACACACACACACACACACACACACACACACACACTGTTCAGATAAACACAGTAAAGTTAATATAAAGTGGTGAAAAAGGACTGAATTGGTCTGTGTATCCTAAAGATTCAGACCATCACTGAACAGATTCTAGACACATGTGAACACTCTTCACCTGTTTAAAACAAACACTAAACAGATCTCAGATCAGTCCTGTTTTAAAGAGCTGCACTGACTCCCTGTATCTTTTAGACCAGACTTTAAACTTCTGTACTCGTAATTATTATTATTATTATGATTATTATTATTATTATTATTATTAGCAGCAGTAGTAGTAGTAGTAGTAGTAGTAGTAGTAGTATTAGCAGTAGTAGTGGTAGTAGAAGTATAAATATTAGTATAGCTGCCACTGATTTAGAAAAGTGCTCTGTAAATAAAGATATAAATATTAAAATAATAATAATAATAATTATTATTATTATTATTATTATTATTATTATTAATTATTAATTATTAATTATCATTATTATTATTATTATTATTATTATATTACAGAACTAATATCGTTATCTCGCTTTCATGTGACATCATAAAATATTGCATATAAAGACGTTTAGATGTGAATGTGTTGAGAGGCGAACAGTGAAGTTGGAGCCCATGTACACAAATATTACTAAAACAAACATTTGAGTGTATTTAAATGTAAAAATGAGAATGTATATTTTTATAAGAGCTATAAAACCACCAAACCTGTTTATCAGAACAAGATCTCAGCATCTACACTATCTTCTTCAGTCCTGTTAGAGAAGCAGCTCATGTGGCTCCTCATGAAGCTGCTGGTCAGAATGTTCAAAGTATGTAAACCTGCATCAGAGCAAATGAGCTCATTTCTAAAAGACCCTCGAAACATTCTTTAAACACAACCAGATGTTTAATTCTGCTCCAGCAATAATTCCATACCGACTATTCTATAGTTCTGATCTCCTCACACTTATTCACTAATATTAGTACTATTAATATAGTACACAGAAGAAGAACCTGGGGAGGCGTGTCCAAGGTGCTAATAATATCAATATAACACCTTATAAATGCATTTCTAAAGGATTGTAAATGCTGGATGCGAAGGAAATGTTACCTAAAACTCTGAAACTTCCAAACCACTCTAAACGGCTTTGCTCACATCATCTTAATGACCTATTTACCCAGAAATATTAACAAAATATGGTTGAAATCCTCTTTAATGGACATTGAAAGTTTATTTTTATTATAAAGTCAATATTTCGTGAATCCAAGGTTTGGGTTTGATCTAGGAAAGTAGTTTGTGTTGTCTGTGCTGCTGTTTTAACAGCTGGATATCTGAAGATGACCGGACTTCATGATTCTCACTCGATTCACTTCATTGTAGTTTCTGTTTGTGTCTTTTTTACAGCAGCCAAAAGTCAAGTGCTCATGATGGACCCCACTACGAGCCCCCTGTTAAAATCAATCCAATCAAATCAATCGCGCTTCTTCAGATTGTATTCAGCGTATAAAGTAACAAAAACAAGACACAGACATCATCTCCTCATCAGGACCAGTATTGATGGCAGCATTGTGTGTGTTCTTAGAATGAAACCTGAAATTCATCGATTAGAGCTTTTCTGCTCAGCTCCTCGGCCGATATGATCTGGAGCGTGTGCTGTTTGTGTGTGTGTGTGTGCTGTGTGTGTGTGTGTGTGTGTGTGTGTGTGTGTGTGTGTGTGTGTGTGTGTGTGCTGTGTGTGTGTGTGTGTGTGTGTGTGTGCTGTGTGTGTGTGTGTGTGCTGCGGATTGATCCGATTGAGGCTCATTGCCAGGTGAGTCCTGCACTAACAAATATCCCAGCATGCTGTGTGATAATCCTTACTATTGATGGGTTTTTTATCCAGAACCAGCAGGTCCATTGGACTGTAGGTGAGAAACGGCAGTGTGTAGGCTTTGGGGGGGGAAATAAATAAATAAATATATAAAAATCTGAGACGGCCTCTCTTTCAGGTTCAGTCCAGGATTCCTGGTAGCTATTGAATTCTCAACAGACTGAATACACACCATGAATAATGTGCTTATGATAACACAGACGTTTACATCTTTGTAGATATAAGAACATTGGCACGGGGGTGGGGTTGAGGGTCAGGTTATTAGTCACCCCAAAGCTAAAGGATGAGGGGTTTGGTGTGTGTGTGGGTGGAGTAGAAACCTATACAGTGCACAGTGTATACAGTGCAACGGTGTGGGTTCTATCTCAGAGCACAGACAGGTTTGGCAGACGAATCCAGCTAGTTAGGAACTCAACCCTATCTCACACCTTTGGGATGCCAAGAATGGAGATTGCAAGCTTCTCATCCAACAACAGTATCTGACCTCACCAACGCTCCTCTGGACGAATGGGCAGATTCCCACAGACACTCCAGAATCTTGTAGAAAGCTTCCAGGAAGAGTGGAAGCTGTTAGAGCGGCAATGGGGGACTAACTCCACATGAATGTCTATGGATTCAGTATTTAATAGGAAGGGAGCAGGTTCTATTAGGAAGGTGGGTCATTCTCAGCACTGCAGTGACACTGAAGTAGTGGTGGTGTGTTAGTGTGTGTTGTGCTGGTGTGAGTGGATCAGACACAGCAGTGCTGCTGCTGAAGTGTTTAAACACTGTGTCCACTCACTGTCCACTCTATTAGACACTCCTACTACTTGCTGGTCCACCTTGTAGATGTAAAGTCAGTAGCTCATCTGCTGCTGCACAGTTTGTGTTCCTCTAGTTCTTCATCAGTGGACACAGGACGCCGCCCACAGGACACTGCTGTCTGGATAGTTTTGGTTGGTGGACGATTCTCAGTCCAGCAGTGACATTATAAGTCTGTTTCAAACCCTAGTGAGTGTGTAAGTAGGCTGTCTAGGTAGTGAGTGTGTAAGTAGGCTGTCTAGGTAGTGAGTGTGTAAGTAGGCTGTCTAGGTAGCAGCTGTGTAAGTAGCAGCGTTCTCTCCTCATCTCTCCTCATAAAACAGATTACTGAGACGCTCTAGTTAGAGAGAGACTGCGTCACCACTTGTTCCCGCCCACTGCAGCACGCCACCGGTGGTTGCTAAGCTAAGTCAGCATCCAAAACAATAGCCTGAGGCTTAAAAATCCGCTAGCATAAATGCTAATGTCTGGAGTATAAAAGTGTAAATGGTGAAGGACTCGTTACAGAGTTGATAATAAAATACTGTTCTGTGTGATTATATGACCAGAAACACATTAAAACTCCAGAGAGAATCAAAATAACTCACATTTTAAAACCACTTCACTGCTCCTAGATCAGCCTGCACTGCATCATGGGATTGTCTTAGCGGCTGAGGAAGAGTTCGATGCTTCTTTAAAATCAGGTCTAAATAAGGTTCCTCAGTAAACAGCATGTTTAAGGTATGTAAGAATTGGGACAGTCTACATGTCGGGAGTGCATACTATGATGTAACATGCTGCCTATGTAGGAGCTCAGTAGGATTTGGAACACACCCCATATATGTGTGTGTGTGTGTGTATATATGTGTGTATAAAATATATATCTAAATTTTCATCAGTTTCTTTTTTTCATTATTTGAACACAAATAGCACAGTTTACACTGTGTTAAAAATTTCAAGATTAATGGACCAATAACAAAAATACAGAATTGTTGTAGTTTGGTGGTACGTGTTAATCTTTGGACAGTGATGATATATACATCTGTATATCTGTAAACACTCAATAATAACTTAGTAATAACACAATTATTAAAATAATCAGCAATTAAACAATTTCAGTGGCAAACAGTTTCTCTTTGGTAGTTTGGGGTGACTATGGACTGGTTTGGGTCAGTTTTGGACAGAACTTTGTTGGACTCATGGACTCAACTTGTGATGATGTAGGTGAAGTCGGGTCAGATCTGGACTAATTTCTGTCAGGCTTTGGCTTCGGACCGGGCTTAAATCTGTGGGCCAGTTTGGGCTGTATTTTTGTTGTAACCAAAATTTTAGGCCCTATTAAATTTAGTTCTTTCTTCTTCTGTCCACCAGCAGCAGAGAGCACTGGATCCAGGACAGCGCCACAGTGTGTACATCAGACAAACTACCCTGCTAACTTGGGTGGCAAACAGTTTCTATTTGGTTTGGGGTGATGTTGGGCTGGTTTGGGTCAGTTTCGGTCAGAATAATGTTGGACTAGAGACTTTGCTGGACTCGCAGGCTTTGACTCAGGATCTGGCGTAAATCCGTGGGCCAGTTTGTGGCCGGGCCATATTTTAGTTGTAACCGAAATTTCAGGCCCTATTAAAGTTTGTTCTTTCTTCTTCTGTCCACCAGCAGAAGCACTGAGATCCCACACTGCTGCCTCGCTCCTTATTGGTTCTTCTGCAGCCTCATCCCGGCACTTTAAAGGTCCCTTTAGGTTGCTGGAAAGTTCAGAGATTTTTTGACTGACGTTTGCAGAAGTGGGGCTTTGGAAGTTGTAAACATTTCTGGAACTGAGACGAGTCGCTGTCTAAACCCCCCTGAAAGTGTGTAAGAGTGTGTAAAAGTGTGCAGCAGCAGTGGAGCTGGCCCGAAGCCTCCAGCTCGCTGCCTGCAGCATTAGCCTCTGTGCTGAAGGCTTCAGTAAATTGCAGAGCCTTTCACTCGCACAATAGTTTAACAATGCTTACCCACGGTTGCATCAGTTTAACTTCAGGCTAAAATTTATACATGAGCATCTGGTGGATATTTTACCTTTTCTTGCTCCTCTGCACGCTGGCTGCCCATTCTAATCACTACCGGCTCCAACACTGGAGAAACCTGCACATTCAGAACTACTTATTCTGGCTTATCAGGCAGTGAACGGCCCGTAATCAGCACTCAGACCGACAGAGAGATCAGATTCATTCATTTACCATTCTCACATGCAGAACTGTGTGAAAGGTTTATTCACTTGGAGACATTTTTATATTTAAAACACTTTATTATTAAATATTAATCAGTATTAATAGAGTAAGTAGTGTTTTTCATACGTCAGTGTGTTTATTTAACTCTTTCCAAGCTTCTCCTAAACAACCCAGTATTATTATCAGTTCTCATCTAATACCTGCTTTGACTGCTCAGTACTTCATTAAGATAAATCAAGATTTGCTGCTGAAGGAACTGAATACATTCATACAATGTCTGTGGCGTCCAGGAGAAATCTGGAACCTAACTTTGTTCTTCAAACTGGATCAAGATCTGATCTACTTCTCTCACAATAACATATCCTCTTACTCTGATTTTTTTCTGATCACTTAGTGTATATATACTCTTACTCTGATTTTTTTCTGATTAATCAGTGTATATATTCTCTTACTCTGATTTCTTTCAGATTACTCAGTGTATATATACTCTTACTCTGATTTTTTTCTGATTAATCAGTGTATATATACTCTTACTCTGATTTTTTTCTGATTAATCAGTGTATATATACTCTTACTCTGATTTTTTTCTGATTAATCAGTGTATATATACTCTTACTCTGATTTTTTTCTGATTAATCAGTGTATATATACTCTTACTCTGATTTTTTTCTGATTAATCAGTGTATATATACTCTTACTCTGATTTCTTTTAGATCACTTAGTGTATATATACTCTTACTCTGATTTCTTTTAGATCACTTAGTGTATATATACTCTTACTCTGATTTCTTTTAGATCACTTAGTGTATATATACTCTTACTCTGATTTCTTTTAGATTAATCAGTGTATATATACTCTTACTCTGATTTCTTTTAGATCACTCAGTGTATATATACTCTTACTCAGATTTTCTTCAGATTAATCAGTATATATATTCTCTTTCTCTGATTTATTTTAGATTGCTCAGTGTATATATACTCTTACTCAGATTTTTTTCAGATTAATCAGTATATATATATATATATATATATACTCTTTCTCTGATTTCTTTTTCAGTGTATATGTAGCGTTGATTAAATTAATGACAAAATCTGATTTTCTGCTATTATTGCACTATGAAGTATATGTGAACACAATGTTGTGAAGCAGTGTACGACTGAAATGTTCTCGAGTAAGGTACCTAAACCCCAACTGCTCGATGGGAGGAAGGCTTGACAACAGCCAGGTTAAATACCAAGATCAGATTCCTCTGTGTGCAAACACAAGTGGTCAATGAGTTGTATTGATGTTCTATTGTAATAAATAGAAACAGAAAGAAGTTCTGTCTAGAAAGAACTTCGGTCCCAAAAACTGATATTCTGCCTCTAATATATAATCAATTAGATCCACAGACTACACATATGTTTCTGCTGGGTTGGAATGAAGACCTACAGCCATGTTGGTCCATTTCAGGTAAGATTAGTGACCACTGGTCAGTCACGTACAGTGATCCTCTCCATGTGAATCTTCTGTAAGTCTTGTTTCATGAAGTTTAGCTCCGTTGCTCAACCTCAGTGAAGATGCTTGGCTCTCATGTCACATCTACACATCCATCTCAGAGCAACCCATCAGTCGCTTCCTCTCATAAAAAAAGAGATTCTGTTCAGTCGTATCTTTTTAGGTGTGTCTTTAACTCCTGGCAAGCAACCGGGCAGTTTTGTCCTGGTTTTGTTTTATCCCTCTCCTGCTTTACGGAGCAGGCAATCACGGAGGCATTAAACACCTCAGCACACTTCCTGATTGGCTGTTGGTTCTGGGTTTTGCACTCTTTACCCAGAACGCCGCAGTTTCACAAACACCACGTTTTATTCCTGCGAATCAGAGGCGTGCTGCACGTTTGAGCCCGGCCTGCTCGAGAAAATCCTAATGAAGCACCGTTTGCTTCACTGGGTGCAACAATAAAGCTTTAATTGTGAGTTGCTTTAAACAGGAGCGGCTCGTCCATGTGAGCAATTAAGCACTTCTTAATAAAAATGAGGGAAAAATTAATTTCACAACAAATGAATTTCATTTGAGTGAACTAGACTGCATAGACAGGACGTGCTGTTGGCATCAGTCTTGGTGATGGTGTTAGATTTAAAGGTAGAAATAGTCCTACAGTGTTTATTAGTGAGAGTGTTGATGGTTATAACTGTTATAACTGTGTAGTTACACATAAACAACTATGTAACTACTAGTGATGTAGCCACTGTTACAGATGGATTACAGCAGTACAGCTTATGTAGGTACACATATGGGTCAATGTCTGTTTTGGTTTATATCTTAATAGTTTTTATTCAGTATATTCTCAGTATTCTTAACAATATATTCTCTATCATGTAATTACACATTAGTAATAACTAAAAAATATATAACATAATATAATTAAAAGTATAATTATATTTATGACTAGACCGGAACATTAGTTTTTTCCAACATTGTATTTTATAACTTACATTCACAGGTTAGCCTTTTTTGTTAATTGTCTGTAATAACTGTGTAGTTACACATGAACAACACATGCAACAATAATGTAGCTACTAGTGATGTAGCCACTGTTACTTATAGATTATAACAGTATAGCTTACGTAGTTACACGTATGGGTCAATTTCTCTTTTGGTTCATATCTTAATAGTTAAGAATATATTCTCTATCATGTAATTACACATTAGTAATAACTAATAATTATATATAATATAGTATAATTAAAAGTATAATTATATTTATAACTATTGTGTTTTATAACTTACATTAACAGATTAGCCTTAGTGTTAGTTGTTTTGGTATTGTTTTGTTAATTGTCTGTAATAACTGTGTAGTTACACATGAACAACAATGTAACTACTAGTGATGGAGCTCCTGTTACAGATGGATAACAACAGCACAGCTTATGTAATTACATATGGGTCAATTTCTTGTTCAGCCCATGTAATTACATAATTATACATATTATAATTTTTGTAACAGCATATTATATATCATTTAATTACACATTGGTAATAACATGAGTGTAATTGTATTTATAATTAGATTGCAACATTTTTTTCCAGCATTGTAAGTAAGTGTTTAATAACTTACATTAACATCTTAGCATTAATGTTAGTGGTTTTGGTATTGTTTTATGTTGATTGTCTGTAATAACTGTGTAGTAACACATGAACAACACATGCAATAATAATGTAGCTACTAGTGATGTAGCCACTGTTACTTATAGATTATAACAGTATAGCTTACGTAGTTACACATATGGGTCAATTTCTCTTTTGGTTCATATCTTAATAGTTAAGAATATATTCTCTATCATGTAATTACACATTAGTAATAACTAATAATTATATACAATATAGTATAATTAAAAGTATAATTATATTTATAACTAGACCAGAACATTATTTTTTTAACATTGTGTTTTATAACTTACATTAACAGGTTAGCCTTAGTTTTAGTTGTTTTGGTATTTTTTTATGTAATTGTCTGTAATAACTGTGTAGTTACACATGAACAACACATGCAACAGCAATGTAACTACTAGTGATGTAGCCACTGTTACTTATAGATTATAACAGTACAGCTTATGTAATTCTGTATATTTATAACTAGACTGCAACATCAGTTTTTTCCAGCATTGTAAATAAGTGGTTACTAACGTACATTAACACGTTAGCATTAGTGTTAGTGTTTTGGTCAGATTTTATATTAAGCCTCGCTAATAACTGTGTCATTACACATGTAACAACAATGTAACGACTAGTAATGGGACCACTGTTACAGATGCATGACAGAAATACAGCTGTACTTTGCTGGGTGGACGATTCTCAGTCCAGCAGTGACACTGAGGTGTTTAGACTTCCAGCAGTAGCACTGCTGTGTCTGATCCACTCACACCAGCACAACACACACACACTAACACACCAGTGTCACTGCAGTGCTGAGAATGACCCACCTCCCTAATAGTATCTGCTCTGTGGTGGTCCTGTGGGGGTCCTGATCATTAAAGAACAGAGTAATAAAGTATACAGAGAATCAGATGAACTACAGTCAGTAAGTGGAGCTCCTGTATGGTCAGTGGAGCTGATACAGTGGACAGTGAGTGGAGGTCCTGTATGGTCAGTGGAGCTGATACAGTGGACAGTGAGTGGAGGTCCTGTATGGTTAGTGGAGCTGATACAGTGGACAGTCCATCTGTAACAGTTGTTGCCTGTGTTGTTCACGTGTAACTACACCGTTATTACATTCACTTTATATAATATAACATATTTATAAAGTGATTTATATTTATATATCTGCTTACAATGCAGTAGCAATGCTTTGTATACATACTAATAAACCCTAATAATTAATTATACATCTATAATTATATACTGCAGTTCATTCTTTGGTGACTTATTAAGGTGGTAATCAGCTGTACTGGTAGAGTTAGCGTTAGTGTGTCAGCGTTAGTATAGTGTTTAATTGTATAGTGTTTAGTGTAATGTTCGTGTAGTGTATGCATTTCTATGAGCATTACAATTAGTATTAAAGTTAGGAACAGGAAAGGTTTGCAGACACAGCTGCCAGTTTGTGTTAGTTTAGAATTTTTTATATATTTATATTGCAATTAATGACACTTGCCTTTGTTTATTTATGGTAAACTGATTAAAGTAGTAATATAAGGTCAGTTATATTTAGGAGTGCACAAGGCTAGTTAATATTAATGAGTAATCTTGAGTATTTCTGAACAACATTAACACTCTAAATTGTTAAACCAGGCATACATGCACAAACCAATTAGTTTATATCAGTAATTTCAGTAGCACACAATTTACTACTCTTTAAACTCACATGCAACAAGTTTGCCAGCGTTAACACTGCACGTCTTAAATCTAATACTTCTTTATACTTTAATACTTCTGTGTAGTGTTCATAGCACTAGTGTTAATTTCATGCTGCCTGATTCTATTTACTCCGTTTTATCATTTAATAGCATCAAAGACATCCTACTGACAGCAAAGCGCCATATATTATTATTGTTTATATATATATATATATATATATATATATATATATATATATATATATATATACTTGTATTATGTAATGTACTATAGAAGGTAATGTAATGCTAATACTTGGTGGCTAGTACAAAGGCTGTAACCCAGCAGGGGATTACCATAATCAGAGAGAAAACAGCCTGCCACACCAGCCAATGAGAAGCTCTGAATGGCACAATGTTGTAACATTCAATCAGTTCTGAGATCGATAATCACTTTTAAGATATCTTTAATAATTACATGCACTGATTCCAGACTTTATATGAACTACAGAGCTGGTAATAAACGAATCAGCTTTATGCTTATATTATAGTTTGTAGTTACTGTACCAAAAAACACAACCGTGGTTGGAATAACAATACATATCAAATGTATTTGAAGGCAATCATTACACAAAAAACTAAACATCTGAAACATGTTCAAAGGTGAGGACGAGCAGAAGGCCAGACTAAAGCTGCCTGAGCAACAGCTTGTTTGGCTGATTTGCCCCACAGGAGGAATAGAATAGTAATAATTAAACCACAATTCAAAAAAAGTTGGTGTGTAAAATGTAAAAACACAATCAATAAAAACTGAAATTCATAGAATTTTAATAAAACATAGAACACATATTAGCATTTTTAGATTAATATTTCATGAAAATTCTAAACTGTTCTGTGGTCAGATGAATCAAAATTAGATTTTTTTCTTGAGAGGAGAGAGACGTCCAGCTCGTTATCAGCACTCAGTTTAAAAGTCTGTATCTCTGATGGTCTGGAGCTGCATTAGTGTCTATGGTAGGGGTCACTAATAGGTGGACCGTGGTCCGGATCCAGACCCAGACATTGTCCAGTGCAGACCCAAACCGATAAACTATTGAGAATGATTTAATTCTGACTGTGTTTATTTTAAGAGGCGGAGCTTTTCTTCTATTTACGGTATACAGGCTTTATGGCGCGGTGAACTCACAGACCAATCACATGCGCTGTAAGATCACCAAAGGCTCCTCAGCCAATCAGATCTGTGCAGATTGGGGCGTGTGGTGTGCACACAGGCCAGGTACGAAGCGAGGAGCAGCAGCCAGAGACTAAAGCGAGTCTCCGAGTCTATTCTTCCTGGGATCCATCAAACATAAAACACACATACACACTGAACGTATTCAAAAGAAAACAAGAACATACTCTATGTATATTTCAGATGTATATGAAAGAAGAATATACATTATCCATATACATCAAAAGAAAACAAGAACATACTCTATGTATATTTCAGATGTATATGAAAGAAGAATATACATTATCCATATACATCAAAAGAAAAAGAAAAGAACATACGCTATGTATATTTCAGATGTATACAAAATAAAATAAATAAAAATAGATGAGTAAGAAAAAGTAAGAAGTAGAACGTTTTTAAAAAAATGTCATTATTAATCCCAATAAACTCACTATTCCCCTTGAACAAATTTCCCTAATCTGCTTTTAACTTTTATTTATTTAGTTTTATGATCAGAAATCAGTAAGGCAGTGTTTTTTTAGTAGTTTTTTAAACTGTATTTTATTATCAGTTTTATTATCAGTTTTGATTTAAAAAGAAGATGCATGTTTTATTTACTTTCTCTATAAATAAACACTTTAAGATGCCTATTTTTTTAAAAGCATTCTGTTTTTTTTTTAATCTAGCCCATGTTTTTCTTGAAGTGAGTAAAAATATTTGGAGTTTTATAAATAATTAATTCAGTTCAGCATTTAAACAGTAAATATACTGAATTATACTGAAGGGTATGTGTGGTGTGTTGGTGTTTCTGTAGCTGATGGTATAAGATGCTGATACTAGGTAAGTTAAATACACAGGATATGGCCCTGAAAGTTAGAAATGATGACGGTCCAGACCTTGGCCTGAGGAAATGTCCTCTAACTGGACCTTACTGACTCTAATTAACACCCCTGCTCTATGGCATGAGCACCTCACACATCTGTAGAGACTCTATCAGTGCTGAACAGTATACAGAGGTTTTAGAGCAACATCTGCTCCATCCAGACCACGACTCTTTCAGAGACCTTGTCCTGTCTCTGACCTTCCAGCAGCACAATAAACCAAATACTGCATCATCACAACAGAACTGCTGAACTGACCGGCCTGCAGTCCAGACCTTCAGACAAGTATGACCAACGTTCCTCTCCAGAACTCCAGCAGTCAGCCTCCTCACTTTGCAGACGTTTACAGACTGCTGTTAAAAGAAGGGTTGATGGTAGACGTGGTCCTGTCCCAACTGTTTTGAGAAGTGTTGCTGCAGCAAGTCCTGAATGAGGTAATAGTTTTAAGGAAATGCTAAAGTATATCACTTTCAACATAAAATGTGGATCTATGAGATTTACAAATCATTGCTTTCTGTTTACATTTATTATTTATTTAACTTTTTTGGGAATTAGGGTTTAATAATTGTTGGACTTTTGCTTTTGTGCTCCCATTAATATGAGTATCCAGAACTTCCCACACACAGCGCAGATATAAACTCTTGGTCTTGGAGTTTGGTCTCAGCTGGACAGCTGGACTGAAACAGCTCTGAACTCTGTGTGAGTTCAGATCATTAATAAGTAAATAAGAGTTCAATGGCCTCACAGGAAGCTGTTGAATGTCTAAATTAGTGAAATAATGAATATTCACGTAAAGTTCTCCGCGGAATCATCAAAATTAACATCACAGCTCCAACTGGCTGCACACATGAAAAATTCATGCACTTTTATTTTCACCCATTAGCATCTCAACGTTATATCTCAGCAACTGATCAAGACGCATTCATGCACTTACATAAACATACACCTACTTAATATTCCAATATGAATGTCAACCTCTCTCTTACACACACACACACACACACACACACACACATACACATACACACTTACACACACACACACACACACACACACACTCATACACACACTTATATACACACACACTCATACACTGCTGTGTACGGATGAAATAAACACGTACACCAGCGTATATGTAAATAGTGAATTTTAAGCACTACATGAGAAATAAAGTCCTGCTGAATCATCTATTTCCGCCAAGTTCTTCGAAACCCAAGATTAAAGTCCAGCGACTCAAAGCTTCATTACCACCTTCCCTCCGCCGGCCTAATACTTATTTTAAACTCAACCTCAATACTGTGGAGTTTATCCTGAACCTTAATACTTAGGAGTTTAACCTGAACCTCAACACTGATGAGTTTATCCTGAGCCTCAACACTGAGAAGTTTAACCTGAACCTCAAGACAGAGTAGTTGAACCTTAACCTTAATACTTAGGAGTTTAACCTGAACCTCAACACTGATGAGTTTATCCTGAGCCTCAACACTGAGAAGTTTAACCTCAACTTCAATATTGAGAAGTTTAACCTCAACCTCAACACTGTGGAGTTTAACCTGAACCTCAACACTGAGGTGTTTAACCTCAACCTCAGTACTGAGGAGTTTCACCTTAACCTCAATACTGAGGAGTTTAACCTGAACCTCAACACTGAGGAGTTTAACCTGAACCTCAACACTGAGGAGTTTAACCTTAACCTCAGTACTGAGGAGTTTAACCTAAACCTCAACACTGAGAAGTTTAACCTTAACCTCAGTACTGAGGAGTTTAACCTAAACCTCAACACTGAGAAGTTTAACCTTAACCTCAGTACTGAGGAGTTTAACCTTAACCTCAATACTGAGGAGTTTAACCTGAACCTGAATACCAAGGAGTTTAACCTCAACCTCAATACTGAGGAGTTTAACCTGAACCTGAATACCAAGGAGTTTAACCTCAACCTCAATATTGAGGAGTTTAACCTTACACTCAACACTGACGAGTTTAACCTTACACTCGACACTGAGGAGTTTAACCTTACACTCAACACTGAGGAGTTTAACCTGAACCTCAACACTGAGGTATTATAGCAGAGTTTATAGCAAACAAAGCAATTATTCATACGTTTAATCCAAAAAAGATTCTGCTTTAGGAAGTGTGGATGGCTGGTCTCCACCTTCTCTTCTACTTTTATCCAGGTCAGTATGTAGAATCAGACCTTACTTTGTTTCGTTGTTTGCCTTCTTTTCTATGTTTGTACTGAAGATGCCCAAAACATTTATTATTGTTAGATGCACCGTGTTGTTTACAGGCGAGCATGTGAGCTCATTCAGAGAGAAGGTGGAGCTACCAGTTTGTTCTACCTGACTTTCAGGTGTCGGACTCTGTCTCAAACGAATTTGGCAGAAAGGATATCATTGTAAGAACAGATACTGCTCAGTGGGAGGCGGGGCTTAAACAAGAGATTTTAAGGCAGAGGGTGAATACAGACCCTTTGGTGTACAAGCCAAGCAAACCCCTTCTAAAGAACAGCATGGTCCTAAGAGTTAACACGATTGATTAATTATTCATTTCATATGTTACTGTATGTACTGCTGAGTGTCTCTTTGGTAAATCTATTAAAATCAGTTTATTTATTAATTTAATGTTCCAAGTGTTCATTACAAATTTTGTCTATGATCTTACATCATTATTTTAATTCTTATTTATTTACTTCATGAACAAAAACAGTGTTTGTAAATATGTCCCTGACTGCATATGTTTACAGACGTCTATAGTTGTTAAATGGGCAGTGAAACAAAAATGATTTTAATTAATAAATTAAAATAATAAAACTGAAACCAGGATTTGTGATAATCAAAAACAAGTAGAGTGAGGAATTCATGGAGGCTTGAATGATTAAATTAATTGTGGTTCAAAGCTGAAGGGGACAGTATTGAAACCGGAGCTTTGTGTGTGATGTGTGATGAAGGTTAAGTATGTTTATGGTTTAGGGTCTCCCAGAGCCCAGCTGAACCTGCTTTCTTTCCACCAGTTCTATTTGTTTTAAGAAGTTTTTTTGGGTTTCAGCCCGATCCCATTTCGCCGCATCCAGCTCGGAGAGGAAATTAAGTCGTGGACAAACTCCACCAACTTCTGTCCGTCTGTGGACAACATCCAATAAATAATCTTAACATTGTATATTTCCTCCTGGGGATTGCGTGAAATCTGCTGTTTTTCTTCGGTGAATCTTAATAGGTCTCCTGGGCCTTCTGGGCTCTGCTGCTGGGTGAAAGAGAAAGAAAAACACTGAAGCTGCTGCAGCAAAACACAAGCCTTTTTGTTTTGGAGCGCATGACGGAGGACTCAAGTTGCTTCTCTCTGCTTTCTTCGTCTACCGTCCTTCAGTCTCAACTTTTCACTGCTGCTGTTTGTTCCTATGTTAGTTTTTCTCACCGTCAGGTCCAGAACCGAGACCCGTAAAAGTGATCATCATCAAAGTGACACTGAGGAGTGAAAGTAAGAAAGTAAGAGACAGATAGACGGACAGGGTGACCATTAACCGTTGTCAGGTATTCAGAAACCACAGCGCTGACTGGGTTTGCATGTACGAGCGTCTCCTCCGAGGCTCAGCACATGTGTGGGTGGCTAGTTTGATATGTTTGATCGCTCATTTTCCTGTACTTGTAAGAGCGGCCTCGTACTCATTAGACCCATAAAGCTGCACAGTTAAACTGCAGAAGCTTCAGAGCTGCTCTGCAAAGCCCTGAACACAGCACATATACACAGTTTAATATATTCCCCGTCTTCAAACACAGCTAGAGGAAGTCCGCTAATGAGGGCATCATTTAAGCACAGCGTTTGCACAGTGTTTGAGGAGAACGTTCCCACAGAGTTGTGGGAGTTTCTGAAAGAAGATCCTCTCCAAAGTGGGGCGTGTTAACCGCAGCCCGTGTGCGTGTGGACTGATGCTGAGTCTGGGTAGAGAAGCTGGTTGTTACTGGAAGAGAAAAGGCTTCCGTGTTTAAAGCTCAGTAAACGACAGAGGGGCAGTGATTTGCTGCTGGAGGCAGCAGAGTAGTGAGTCAGTGACTGTGAATATGAGTGTGAATCTGTGAGAGCAAGCTGGTGAGTGTGAGTGTGTTTGTGCTGTTGACTGTGAGCTGATAAATGTGAGTGAATAGCTGAGTTTAAGCCAGGTAATGTGAGTGTGAACCAGAAAGCACAAGCGTAAAACCCATAATTGTAAGCTCAGTCTCTGAGTGTGAGTTAGTGAGCATGAGCATGCGAGAGTGATGAGCTGAGTTTAAGCCAGGTAATGTGAGTGTGAACCAGAAAGTGTGAGTGTGAACTAATAATTGTAAGCTTAGTTTCTGAGTGTGAGTTGGTGAGCATGAGCCTGTGACAGCGATGAACTGAGTTTAAGCCAGGAAATGTGAGTGTGAACCAGAAAGTGTGAGCCAATGTATGTAAGCTTGTTCTCTGAGTGTGAGTTAGTGAGCATGAGTATTGGTGAGTGTGATCTGTGAGTCAGCGAGTGTGAGCCAGACGTTGTAAGTATTGGTGAGTGTGATCTGTAGAGTATAAGTGTGAGTCAGCGAGTGTGAGCCAGAGATTGTAAGTATTGGTGAGTGTGATCTGTATAGTATAAGTGTGAGTCAGCGAGTGTGAGCCAGAGATTGTAAGTATTGGTGAGTGTGATCTGTATAGTATAAGTGTGAGTCAGCGTGTGTGAGCCAGAGATTGTAAATATTGGTGAGTGTGATCTGTAGAGTATGCGTGTGAGTCAGCGAGTGTGAGCCAGAGATTGTAAGTATTGGTGAGTGTGATCTGTAGAGTATAAGTGTGAGTCAGCGAGTATGAGCCAGAGATTGTAAGTATTGGTGAGTGTGATCTGTAGAGTATAAGTGTGAGTCAGCGAGTGTAAGCCAGAGATTGTAAATATTGGTGAGTGTGATCTGTAGAGTATACGTGTGAGTCAGCGAGTGTGAGCCAGAGATTGTAAATATTGGTGAGTGTGATCTGTAGAGTATAAGTGTGAGTCAGCGAGTGTGAGCCAGAGATTGTAAGTATTGGTGAGTGTGATCTGTAGAGTATACGTGTGAGTCAGCGAGTGTGAGCCAGAGATTGTAAATATTGGTGAGTGTGATCTGTATAGTATAAGTGTGAGTCAGCGAGTATGAGCCAGAGATTGTAAGTATTGGTGAGTGTGATCTGTATAGTATAAGTGTGAGTCAGCGAGTGTGAGCCAGAGATTGTAAATATTGGTGAGTGTAATCTGTAGAGTATACGTGTGAGTCAGCAAGTGTGAGCCAGAGATTGTAAATATTGGTGAGTGTGATCTGTAGAGTATACGTGTGAGTCAGCGAGTGTGAGCCAGAGATTGTAAGTATTGGTGAGTGTGATCTGTATAGTATAAGTGTGAGTCAGCGAGTGTGAGCCAGAGATTGTAAATATTGGTGAGTGTGATCTGTATAGTATAAGTGTGAGTCAGCGAGTGTGAGCCAGAGATTGTAAATATTGGTGAGTGTGATCTGTAGAGTATACGTGTGAGTCAGCGAGTGTGAGCCAGAGATTGTAAATATTGGTGAGTGTGATCTGTAGAGCATAAGTGTGAGTCAGCGAGTGTGAGCCAGAGATTGTTAGTATTGGTGAATGTGATCTGTATAGTATAAGTGTGAGTCAGCGAGTGTGAGCCAGAGATTGTAAATATTGGTGAGTGTGATCTGTATAGTATAAGTGTGAGTCAGCGAGTGTGAGCCAGAGATTGTAAATATTGGTGAGTGTGATCTGTAGAGTATACGTGTGAGTCAGCGAGTGTGAGCCAGAGATTGTAAATATTGGTGAGTGTGATCTGTAGAGTATACGTGTGAGTCAGCGAGTGTGAGCCAGAGATTGTAAATATTGGTGAGTGTGATCTGTAGAGTATACGTGTGAGTCAGCGAGTGTGAGCCAGAGATTGTAAATATTGGTGAGTGTGATCTGTATAGTATAAGTGTGAGTCAGCGAGTGTGAGCCAGAGATTGTAAATATTGGTGAGTGTGATCTGTATAGTATAAGTGTGAGTCAGCGAGTGTGAGCCAGAGATTGTAAATATTGGTGAGTGTGATCTGTAGAGCATAAGTGTGAGTCAGCGAGTGTGAGCCAGAGATTGTTAGTATTGGTGAATGTGATCTATGGAGTGTAAAAGTGTGTGTGGTGTGTGTGTGTGTGTGTAAAGTGTGATATCTCTGGACTCTGAAGGTCATTGATCTGCGTCCAGTCAGAAACAGGATGACAAGCCTTTGAGCTGCAGAATCAGACACTCGTCCTGCGTGTGAGATTTCTAGGACGGAGCTGCTTAGCGTGCTCAGTACGTCTGAGTGCAGGTGCACCACCAGACGTGTGTTTATGTGATTCACCTGAAGACTCTGATGTGATTCACCTGAAGACTCTGATGTGATTCACCTGAAGACTCTGATGTGATTCACCTGAAGACTCTGATGTGATTCACCTGAAGACTCTGATGTGATTCTATCTGTTTATTGTTTCTCTCTCTGCGAGTCTCTGTTCATCAGAAAGGCTGCGTCGCAGGAAGAGCTGCGTGTATGTATGATGCTGTATGTTTGTACAGTAAATTGTGTCACCCCTGCGGAGACGTGTGTACGAGTGTGTGTGTGTGAGTGTGTGTGAGTGTGTGTGTGTGTGTATGTGTGTGTGTGTGTGTGTATTGTGGCTCCATCATCAGGTGTTGCTCTGTCTGCTGCCTCCAGCTGGGTTTTGCTTCTCTTTCCTTTGAGCGGCGTCCCAGCGGCAGATGGAACTGAGTGAGTCCTGCACGGAAACAGCAGCTTTGATAGTATTCCAGTGTGGGCTGGAAACACTTGGGGTGGAAAACCTTGTGTTCTCTCCTTCTCTCTTCCTCTCTCTCTCTCTCTCTCTCTCCTTCTCTCTCTCTCTGTCTCTCTCTCTATCTCTCTCTCCCACTTTCTGCATGTGTGTCCCACTGAAAAATTACACCCGACCGGTGGAGTCAGACAAAGCCACAGCACAATACAGCACTCTCCATTGATCAGCTCACAATGTGCTCAGAGAGGAAACATGAGGCAGCACATACACAAAAACCTTTTACACACTCAAACACACACACACACACACACACACACACACACACACACCACCGGCCAGGAGAGCATGTTCTGTGGAGAGGTGATAACTCAAAGACCAGAGTCACTGTGGGACTGACGGGGAGAGAGAGAGAGAGAGAGAGAGAGAGAGAGAGAGAGAGAGAGAGAGAGAGAGAGAGAGAAAGACACACAGAAAGACAGGAGACAAAAAAGGGAGAGAGAGAAGAGAGAGAATGAGAGAGCGAGAAATGGAAAGAGAGAAAGAAGAGATATAAAAACAGAGAAGAGAGAGAGAAGAGATAGCGAAGGAGAGAAGGAGAGACAGGGAAAAAGAATAGAAAATAGAGAAAGGAAAAGAGAGAGAGAAAGAGAAGAGAGGAGATAAAAGGAGAGAGTGGGAGTGAAAGAAAGTTGCTGATGCTGAGGGTAAGAAGGTACCATGAGAGAGAGAAAAGACAAATGGAGGAAAAGATAAAAGAAGAGAGGAATATAGAGACGGACAGAGACAAAGTGAGAGAGAAAAAGAGAGGAGAGGGGGAGTACAAGAAAAAGAGTGTGCCAGAAAGAAAGAGACACAGACAATGAAAGACACAGAAGGAGGCACAGAGAGAAAGAAAGAAACAGAACGAGAGAGAAAAAGTGAAAGTGAGGGTGGAGAGAGAAACAGAAAAGAGAGAAATAGAGAAAGACTGAGCGAGAGAGGCTGAGCTGAGGTGGGAGAGAGAGACGAAGTGCCGAAGGTGTGAAGGTGCAGATCATGAGTTCCCATCAGGCCGTGGGACAGCTGGTTGTCATGGCGTTAGTTCTGTGTGGTTGTGTCAGACAGTGGCTCTGAAGTTACGGGCGACGGATCTGAATGGAGCTGTTTCTTCTTCTTAATTTTATTTAATTTTATTTAATTTACCAAAACACTTCACCTCAACTCGCATCACAGTCCAGCGGTGAGGGAGGGAGGAGAGCCCGCGGTCAGCAGTGCACCAGCACCACCAAGTGGTCAGAGACGCCTTAACCTGGGAGGAATAACAGAAAACAATGAGAAATATGAAACACAATAAGAGTCTAATAATAATCAATCAATAATCTCCTATTTAGCAACAAACTGGTTTGGTTTGGGGGGGTGTTGGGTGTTGGGGGGCTGGGGGTGTTGGGTGGGGCAGCATTTTGCTCTAGCACGTGCTTTGATGCCTTTATATAATTTTATTTTTTTACTTTGTCCAGATATTTGTATCTGACCTTTCAGCCCACGCTGACCGCTTCCACAATCAGTGCCATTAGAGTGGCCCCCCGGCCTCTGACCTCCTCTCCAACCCTCGCATCTCTCTGACCACACCATCTCCCTAAGTTCCCATACCTCGGACCTCCATCTGTCTCTCTGAGTGCTCATTCTCTTGACCCCCCACCTTTCTATTTGACCCCCACCTTCTCAGACTCCCTCATTTCTAGAATTTAGAACTTTAGAACTTAGAACTTCTAACTCACCCCATCCTCTCTGACCCCACCCTTCTCTTTGACCCCCACTCCATCTCTATACTTTCATCCTCTCTGACCCCACCCTTCTCTTTGACCCCCACTCCATCTCTATACTTTCATCCTCTTTGACCCCCACTGTCTCCATATGTATAATCCCCAACTTCTCTGACCCCACCCTTTTTTTTTGACCCCACCCTCTCCATATGACCCCTACCACTCTAACCCCACCCTTCTCTTGGACCCCAGTCTATCTTTATGTCCTCCATCCTCTCTGACCCCACCCTTCTCTTTGACCCCCAACCAATCTCTATAACCCCTACCACTTTGACCCCACCCTCATCTTCCCTCTTTCTTTGACCCCCACCGTATCTCTATGTGCTCCATCCTTCCTGCCCCTGCCCTTCTCTATGACCCTACCCTCTCTGGCTCCACCCTTCTGTTCAACACCCACCCTCTCAGCCCCCCTGCATCTCTCTGACCGCTAACATTTCAGACCCTCGTGTCTTGGGGACTCCCACCCTCTCAGATCCTCGCTCAGACAGCCACATCTTTGAGACCCTGCTGGTCCTCACCCCTCTCTTCTGACAGCCCCACCCCCGTCTCCTGGTTCCCCACCCCAAACCTATTCTAACCACCCCCGCACCTCATCTCACTCCCATCTCCCCATCACATGACCCACCCCCACCCCCACGGGGTCATCTTCCAGCACAACCCTCCAGAACAACTCAATTACATTACCTTAAGCAAATCACTGGCCTAACGACCGCGCCCTGCTCTGTTAGCGTGGCCTCGGGGGGCCGCGGGGGCCGGGTTGTTGGCGAATGGGTGAATTAACATTTGCTCGCGCCGTCTGCAAATGGCAGCTCGTGCCTGCACTGAGGAATGAAAGTGCGATGAGCTCAGGTGCAGCGGACTGCGTGAGCTGAAATATTTGAGCAGTTTTGATTAGCGATTCTATTCAGGCTGAGGTAACATTTGCTTTCGGGAGGAAGAGCTGAGACCGAGCCTGGACTCTACATTCACCACAAACACACACACACACACACACACGCACACACACACGCAGGGCACCACACACACTGACTCGGAACATCGGGTCACTTATATATACTTGACATTGATTTAAACAGTATGTGATGTAACTACACTTAACCCAGCTTAGATACCGAGTATACACATGTACATATACAGCTGAGGCAGAGGTTTCCTCTCCACACAAACATTACATACAGTAACACAGGGCCTCGAGTCAAAGAGCCCGTATCATTTCTGCCCAAAGAAAAACAAGCATCCCCTAAAACAGTAACTATACAGGAGAGGACAACAACAGGCTTCACTTTCAATGTAAGTCTATGGGACCAGAAAACAGGCTTCACTTTCAATGAAAGTCTATGGGACCAGAAAACAGGCTTCACTTTCAATGAAAGTCTATGGAACCAGAAAACAGACTTTACTTTCAATGTAAGTCTATGGAACCAGAAAACAGGCTTCACTTTCAATGTAAGTCTGTGGAACCAGAAAACAGGCGTCACTTTCAATGTAAGTCTGTGGAACCAGAAAACAGGCGTCACTTTCAATGTAAGTCTATGGAACCAGAAAGCAGGCTTTACTTTCTATGTAAGTCTATGGAACCAGAAAAAAGGCTTCAATTTCAATGAAAGTCTATGGAACCAGAAAACAGGCTTTACTTTCTATGTAAGTCTATGGAACCAGAAAACAGGCTTCACTTTCAATGTAAGTCTGTGGAACCAGAAAATAGGCGTCACTTTCAATGTAAGTCTGTGGAACCAGAAAACAGGCGTCACTTTCAATGTAAGTCTATGGAACCAGAAAGCAGGCTTTACTTTCTATGTAAGTCTATGGAACCAGAAAAAAGGCTTCAATTTCAATGAAAGTCTATGGAACCAGAAAACAGGCTTTACTTTCTATGTAAGTCTATGGAACCAGAAAACAGGCTTCACTTTCAATGTAAGTCTATGGAACCAGAAAACAGTCTTTACTTTCAATGTAAGTCTATGGAACTAGAAAACAGGCTTCACTTTCAATGTAAGTCTATGGAACCAGAAAGCATGCTTTACTTTCAATGTAAGTCTATGGAACCAGAAAACAGTCTTTACTTTCAATGTAAGTCTATGGAACTAGAAAACAGTCTTTACTTTCAATGTAAGTCTATGGAACCAGAAAACAGGCTTCTACACCGCCACCATAGAATCTGTCCTCACCGCATCCATCACAGTGTGGGGCAGCTCAGCCACCAAACACCTCACCCACAGACTGCAGCGCATCATCGGTGTGAAGTTACCCTCCCTACCGGACCTGCACACGGCCAGAACCAGGGAGCGTGCAGAGAACATCGTCCGTGATCCGTCACACCCTGGACATCACCTGTTCCAGCATCTTCCATCAGGTCGGCGTTTCAGCCAGTTGAGGATCAAGACCTCCAGACTTCAGAGAAGCTTCTTCCCACACGCCATCACACTCATAAACATCTGAACATCACACACTACATTCTGGATACAGTCTACTACATACATCCTATCCAGATGTTCTCTCACTCTTCTTTCTCTGTACAGTCTACTACATACATACATATCCAGATGTTCTCTCACTCTTCTTTCTCTGTACAGTCTACTACATACATACATCCATATCCAGATGTTCTCTCACTCTTTCTCTGTACAGTCTACTACATACATACATCCATATCCAGATGTTCTCTCACTCTTCTTTCTCTGTACAGTCTACTACATACAAACATCCATATCCAGATGTTCTCTCACTCTTCTTTCTCTGTACAGTCTACTACATACATACATCCATATCCAGATGTTATCTCACTCTTCTTTCTCTGTACAGTCTACTACATGCATACATCCATATCCAGATGTTCTCGCACTCTTCTTTCTCTGTACAGTCTACTACATACATCAATATCCAGATGTTCTCTCACTCTTCTCTCTCTGTACAGTCTACTACATACATACATCAATATCCAGATGTTCTCTCACTCTTCTTTCTCTGTACAGTCTACTACATGCATACATCCATATCCAGATGTTCTCTCACTCTTCTTTCTCTGTACAGTCTACTACATACATCAATATCCAGATGTTCCCTCACTCTTCTTTCTCTGTAGTCTACTACATACATACATCCATATCCAGATCTTCTCTCACTCTTCTTTCTCTGTACAGGTCTACTACATACAAACATCCATATCCAGATGTTCTCTCACTCTTCTTTCTCTGTACAGTCTACTACATACATACATCCATATCCAGATGTTATCTCACTCTTCTTTCTCTGTACAGTCTACTACATACATACATCCATATCCAGATGTTCTCTCACTCTTCTTTCTCTGTACAGTCTACTACATACATCAATATCCAGATGTTCTCTCACTCTTCTCTCTCTGTACAGTCTACTACATACATACATCCATATCCAGATGTTCTCTCACTCTTCTTTCTCTGTACAGTCTACTACATACAACAATATCCAGATGTTCCCTCACTCTTCTTTCTCTGTAGTCTACTACATACATACATCCATATCCAGATGTTCTCTCACTCTTCTTTCTCTGTACAGTCTACTACATACATCAACATCCAAATGTTCTCTCACTCTTCTTTCTCTGTACAGTCTACTATATACATACATCCATATCCAGATGTTCTCTCACTCTTCTTTCTCTGTACAGTCTACTACATACATACATATCCAGATGTTCTCTCACTCTTCTTTCTCTGTACAGTCTACTACATACATACATCCATATCCAGATGTTATCTCACTCTTCTTTCTCTGTACAGTCTACTACATGCATACATCCATATCCAGATGTTCTCGCACTCTTCTTTCTCTGTACAGTCTACTACATACATCAATATCCAGATGTTCTCTCACTCTTCTCTCTCTGTACAGTCTACTACATACATACATCAATATCCAGATGTTCTCTCACTCTTCTCTCTCTGTACAGTCTACTACATACATACATCCATATCCAGATGTTCTCTCACTCTTCTTTCTCTGTACAGTCTACTACATACATCAATATCCAGATGTTCCCTCACTCTTCTTTCTCTGTAGTCTACTACATACATACATCCATATCCAGATGTTCTCTCACTCTTCTTTCTCTGTACAGTCTACTACATACAAACATCCATATCCAGATGTTCTCTCACTCTTCTTTCTCTGTACAGTCTACTACATACATACATCCATATCCAGATGTTATCTCACTCTTCTTTCTCTGTACAGTCTACTACATACATACATCCATATCCAGATGTTCTCTCACTCTTCTTTCTCTGTACAGTCTACTACATGCATACATCCATATCCAGATGTTCTCGCACTCTTCTTTCTCTGTACAGTCTACTACATACATCAATATCCAGATGTTCTCTCACTCTTCTCTCTCTGTACAGTCTACTACATACATACATCAATATCCAGATGTTCTCTCACTCTTCTCTCTCTGTACAGTCTACTACATACATACATCCATATCCAGATGTTCTCTCACTCTTCTTTCTCTGTACAGTCTACTACATACATCAATATCCAGATGTTCCCTCACCTCTTCTTTCTCTGTAGTCTACTACATACATACATCCATATCCAGATGTTCTCTCACTCTTCTTTCTCTGTACAGTCTACTACATACAAACATCCATATCCAGATGTTATCTCACTCTTCTTTCTCTGTACAGTCTACTACATACATACATCCATATCCAGATGTTCTCTCACTCTTCTTTCTCTGTACAGTCTACTACATACATCAATATCCAGATGTTCTCTCACTCTTCTCTCTCTGTACAGTCTACTACATACATACATCCATATCCAGATGTTCTCTCACTCTTCTTTCTCTGTACAGTCTACTACATACAACAATATCCAGATGTTCCCTCACTCTTCTTTCTCTGTAGTCTACTACATACATACATCCATATCCAGATGTTCTCTCACTCTTCTTTCTCTGTACAGTCTACTACATACATCAACATCCAAATGTTCTCTCACTCTTCTTTCTCTGTACAGTCTACTACATACATACATATCCAGATGTTCTCTCACTCTTCTTTCTCTGTACAGTTTACTACATACATACATCCATATCCAGATGTTATCTCACTCTTCTTTCTCTGTACAGTCTACTACATGCATACATCCATATCCAGATGTTCTCGCACTCTTCTTTCTCTGTACAGTCTACTACATACATCAATATCCAGATGTTCTCTCACTCTTCTCTCTCTGTACAGTCCTACTACATACATACATCAATATCCAGATGTTCTCTCACTCTTCTCTCTCTGTACAGTCTACTACATACATACATCCATATCCAGATGTTCTCTCACTCTTCTTTCTCTGTACAGTCTACTACATACATCAATATCCAGATGTTCCCTCACTCTTCTTTCTCTGTACAGTCTACTACATACATACATCCATATCCAGATGTTCTCTCACTCTTCTTTCTCTGTACAGTCTACTACATACAAACATCCATATCCAGATGTTCTCTCACTCTTCTTTCTCTGTACAGTCTACTACATACATACATCCATATCCAGATGTTATCTCACTCTTCTTTCTCTGTACAGTCTACTACATACATACATCCATATCCAGATGTTCTCTCACTCTTCTTTCTCTGTACAGTCTACTACATACATCAATATCCAGATGTTCTCTCACTCTTCTCTCTCTGTACAGTCTACTACATACATACATCCATATCCAGATGTTCTCTCACTCTTCTTTCTCTGTACAGTCTACTACATACAACAATATCCAGATGTTCCCTCACTCTTCTTTCTCTGTAGTCTACTACATACATACATCCATATCCAGATGTTCTCTCACTCTTCTTTCTCTGTACAGTCTACTACATACATCAATATCCAGATGTTCTCTTACTCTTCTTCTTGTACTGCACTGTTATTTATCTGATAAAGTCTCAGAACACTCTGTACCACCGTCTCCACCAGTGACTCTTCTGTTCATATTTATATCTATTTAATTCAGTCTGCACTCACCTTTACTGCTGCACTCAGCACTTTACTCTAAATATACAACTCTGAATATACAAATATACAAATTCCTTGTATGTGTGAGAATACTTGGCAAATAAAGTCCGATTCTGATTCTGATTCTGACTTTCAATGTAAGTCTATGAAAAAAGCTTCAGTTGATACTTCAACTTCTACAGAAGTATTTTAAACTCTAGTATGTACACTTCTACCTGAGTAATGAATGACTATACATGATGAGCTCTTGTCTCTTATATCAGCTAGAGACCAGGTAGAGTAGACACTGTGTTTAAACACTCCAGCAGCACTGCTGATCCACTCACACCAGCACCACGTCAGTGTCCTGTGTGGGTCCTGATCATTAAAGAACAGAGTAATAAATAATAAACAGAGAATCAGATGAACTACAGTCTGTAAGTGGAGCTCCTGTATGGTTAGTGGAGCTGATACACTGGACAGTGAGTGGAAATAGAAGGCGTTGAAGGTAAACTGATATATGAACATGGAAAAATCTTTCTTCCCTCTTCTTTCCGGTGCTTTCCGATTTGCTTTCCTACGTAACGAACGCATGATTTATTCTCAGCAGGCGCTCTGGTCCAAGGATGAAAGCATCTCTGCTGGTAAACTCCCGTTAGCTATCGAACCTATATGAGCTTTTCCTGAGGGCCCACGGCGAGTCTCAACCGATTGGGTTGTTAAAGCAGGAGAGTAACATGACAGGATGACCCGTGGCCGTCCCTTCGGCGCGGCGCGGCGCGGATGAGAGGTCAGGAAAAAGGTCAAGGAAGCTCATTAGGTCTGCAGTGTTTTTCCCCAGCTCGCTGCTCAGCTTCATCCCAGCTCTTCCCGAGACACGAGTATGGATTTCTGTTTTTATACATTATTACAGTCCGGCTCGTATTTCGCGCGTGAGCCATCAATGTTGAATTAAAGGTAAACTTCATCCCAACCCTTCTCGCTGAATTATGAAAGAAAGGACGCGCGGCGTCCACTCGGGCTTGTTTGGGCTCGTGTTTGTTGCTTGCAGCTGGAGCTTCTCATTAGGACGAGCGTAAACCGGTGGGCTTCGGCGCGGCTGCCTTTGTTTGCTGCCTTCTGCGCGTCGTTCAGCGCTTCGTTATTGAATTTAAAACGAGTGGAGGGAAGGAGAGGAAACCGTCAGGAGAATCCCGCAGAGAGAGAAGCCTCCATCTCGGATGGTGTCCTAGAAACATAAATCTAATTATAATTTGGAACATCAGACAATCGACTCGGAAGTTACACAAAATCATGATTAAAGATAAAAAAAGATTTTCAAAATAAACACATCGGAAAACTCAAAACAGCTCCGCTCTATACATATGCATAGGAGTCAACAAGACGCAAGACTGACACGGCTGATGGTTTCGGCTGAAATTCCGGATCGGGGAAAACTTTGCGGAATAATTAGACGCGGTGTTTTTGCTGCTGTGACACTGAAAATCCCTGCTTAACTATAAATACTGTTAGTGATCATTCCTGTCCCACTTTATATCATAAGTGTGTGTAATAGCTGTGTAGTTACATATGCAACAACAGTGTAACTACTAGTGACCGTTACAGATGCATTACAGAAGTACAGCTTATGTAATTACACATCCATATCATTCTTTATACCTTCCTCAAACACGTCCCCACCAGAAACAAACACGTCTCTCCAAACAAGACACTTTACAGGAGAGGATAAAAACTGACTTTACTTTCAATGTAAGTCAATGGAACCAGAATTCTTTCCGAGCTATTTTGGAGCATTTCTATTGGTCCGTTTATAATAAAAGTTTCACAGAGTATATAGATCAGCTGTCGTGTTCAAGTAATGTAGAAAAATGAACAAAATTTTGAACAGTAACGATATTCTTTATCATGTAGTTACACTTTAGTAATAAGATGAGTGTAACAGCATTCGTAAAATCTTTTATAAATTCTAAAAAAAGGGTTTTCCAGCATTATAAGGACATGTATAACTAGAAAAGTAGACAAGTGTGGGTCAGTGTGTCTGTGGATTAGAGTTTAGGGATCTGCTCTGAGTGAGTAGAGGCAGTTTTAGGGCTGTAGGTTGAAGGAAACTGTAATGCTTTGGTTTGGCAATAAATGAATGGAATGCTAAAGGAGGAACAAGGGATGAATAAATAACAAATAGAGGAGTACAGGTCAGTGTGTCTGTGGATTAGTGGTGGGGGTCTGCCGTAAAAGAGTACAACCAGTTTGGAGGATGTAGGTTAAATGAAACCATGAGGTTTGGGTGTGAAAAAGAATGAGGGATGAAAAAAGACAAACAGACGAGTGCGGGTCAAACTAACACTGCAGTCATGGTCGGGGGTCGGGGAGTCAGTGGATGTGAAACGGTGTTCAGTAGTTCAGTAGGTTGGTGTGCACTTTTCCATCTTATTCATTCTCTATGGAAAAAAAAATTGTGCATCCAATCATAAATCTGTAAACAAGCCGGAATCTCACAATCAGACCAGACAATCTGGAGCTGGAACAAAGTTGATATTTAGAAAACTGCCGGACGAGTTACGTGGTGGAGATCTGACAAAGTAAAAAACAAATAACAACGTAGTTGCTTTGCAATGTGCAACCATAATAACTTCAAATTCATCTGATTCTCTGTACACTTTATTACTCTGTTCTTTAATGATCAGGACCCCCACAGGACCACCACAGAGCAGATACTATTAGGGAGGAGGATCATTCTCAGCACTGCAGTGACACTGATATGGTGGTGGTGTGTTAGTTAGTGTGTGTTGTGCTGGTGTGAGTGGATCAGAAACAGCAGTGCTGCTGGAGTGTTTAAACACTGTGTCCACTCACTGTCCACTCTATTAGACACTCCTACTACTTGCTGGTCAATCTTGTAGATGTAAAGTCAGAGACGATCCACAACACACACTAACACACCAGCATGTCAGTGTTACTGCTGAACAGAGTATGATCCATCCATGAATTATCCATCATCTATTTATCCTGCTAGTCGGGGTCACAGGGGGCTGGAACGAATCCCAGTATCATTGGGCGAAGGTGGGCTAACCATGGACAGGTCGCCAGTCCATCACATGACCAACATTCACTCACACACACACTCACACCTATGGTCAGTGTAGAGGATTCTAACATGCATGTGTTTGGACTGTGGGAGGAAACCGGAGTACCCGGAGGAACCCACTCAAACACAGGAGAACATACACACTCCACACAGAACCACCCAGACCGGGAATCCAACCCAGATCATCTTACTGTAAGGAAACAGTGACCAGATTATGATCCACCAAGCAGTATTAATGTTGGCTAAACGTCAGGAAATCTGGAATTTTCAGTGTAAATATCATCTTAATATAAGTTATTACACACGCTCCCTTATAAAGCTGGAAAAGACTAATGCAGTTACACTGATGTTTCAACCAATGCATTATTACATGAGAGAGGATATACTGTTATAGCTATCAAGACACTCTTCTGTAATTCCAAGAGGCAAAAAAAACTTGTACACATGTGTAATTACATAAGCTCTACTGCTGTTACCCATCTGTTGTGTTGTGTTATTCATGTGTTACTACACAGTAATTAGAGACAATATAAAGTGGCACCAATACTACTAGAGTAATGGAGCTACTTATTTGTGTATGTATTTGAGAATGTATATGTTGGTTAACTCGACTACATCACTGGAAATAATCTGTACAAACAAAACTAAAGCCAAATATGATTTTACAAGTTTTATATTAATCTAGATTGTTCATGTCTCAGCCTTATATGACTGCATACCTCCAAACCTGTGAGTATTTAGTTAAGTGGTTAAACACAGGCTGCAGCTTCAAGTTTAATAAAAATCTGACATTTTACTCTAAAACAACAAAGTAAGTAAAGGACACGGTGCCTGTTACGCTGGTGGAGCTGTTCTGTTTCAAAGGGCTTTCAGGACTGAATCTGTCCTATAAACACTTTTCTTGAAACACTCTGACCATATCGTTGAGTCCAAAAACTGTCTTTAATTTTAATGTAAGTCTATGGAACCATTCTGGAGAATTTTTATTGGCCCATTCATCATGAAATCTTCTGACAATGTTGCGTTTAATTGATGTACCGGGTGAGTCAAATGTCTCAGGACACCCTTTTATTTCAGAAAGAAAAGGGAAAATTATGTAACGGCTATTTTAAGCTATGTCCTGAACATGGCCACCATCTGGAAAGCCGCCATATTGGATCAAGGGCAAGTTTTTCCAATGGAAAGGTGGTCGTGTAGCAGATCAAAGAAGACCAGGATTGTCTCAGGAATCGATTGATGCAATCAGACTTACAATATATCTTGTGGTTTAAACACAATCAACACAGAAAGTTTTTTAGATTTTTTTAAAACTAGAATTAGCCACATGTGTTTGCACACAGCGGAATTTGACCTCCACATTTAACCCATCTGTGCAGTGAAACACCCACATATACACACGCTAGTGAACATACACACGAGGGGGCAGTGAGCACACGTGCCCGGACGCTATCCACGGCACCCGGGGAGCAGTTGGGGGTTAGGTGCCTTGCTCAAGGGCACCTCAGTCGTGGCCTGCTAGTACCGGGGATCAAATCCGGTCACAAGAACAGATCCCTAACCTTCAGGCCACCACTGCCCCATGTGGTGGTTGCTACAACAACCACATTAAACAACATGTTCAGTGAGTGAATGTTCAGTGTGCTGAACACAGATCTGAAGGCGCAGTTCAGTAACTGAACATGTTGTTTAATGTGGTTGTTGCAGCAACTATGTTCTATGTATATAATAGATATTGTAAATCTGATTGCATCAATCGATTTCTGAGACAGTCCGGGTCTTCTGTGATCTGCTACACGACCACCTTCCCATTGGAAAAACTTGCCCTTGATCCAATATGGTGGCTTTCAACATGGCGGCCATGTTTGGGACATAGCCTAAAAGATAGGCCCCCTCACGGGTGACTTGCTGGGGTATTCAGATACATCATTTTCCCTTTTCTTTCTGAAATAAAAGCGTGTCCTGGAACTTTTGACTCACACTGTAGAAAAAGAGAAATGAAGAAAATGAAGATCAATGTATTTCATTGGAGAGCGATGACATAAAGAAAAGACACATGACTATAACACCCTGTCCAGTCATTTCACATTAAAGAATAAGGCATAAGGTTGATTAAGGTTGGTTGTGTAGCATAGATTCTAGCACAGCTGAAGCCGTCAGCTTATCTATCTTACATGTGAGTGAGTTACAAGTCAGCTATTATGCTAGTTAGCCAGCATAGCTGCTACACGAACCACAGCACGGATAGCAAGCAGTCACTGAATCAACGTTAAAGCAGAAATATAGCATCAACATTGTCCTCAATCAATCACGGAGGAATTGAGGCGCCAGAGGACCATAAGAGTTCACGTTGATGATGTTGTGGCTTATATGATGATATATCAGCGTTTACTCAGCGTCATTACTGCCAATGTTAAGAGCTTCAGCTTGTGGACACCTACAAATCAATGTATATTCAACATCGCTGCTGACACTTTCATTGATACTTTGATGTTGACCCAACAGTTGTTGACACTGAAATTGCAACCAACATGATGATTCTGGTGGAAAATCAATAACAGGTCAATGTCATCATGCTATCTGGGTAAGCGAGCATTTCACGGTGCCTGTTTCCTTTAAACACCTCATTTACTGCATGTAGCTCTTCGGTTCTGTCTTTCAAACTGAAGGTCCTTCTGTAATAAAACCTATCTATTTGGATGCGACAGGCTTTTAGTGGGGATTTACAGTACATTGCAGTGGCTGCAGCTAATAAAGAGACCAAAATTCTCTACTCGCACTCGAGAGATTTGAAAACTGGGCTTGCAAGAAGTTTATGAATATCTCTGGTCTATAATACGACACCACAGAGAGTACTGCAGTACTACTTACAGGGGTGAGTGGGGTCAGCACTTACATTAATATTGTTTATTGTTTTAAATAATTTCTTATTTCTATTTTATTGCTGAGTCAGTCTGTTTTTTACTGATGTTTATTAATTGACTACTATAAGCAGTGCTGGACAAGGGCCAGGAAGATTGTGATGGACGCCAGCCATTCCAACAGTGAGGAACTTCTTCCTGCAGGCCATTCAGTTGCTGAACCAGGGCAGCAAGTTAGACCACCTCACACACACATATACAGGACTCATACACATCATACACACACATCATACACAGGACTCATACACATCATACACACACACACACACACACATCATACACAGGACTCATACACGCATCATTCTACATACCACTTATCTGCAACACTACACTGTGTTCTACTGCATTGCAACACTACAGTGTGTTCTACTGCACTGCAACACTACACTGTGTTCTACTGCATTGCAACACTACAGTGTGTTCTACTGCACTGCAACACTACACTGTGTTCTACTGCATTGCAACACTACAGTGTGTTCTACTGCACTGCAACACTACACTGTCTTCTACTGCACTGCAACATTACAGTGTGTTCTACTGCACTGCAACACTACACTGTCTTCTAATGCTCTGCAATGCTACACTGTGTTCTACTGCACTGCAACAGCATGTGCTACAGCATTAAAGCTTGTTCCAGTCTGTCTTCTATTTTGCCCCATCGCTTGTTGGTTTGCCATCGTTAGCACCGTGAAGCAGAGTGTAGCTGAAATCTAATCCTAATTTGAAACCGTCCTGCACTCTGTTTATCTGGCCCAAGTCTCCAGTGTATAAATTACCCTCAGCCTGCCCGTATTCTTCACATTTCCACTACTGAACACGGCCTCTTCCCAGAAACGCTCTATGCTAAATGCCTTCGCTCTCCGAGAGGGAACTCAAGCCTATAAGCAAACCCCTGTTGGACATGAAGTGAGAGATTGATGCATATCAATGGTGATGAGCAAAGCTCCATTAATTCCATTAATATTCAGTAAATAAATGTGGCTTCGTGCAGAAGTAGAAGGGGCCGGTCAGTAATTGCTAAACATCTGCTTTTATTCGCTCCAATTTCGCATCACAAATGAACTGCTTTGCATTAGCCTGCATTAGCCAATCCGTTAGCAGCCACCCACATGGCTAAAAGCGCTCGTGCTGCTTGTGCAGGACAGATGTTCCTGTCAACCTCGGAAACCTCTTAGTGCATCAAATGACTTCACACTTTATTTATTTATTCAGTCGTAATAATACATTTTCCTTTAGAGTAACACAGCGCTCCCTCTCTCCCTCTCTCGCTCTCTCTCGCTCTCTCACCCCCCCAGGGCGAGCAGATGTTTCTCAAACCATATGGTGTCTCGATAATCTCCTTTCTGTTCTTTCTTTCTTTCTTTATCTCTCTCTCTATCTATCTCTCTCTCATTCTAGCACTCTTACAAACTCATTCACAGCAGCCACACGTGATTTCCTCTCAAACTCTATCCTTAAATGCCCCCTATCTTCAGGCCTGCACTCACCTGCCATTTTATTAGGTACACGTACTTTTCATCTACACTCATTGTCTGTTACATCAGACCACAGAGAAAGTACACTACAAACGGAGGACGGTTAATAAAAATGGTTGTAATTATACAATATCCTGCAGTAGACAGCAACAATAAAGGCCATGTCCATGTCCAAATATTTATGGAGTGTAAATGGTTAGTGGACCTGAAATTATGGACAAGAGGTTCGATATTAGGTGGTCAGAGCAGTTAGTTAATCTTAATACAGGTGTTCATGCATTCATGTATATCAAGTGTTTTCTCCATTAGATTACAATTACAATCCAGAACATCACCAGAACACTATAAACCAAAACACTATAAACCAGAACACTATAAATCAGAACACTATAAACCAGAATACTATAAACCAGAACACTATAAATCAGAACACTATAAACCAGAATACTATAAATCAGAACACTATAAATCAGAACACTATAAATCAGACCACTATAAACCAGAATACTATAAACCAGAACACTATAAATCAGAACACTATAAACCAGAATACTATAAATCAGAACACTATAAATCAGAACACTATAAATCAGACCACTATAAACCAGAATACTATAAACCAGAACACTATAAATCAGAACACTATAAACCAGAATACTATAAATCAGAACACTATAAATCAGACCACTATAAACCAGAACATCACAAACCAGAACATCACAAACCAGATCACGAATCAGAACACTATAGACCAGAACATCACAAACCAGAACACTATAAACCAGAACATCACAATCCAGGACACTATAAACCAAAACACTATAAACCAGAACACTATAAATCATAACATCACAAACCAGAACATCACCAGAACACTATAAACCAAAACACTATAAACCAGAACATCACAAACCAGAACATCACAAACCAGAACATCACAAACCAGAACATCACCAGAACACTATAAACCAAAACACTATAAACCAGAACATCTCAAACCAGAACATCACAAACCAGAACATCACTAACCAGAACATCATGAATCAGAATACTATAAACCAGAACATCACAAACCAGAACATCACAAACCAGAACACTACAAACCAGAACATCACAAACCAGAACATCACAAACCAGATCACGAATCAGAATACTATAAACCAGAACATCACAAACCAGATCACGAATCAGAACACTATAAACCAGAACATCACAAACCAGAACACTATAAACCAGAACATCATGAATCAGAATACTAGAAACCAGAACACCACAAACCAGAACATCACAATCCAGAACATCATCAGAATACTATACACAAGAACATCACAAACCAGAACAAAATAAACAAGAACACCACAAACCAGAACATCACAATCTAGAACATCATGAATTAGAATACTATAAACCCAAACATCACAATCCAGAACATCTCAATTCAGAACATCACAAACCAGAACATCATGTATTAGAACACTATAAACGAGTACATCACAATCCAGAACATCACAAACCAGAACACTATAAACCAGAACATCACAATCCAGAACACTATAAACCAGAACATCACAATCCAGAACATCACAATTCAGAACATTATAATCAAGAAAGTTTTGAAGCCGTCACAGAGGCGCCGCTGGTCGAGGACACTTTGTGAAAACTTTGTAAAGATTTAATTGAAGAAACTTGTTTTCATATTGTGGCTCCTCGTCGTGTGTTTCCTTCTTTATCATGCGTTTGTCATTTGGCTTTGTTTGCTGTAAAATCTAATCTCGGTCCTCTTCTCTTCTCCAGAGCAGGAAATGGAATCTTTCAGCAGCAATCTTCATTTCCAGCGAGAGTGAGCCCAAAGTCTTCCAGCCTTGCTGTGTGTTTATGTTTAGTTTGTGTTGGTTTTCAATTTCCCCCGACCTCCACACGCTTTGTAATTGTATTACTCCTGCATCACCATGCTCAACCTTGTCCTCATTCCACACCGACTGCACTGAATGGCCAAAGAAACGAATCCGGCTCGTAGCTGGACAGACAGAGACGAGTCGTGATCTCAGGTGAAGCAAACACTCCAATGCAGATCCAGGAAGAATTACAGTCTGTAACTGCTGTGATTCACTGATAAGTGTGTAAATGTTGATTACAGGTATCTGTAAACATATCCAGGGTGAACTAAGAATAAAGCAAAGGTGTTTATGTGACCCTGTTTCCAAAAACGTTTAAATGCTGCAGAAAAAGTAAATAAAAAAATATTTTTGGGAGAAATTTTGTTTTGAAATAAATTTTTAACTGATGAAAGATTTCAGTAAAGTAAACTATACTGCCAAAAGTGTTCACTCACCCATCCAAATCATTGAATTCAGGTGTTCCATGACCACAGGTGTATAAAACCAGCACCTAGTCCAGCGTGGTACCGTGATACGCCACCTGTGGAACAAGTCCAGTGGTGAAGTTTCCTCACTGCTAAATATTCCACAGTGGACTGTCAGTGGTGTTCTAACAAAGTGGAAGTGATTGGGAACAACAGCAACTCCACCACCAAGTGGTAGAACACGTACAATGACAGAGCGGGTCAGCAGATGCTGAGGAGCATAGTGCACAGAGCTCACCAACTTTCTACAGAGTCAATCACTACAGACCTCCAAACTTCATGTGGTCTTCAGATCAGCTCAAGAACAGAGCGTAGAGAGCTTCATGAAATGGGTCTCCATGGCCGAGCAGCTGCATCCAAGCCTTACATCACCAAGAACAATGCAGAGCGTCGGATGCAGTGGAGTAAAGCACACCGCCACTGGACTCTAGAGCAATGGAGACGTGTTCTCTGGAGTGACCAATCACGCTTCTCCATCTGGCAATCTGATGGACGAGTCTGAGTTTGCCAGGAGAACAGTAATTTTCTGACTGCACTGAGCCGAATGGAACTCTTAATGCTTTAGAAGAGACTCTGGACAATTTCATGCTCCCAACTTTGTGGGGACAGTGCACAGAGACATGTCCATAAAGACATGGAGGAGCGAGTTTGGTAAGGAAGAACTTGACCGGCCTGCACAGAGTCCTGACCTCAACCTGATAGAACAGCTGGAGTTGTTATAGCTGCAAAGCTTGGGCCGACATCGTATTAAACCCTATGGATTAAGAATGGGACATCACTCAAGTTCATATGCATGATGAGCGTATACTTTTGCCCACAACTGCCCTACCTCCAGCTCACGGCCCAGCTCCAGCCCACAAGTGCCCTACCCCCACCTTTGTTTTAGTAATATTTGTAAACATGGGCTCCAGCTTCTCTGTTTACACTCGTCTCTCAACACATTCACATCTAAACACCTTTATAACTATAAACATATATACATTCAGGTAGGTGTCTTCAAACTTTTGACTGGTAGTGTAACTCCAGTCTCACAGAAAACAGAATAACAGTGAAGTAGAAGTATTTTAAACCCCTATGGACAGATTCTCCAGCTGCTGACGGATACAGGTGATATTACTTAATTATATATATATATATATATATATATATATATATATATATATATATATATATATATATATATATATATATAATTTTATTAGAGGCTGATTAAATGCTGAGCGTACATTAACACCGTCTGTACAGTGAGTGAAAGGTCAGGTCAGGCGTGTCTCAGTGCCTCAGGTTCACCCACTCCGACTACGTCTCTACTCGGCATTCTCTAAAACTCCTGAGTGGCCTGGAAAAGTTTAATTAGCTTGTAACCATTTAACATTATTAATATTCATCACGCTGGCATTTGTGCTAAATGCAAATTTCTGCCAGATGGACAGATACTCTTTAAAAGTCCGTGTCCATTTTCTCTGACGTTTCTTCTGTAAAAGCAGTAAAATAATTCACAGTGAATCACAGAAACATGAAACACGTTCTTATACACGGGAGTTATTTTACACTGAGATCCCACTTTACACCCGCTTTCAGGGGCAGTCGTGGGCTGGAGGTCAGGGAACCAGCCTTGTGACCGGAAAGCAAGGCACCTAATCCCTGACTGCTCCCCGGGCCCTGTGGTAGGGCTCTGGGCAAGTGTGTCTGTTCACTAGTGTGTGTGTGTGTGTGTGTGTACATGTGGGTGTTTCACTGCCCCCTAGTGTGTCTGTTACATCTGTTGTTCACGATGTATGTACATAGCTCTGCTGGTGATGTGACGTTTGTACACGGACTTTAAGTTGGGACTGTGTGACACAGTGTAACTATATAATACTGTAAACATAGGTATATAAACAAACAATACAGAGTAAATAAATATATAAATATATAATATATGACAGAAAGGTTGGTTTCCTTATTATTATTATTTTAATAATAATTATTATTAGTAGTAATAGTAGTAGTATTTTATTATTACTTTTATGTTTTAATTATTATTTCTTTTACTGTTTTGTTTTACTACTATATTCATATCTACTTTTATTGACTTATTTTTTATTTGTTTTTCTTTTACAATTTGTTTCTGTTCTTATTGTTTCTTTTACATTTAAGTACTTATTTTCAATCCTTTTTTATTATATATATATATATATATATATATATATATATATATATATATATATATATATATATATATATATATATATATATATATATATAGAGAGAGAGAGAGAGAGAGAGAGAGAGAGAGAGAGAGAGAGGGATAGATAGATATAACAAACTCTCAGACGGTGGCGGTTTCTCCAGCACAGCTAACAGGAAAGACGGAGAGAGGGAGGGAGATGGAGGGAGGGAGGGAGGGAAGGAGGAGTGGGATGAGTGAGGAGGTTGATGAAAGAGGGAGAAAGATGCTGAAAACACACATGCTCATGTTATGGTCTGGAGGTCAGTGATCTGGTCCAGCCTTGTGACCGGAAGGTTGACGGTTTGATCCCCTGAACCGACAGGACACGACTTACTGCCTTAAACAAGAACCTAACCCCTGACTGCCCCCCGGGCACCATCGTAGAGCTGCCCACCACTCCGGGCAAGTGTGCCCAACGCCCCCTAGTGTGTCTGTTCACTAGTTTGTGTGTAAAGCTCAACTCACTGGAGTTATTCACTGTGTACTCTGTATGTAGTTGAAATGACAATAAAACCCACTTGACTTGACTTGACTTATTTCAAACTCTTAATTTCTAACCGCCTCCGCACGACCTGCCAATGATTTGTTTAATTTTATTTAAGAGATTTATTATTTTGATATTCAATTGTTTGTATTTATTTATTTATTTTTGTTTTTGTTTCCTTTTACCATTTTTTAACTTGATTTTTACTACTCTATTATTATTATTATTATTAATATTATTATTATTATTACTTTTATTATTATTTCTTTTACTATTTTATGTTTTACTAATATATTTATATCTATTTATATTGTCTTATTTTTTACTTTTGTCTTATTTCAGATTTTTGAGTTTCTTATTCAGTTTTTATTTGTTTTTCTTTTATGATTTATTTTAATGAATGTTGTCTCTCTTCTAACTGTTTCTTTTATTTTAAGTACTTATTAAAATTCATTCATTGATTAAGTACTCATTTTTTATTTATTTATGAATTTATTTACAATCTCTCTTTGTTTAAAATGGTGGTGTAGTGGTTAGTACGGTGGTGTAATAGTTAGTATGGTGGTGTAGTCGTTAGTATGGTGGTGTAGTGGTTAGTGCGGTGGTGTAATAGTTAGTACGGTGGTGTAATAGTTAGTATGGTGGTGTAGTGGTTAGTACGGTGGTGTAGTGGTTAGTATGGTGGTGTAATAGTTAGTATGGTGGTGTAGTCGTTAGTATGGTGGTGTATTGGTTAGTGCGGTGGTGTAATAGTTAGTACGGTGGTGTAGTCGTTAGTATGGTGGTGTATTGGTTAGTGCGGTGGTGTAATAGTTAGTACGGTGGTGTAATAGTTAGTATGGTGGTGTAGTGGTCAGTATGGTGGTGTAGTGGTTAGTATGGTGGTGTAGTGGTTAGTACGGTGGTGTAGTGGTTAGTATGGTGGTGTAGTGGTTAGTATGGTGGTGTAGTGGTCAGTATGGTGGTGTAGTGGTTAGTATGGTGGTGTAGTGGTTAGTACGGTGGTGTAGTGGTTAGTATGGTGGTGTAGTGGTTAGTATGGTGGTGTAGTGGTCAGTATTGTGGTGTAGTGGTTAGTATGGTGGTGTAGTGGTTAGTACGGTGGTGTAATAGTTAGTATGGTGGTGTAGTGGTTAGTACGGTGGTGTAGTGGTTAGTATGGTGGTGTAGTGGTTAGTATGGTGTTGTAATAGTAAGTATGGTGGTGTAGTGGTTAGTATGGTGGTGTAGTGGTTAGTATGGTGGTGTAGTGGTTAGTATGGTGGTGTAGTGGTTAGTATGGTGGTGTAGTAGTTAGTATGGTGGTGTAGAGGTTAGTAAGGTGGTGTAGTGGTTAGTATGGTGGTGTAGTGGTTAGTATGGTGGTGTAGTAGTTAGTATGGTGGTGTAGAGGTTAGTACGGTGGTGTAGTAGTTAGTATGGTGGTGTAGAGGTTAGTACGGTGGTGTAGTGGTCAGTATGGTGGTGTAGTGGTTAGTACGGTGGTGTAATAGTTAGTATGGTGGTGTAGTGGTTAGTATGGTGGTGTAGTGGTTAGTATGGTGGTGTAGTGGTCAGTATTGTGGTGTAGTGGTTAGTATGGTGGTGTAGTGGTTAGTACGGTGGTGTAATAGTTAGTATGGTGGTGTAGTGGTTAGTACGGTGGTGTAGTGGTTAGTATGGTGGTGTAGTGGTTAGTACGGTGTTGTAATAGTTAGTATGGTGGTGTAGTGGTTAGTATGGTGGTGTAATAGTTAGTATGGTGGTGTAGTGGTTAGTACGGTGTTGTAATAGTTAGTATGGTGGTGTAGTGGTTAGTATGGTGGTGTAGTGGTTAGTATGGTGGTGTAGTGGTTAGTACGGTGGTGTAGTAGTTAGTATGGTGGTGTAGTGGTTAGTACGGTGGTGTAGTGGTCAGTATGGTGATGTAGTGTTTAGTACGGTGGTGTAGTAGTTAGTATGGTGGTGTAGTGGTTAGTACGGTGGTGTAGTGGTCAGTATGGTGGTGTAGTGGTTAGTACGGTGGTGTAGTGGTCAGTATGGTGGTGTAGTGGTCAGTATGGTGGTGTAAGAAGGTTTTTAGCCTCTCCTGTAAAGTTCCCGTTTTCTAGATACACGTCTTTCTTTGAACGGTGACGATGTTCTTACAGCATCTTAGAGTAGAGGTGAATTAAGAAAATCTGATCTCAGATCAGAACTCTTGACTCTTTGTTGCTGGTGTAGCTGCTGCTGGGGGCGAACGGAGAGTTCTTTGTCAACTCCCTGTAATCACAGACAATCGCACAGGAGGCGCTGTAAGGAGGTCTGAGAGGAGTCTGATTGTAAACTCCGGTTACTGCCTCACTCTCGGGGCCGAAAGGGTTGAGGATGTTTTTGAGAAGCAGATTTACAGGAAACGAGGACCGCCTGGAGGGGGCTGGCGGGAGCACATGCACGTACCCACACACCAGGGGTGTGTGCGCGGAAATATCGAGTTGTCATTATCAAATTCTAATTCCCAGCCTGTCAGTTTCCATTACCTGAGCGGCGCTCTGAGACCTAAAGGTTATTGATTTAAGTTCTAATCTACAAACAAATATATTACCTGCACAGGCCAGGAGCAATGTTAAACGAAGGGCAAAGCCTGCTCTGATGGATGTTGCCTTTTGTGTTTGTGTGTGTATGTGTGTGTGTGTGTGTGTGTGTATGTGCTTGTGTGTGTATGTGTGTGTGTGTGTGTGTGTGTGTGTGTATGTGCTTGTGTGTGTATGTGTGTGTGTGTGTGTGTGTGTGTGTGTATGTGCTTGTGTGTGTGTGTGTGGGTGTTTGGGTAAGATAATGGTGCAACTTATCTTCTCACCTTTAAACCTCGACACACAAACACATGAAATACACACTTTCACTCCACTGCTCTTAGTCGTTATAGGTCTTTCCTTTTCATTCAGATGTCTTAGAGAAGGTAGCAGCCTCTCTATTACAGGCACAGCTTCTACTCTCAACATGGGAGAGAAACTGCCCTTCCATGTCAACAACCTTCTCTGTTCATGCCTCCTTTATTATATAGTATCCTATGGAGTTCCACAGGGCTCTGTCTCAGGTCCCCTTCTATTTGTTATGTTATCTGATGCCGTTGGCTGCTATCATTCAGAATAAGCCTGAGATGTGTTGGTAGTTTCTATGGCAGTTCCTTCTAGGGCACGTATCACATTCTTGGAAGTATTTTTTGATAATACAGTCTCTTCCTAGACAGGTATATCATCGCTGTCCAAACAAAAACATGTCTGATTTTGGTGATTTTTATTTTTCTACTTCATTTGAACACGACAGCTAGCGTTTACATTGTTTGTGAACTTCATAATGAATGGACTAATAGAAATGCTTCAAAATAATTTGGAAATCATTCCGGTTCCATTGATTTACATTCAAAGTAAAGACAGTTTTAATAGCCGAGAAAACCCAACGCACTGCAGATTCACAAACGGGCTGCAAAACCGTCCACAACCCAACGGAAGTGTTTCCGGAGGACACTTAAAAGACGTGGGACCACATATGCTGACGCAATGTAAACAGAACCACGTCCCGCTATTCATTTAAAAGCTCGTTTACTGACAGATTTAAATACTTTTTGTGACCCTGATCTACGTTTTTGTCTGAATATGTACTCACACGGTGAAAAAATTGGGGGGACTTTTGTTATTTTTTATCTCAGCAGTAGCGCTAACAAGCCGTTGCTACGTACACCCAGCCGACGTTCCGCTTTCCACAGTTTTTTCTCCACTTTGAATTCATCTGTGGCTCGAGGTTAATCATGGGATAGCACAGTGGGTACCGTTACCTACTACTCAATACCTACTGAGTATTCAGACATACTAGCCACGCTCACCTACTGATTTACTACTGAGTATTCAGACATACTAGCCACGCTCACCTACTGATTTACTACTGAGTATTCAGACATACTAGCCACGCTCACCTACTGATTCACTACTGAGTATTCAGACATACTAGCCACGCTCACCTACTGATTCACTACTGAGTATTCAGACATACTAGCCGCGCTCGCCTACTGATTCACTACTGAGTATTCAGATATACTAGCCGCGCTCGCCTACTGATTCACTACTGAGTATTCAGACATACTAGCCGCGCTCGCATACTGATTTACTACTGAGTATTCAGACATACTAGCCACGCTCACCTACTGATTTACTACTGATTATTCAGACATACTAGCCACGCTCACCTACTGATTTCTCTACTGAGTATTCAGACATACTAGCCACACTCGCCTACTGATTTACTACTGAGTATTCAGACATACTAGCCACACTCGCTACTGATTTACTACTGAGTATTCAGACATACTAGCCACGCTCGCCTACTGATTTACTACTGAGTATTCAGACATACTAGCAGCGCTCGCCTACTGAGTTACTACTGAGTATTCAGACATACTAGCCACTCTCACCTACTGATTCACTACTGAGTATTCAGACATACTAGCAGCGCTCGCCTACTGATTTACTACTGAGTATTCAGACATACTAGCCACGCTCGCCTACTGATTTACCTACTGAGTATTCAGACATACTAGCCGCACTCGCCTACTGATTCACCTACTGAGTATTCAGACATACTAGCCGCACTCGCCAACTGATTTACCTACTGAGTATTCAGACATACTAGCCGCGCTCGCCTACTGATTTACCTACTGAGTATTCAGACATACTAGCCGCGCTCACCTACTGATTCACTACTGAGTATTCAGACATACTAGCCACGCTCACCTACTGATTCACTACTTAGTATTCAGACATACTAGCCACGCTCACCTACTGATTCACTACTGAGTATTCAGACATACTAGCCACGCTCACCTACTGATTTACTACTGAGTATTCAGACATACTAGCCACGCTCACCTACTGATTTACTACTGAGTATTCAGACATACTAGCCACGCTCACCTACTGATTCACTACTGAGTATTCAGACATACTAGCCACGCTCACCTACTGATTCACTACTGAGTATTCAGACATACTAGCCGCGCTCGCCTACTGATTCACTACTGAGTATTCAGATATACTAGCCGCGCTCGCCTACTGATTCACTACTGAGTATTCAGACATACTAGCCGCGCTCGCATACTGATTTACTACTGAGTATTCAGACATACTAGCCACGCTCACCTACTGATTTACTACTGATTATTCAGACATACTAGCCACGCTCACCTACTGATTTCTCTACTGAGTATTCAGACATACTAGCCACACTCGCCTACTGATTTACTACTGAGTATTCAGACATACTAGCCACACTCGCTACTGATTTACTACTGAGTATTCAGACATACTAGCCACGCTCGCCTACTGATTTACTACTGAGTATTCAGACATACTAGCAGCGCTCGCCTACTGAGTTACTACTGAGTATTCAGACATACTAGCCACTCTCACCTACTGATTCACTACTGAGTATTCAGACATACTAGCAGCGCTCGCCTACTGATTTACTACTGAGTATTCAGACATACTAGCCACGCTCGCCTACTGATTTACCTACTGAGTATTCAGACATACTAGCCGCACTCGCCTACTGATTCACCTACTGAGTATTCAGACATACTAGCCGCACTCGCCAACTGATTTACCTACTGAGTATTCAGACATACTAGCCGCGCTCGCCTACTGATTTACCTACTGAGTATTCAGACATACTAGCCGCGCTCACCTACTGATTCACTACTGAGTATTCAGACATACTAGCCACGCTCACCTACTGATTCACTACTTAGTATTCAGACATACTAGCCACGCTCACCTACTGATTCACTACTGAGTATTCAGACATACTAGCCACGCTCACCTACTGATTCACTACTGAGTATTCAGACATACTAGCCGCGCTCGCCTACTGATTCACTACTGAGTATTCAGATATACTAGCCGCGCTCGCCTACTGATTCACTACTGAGTATTCAGACATACTAGCCGCGCTCGCATACTGATTTACTACTGAGTATTCAGACATACTAGCCACGCTCACCTACTGATTCACTACTGAGTATTCAGACATACTAGCCACGCTCGCCTACTGAGTTACTACTGAGTATTCAGACATACTAGCCGCGCTCACCTACTGATTTACTACTGAGTATTCAGACATACTAGCCGCGCTCACCTACTGAACCACTACTGAATATTCAGACATACTAGCCGCGCTCACCTACTGAACCACTACTGAGTATTCAGACATACTAGCCGCGCTAGCCTACTGATTCACTACTGAGTATTCAGACATACTAGCCACGCTCACCTACTGATTCACTACTGAGTATTCAGACATAGTAGCCGCGCTCACCTACTGATTTACTACTGAGTATTCAGACATACTAGCCACGCTCGCCTACTGATTTACTACTGAGTATTCAGACATACTAGCCGCGCTCGCCTACTGATTTACTACTGAGTATTCAGACATACTAGCTGCGCTCGCCTACTGATTTACTACTAAGTATTCAGACATACTAGCCGCGCTCACCTACTGATTTACTACTGAGTATTCAGACATACTAGCCGCGCTCACCTACTGATTTACTACTGAGTAGTAGACAAGTAGGAGATTTTGGATGCACCTTGTAACTGAACTATTTGGGAAAAAACATGCACTGCACATCACCATGGAAACATTAAAACACCATGGAAACATCGTGAAGTATGGTGGAGGGAACATCATGATCTGGATCTGCTTTGCTGCATCAGGGTCTGGCCAGCTTACAGTCATTGAGGAGAAGATGAATTCACAAGTGTATCAAAGGATTCTACAGGATCATGTGAGGGTGTCTGTTCAGCTGAAGCTCTGAAGACGTTGGGTGATGTAACAGGACAATGACCCGAAACACCAGAGCGAGTTCACAACTTGGCTTTTTGGAGAGGCCAATCAGAGCCCAGATCTCAACCCTGTAGAGATGCTATGGATTGACTTGAAAAGAGCTGTACACTTGAGACGTCCAGGGAATATGACAGAGGTAAAGCAGTTCTAAGGAAGAATGGGTTGAAGTACCTCCTGATCCACAGCCACAGGAACCGCCTGGTTGAGGTTATTGCTGGGGGTCAACCAGTTATTAATTCCAAGGGTTCGCTTACTTTCTCCACTACCACTGTGAGTGTTGAATGAGTGTGTTTAATGAAGATATGCAAGATATTTTTTTTGTGTTATTCTTTTAAGCTTTGTATTTGTCAATACTCTTGACTTGGATGAAGACCAGATCACATTCAATGAAAAATTAATTCAGAAAACCATAAAATTCCGAACGGTTCACATACTTTTTCTTGCCACTGTATAATCCAAGGATTCTCACACATTTCTCTCATCATTTTTTCTCTCACAGCTTGAACCACAAAGAACTTCTAGTTTAAGCTTTTATCACTTTTCATCTAGATAACATTTGCTGGTCTTTCTGTCGAATCCTTTAGACGTCTGAAAAATATATATATCGATTACTCATTCAAAGAAACTTCACATATTATTTATGGTCTTTTTCAGTTACATGTCTTTCTTGGCACTCTGAATGGTCTGGCTCTTTCCTTTCTCTCAGAGCTTCATTCTAACATACCATCTTGTTCACCTGGATTCTCTATGTGCAGATCTGCTGAACACTCAGAATTATAAATACATCACACACTCATCAAACTGTATTCAGTACCACACGCAGTCAATAATACATAAAGTATAAGTATTGAATTTCTCTGAGGACCAGCTGAACACCATCTCTTAGCACCAGCTGAACACCATCTCTTAGCACCAGCTGAACACCATCTCTGAGCACCAGCTGAACACCATCTCTGAGCACCAGTTGGACACTATCTATCTATCTATCTATCTATCTATCTATCTATCTATCTATCTATCTATCTATCGAGCCTAAACATAATCACCACCACTGCAACCCCCTTTACTAGTAACGCATGAGTCTGCTCACCACAAGCTGTTTGCCCAATGAAGAAACCATAACTTAGTTAAAAAAGACAGAAGAGCTGTATGAGGGTTTGAAACCAACACAAACTTACAGCCTAAAAGCTTTTATGCAGTAAAACTGACAGAAAACCGATGATCACAGCGTTATTCCGACTTCAGATGGGTAGAAAATGACATGCTGCTCTGCAGGACCTCACTTTTAAACATCCACAGCTCCTAAACATTTCAACACTGTTAAAAAGTAATGAACAGCATTGCTTGAGACAGGAGTGTAGATCAGGATTTCTCAACCTCGTCCACCCCAAAGCCCACCTGCTTATAGCTACGGAGCATATCAGCCCACAGTAACACCAACATCTACTGTTTACAGTTTTCTTCTAATTTTAAATGTTGAAGCTAAAACCCTGAGAATCAGACGGTAACAGATCAGATCATCATTTACCTTCAATCATACAAACCAACATTTACAGCTGCGGTCCATCACTGAAGATGCTCTACTGGGTTTAACACTAGGCTCACTGTTTGGTCTCCAGTCTGTTTAGTTTGAAGGGCAATTGTGATTCGTCTGTAACAGCTGATCATCTCTGACTCCGCCCACTGAGCTTCCTCCCAATCAGCACTACTAATAAAGCTGATTTCTGCTTCTGTATCAGTGTATCAGAGTTTAGCTGCTCGGGTGTCTGATGCTGGAGGAGCTGAATCAGACGTGGCTGTTATTAGGGGTCTGGTTTGGTGTTTAGCTGCTCGGGTGTCTGATGCTGGAGGAGCTGAATCAGACGTGTCTGTTATTGGGGGTCTGGTTTGGTGTTTAGCTGCTCGGGTGTCTGATGCTGGAGGAGCTGAATCAGACGTGTCTGTTATTTGGGGTCTGGTTTGGTGTTTAGCTGCTCGGGTGTCTGATGCTGGAGGAGCTAAATCAGGCGTGTCTGTTATTGTGGGTCTGGTTTGGTGTTTAGCTGCTCGGGTGTCTGATGCTGGAGGAGCTGAATCAGACGTGTCTGTTATTGGGGGTCTGGTTTGGTGTTTAGCTGCTCGAATGTCTGATGCTGGAGGAGCTGAATCAGACGTGTCTGTTATTGGGGGTCTGGTTTGGTGTTTAGCTGCTCGGGTGTCTGATGCTGGAGGAGCTGAATCAGACGTGTCTGTTATTGGGGGTCTGGTTTGGTGTTTAGCTGCTCGGGTGTCTGATGCTGGAGGAGCTGAATCAGACGTGTCTGTTATTGGGGGTCTGGTTTGGTGTTTAGCTGCTCGGGTGTCTAATGCTGGAGGAGCTGAATCAGACGTGTCTGTTATTGGGGGTCTGGTTTGGTGTTTAGCTGCTCGGGTGTCTGATGCTGGAGGAGCTGAATCAGACGTGTCTGTTATTGGGGGTCTGGTTTGGTGTTTAGCTGCTCGGGTGTCTGATGCTGGAGGAGCTGAATCAGACGTGTCTGTTATTGGGGGTCTGGTTTGGTGTTTAGCTGCTCTGGTGTCTGATGCTGGAGGAGCTGAATCAGACGTGGCTGTTATTAGGGGTCTGGTTTGGTGTTTAGCTGTTCGGGTGTCTGATGCTGGAGGAGCTGAATCAGACATGGCTGTTATTAGGGGTCTGGTTTGGTGTTTAGCTGCTCGGGTGTCTGATGCTGGAGGAGCTGAATCAGACGTGGCTGTTATTGGGGGTCTGGTTTGGTGTTTAGCAGCAGCTGGTGCTGCAGGACTGATATGAGCGTCTGTGAAGAGTCTGATGATAAACAGAGTCTGATGACGGTGTGGAGTGATGTGCTGCTAGAAGAAGAAGAGAGATCTACTGATGAGGCTCCTCGTATGATCAGAGAACGTGTTCCACCAGCAGTGAACTGGACCAGAGTCGAGCTTGAAGTGGGTCCAGATCTCTGACCAGCTGACCGTCTGTATCAGTACTGCAGCTGTGTTAGTCTCAGACTGATGGTGTTTATTTGTGGGTCTCTGTTCAGATTTATGTTGATTATAATGTGAAAATGTTTGATTTTTGATTATTGATCCAGTCTTATTTATGTTTTTATCACTTTAAGTGACCTTACCAGCCCATTACAGGCTACTGCCTCCCCCTGAGTACAGACCTGTGGACCACTAGAGGGCGCTTCACTGCTCTCACTGCTAGTGTACCATGAAACAGGTAGAAGGAAATACAGCACAGCGACTCGTCAGCAGTCAGACAGCTATTCTCTCGTCGTGGCTCCGTAGCTCTTTTGATTGACGAGACGATAAAAAAAAATGTATGAACTTTCTTTGTGTTCCAGTGAGCTCGCTGTGATGACGCTTCAAGCCCAGCACTGAGCAGAGCTGTGGAGCCTCACACTGAGTGAATCTGAATCCCGCCTCACTGTTTTGTATTGGTACAACGTTTTCTTTGATATATATTTTATTTTCCTTTTGATATGTTCTCTATTTTCTTATTTTAATGAAGCAACTTTGGACCTGAGAACTGCTATAAATAAAATATGATCTATTATTATGATTTTCGCTACTTTCACAGTTTGGAACTGGTTGTTCAGTTAAAGACACATGAATCTGAATTCTGTACTCTCAGCTCCTCCTATGAGGTATTCACTTCTGATAGAGAGTCCAGTTGTGCTGAAGCTCCAATGCTGAGAATTACTGGTGAACTGACAGTGAACACTCCCACACATACACACTACCGCTCACTTATAACCCAAACCACAACCTAGAACTGGTAACTCCATTTAACTCCACAAGCACAACCCCAACAAAACCATCACGAGATCTTTGACTGTTGCTGCTCCAGCACTGCGTCTCACTGCAGAGAGAACGTCCTAATCCTTACAACAGTGGTTCTCTGCAGTTCTCAGTGGTTCTCATCAGCTGTCAGTGGTTCTCAGTGGTTCTCATCAGCTCTTAGTGGTTCTCAGTGGTTCTCAGCAGCTCTCTGCAGTTCTCAGTGGTTCTCGGCAGCTCTCTGCAGTTCTCAGTGGTTCTCAGCAGTTCTCAGTGGTTCTCGGCAGCTCTCTGCAGTTCTCAGTGGTTCTCATCAGCTCTCTGCAGTTCTCAGTGGTCTTCAGCAGTTCTCAGTGGTTCTCAGCAGTTTTCAGCAGTTCTCAGTGGTTCTCATCAGCTGTCAGTGGTTCTCAGTGGTTCTCATCAGCTCTTAGTGGTTCTCAGTGGTTCTCGGCAGCTCTCTGCAGTTCTCAGTGGTTCTCGGCAGCTCTCTACAGTTCTCAGTGGTTCTCAGAAGCTCTCTGCAGTTCTCAGTGGTTCTCAGCAGCTTTTTGCAGTTCTCAGTGGTTCTCAGCAGTTCTCAGTGGTTCTCAGCAGTTCTGAGTGGTTCTCAGCAGCTCTCTTCAGTTCTCACTGGTTCTCAGCAGCTCTCTGCAGTTCTCAGTGGTTCTCAGCAGTTCTCAGTAGTTTTCAGTAGTTCTCAGTGGTTCTCAGCAGTTCTCAGCGCTTCTCAGCGCTTATCAGTGGTTCTCAGCAGCTCTCTGCAGTTCTTAGTGGTCTTCAGCAGTTCTCTGTAGTTTTCAGTAGTTCTCAGTGGTTCTCAGCAGTTCTCAGTTGTTTTCAGTAGTTCTCAGTGGTTCTCAGCGCTTCTCAGCGCTTATCAGTGGTTCTCAGCAGCTCTCTGCAGTTCTCAGTGGTCTTCAGCAGTTCTCAGTGGTTCTCAGCAGTTCTCAGCACCGCTCCTGACCACTCCTCGCTGTCTGCTCTGGCTGCTCTCACTTGACCGTCGTGCTCTGAGTGCCCAGCTGAGATCATTCCACGCTGATCACTCTGCACCGTGTGGTTTTACACCGTCCACTTTTCTGTATCGTCCACTCTGGCTGCTCCACACTGACCAATCGGCTCTGCTCATTCCACCACTGACCAATCGGCTCTGCTCATTCCACCGCGCTATGCACGAATTCTCCGATGACCACTTTGCACCAACTCACTGACCACTCTGCACTGACCACTCTGCACTGACTGATCTGCTCCGCTACAGCTCTGCACTGTCTGTTCTGCTTGACCAACGCACTCTGACCACTCTGTTGACCTTTCCACACTGACTGCTCTGCACTGACCACTCCACACTGACCCTTCATCTCTTTATCTCTCTATCTCTCTCTCTCTGCTGCCCGGGTCCTGCTGTTTTCCTCTCTCTCCCTCTCTCTCTCTCTCTCTCTCTCAGATCTCTCTCTCCCTCGGAGCTCTCACTCTGTCAGGCTCTGTGAGCGATAGCCCTCCAACAGCCCTCCAGCTCTACCTTTTCTCTCGCTGTTTTATCTTCATCGTTCTCGCTTTCTGTTCAGGATGATACACAGCGTGTACAAATTAAATCATTGAAACGCTACATGAACCTCTCCGTGGACATCAATGAACTTCAGGTGGATCTGCCACACAGGTGCACTTTGTAGTTCCACTGTTAGCCTATCGGTTACTGCACAATTGATCAGCCCCCCTCTTTACCCCACTCTCTTTCAATAGAAAGAGGCTACCAGAGCTGTAACACTGGCATCTACACTATCTTCTTCAGTCCTGTTAGAGAAGCAGCTCATGTGGCTCCTCATGAAGCTGCTGGTCAGAATGTTCAAAGTATGTAAACCTGCATCAGAGCAAATGAGCTCATTTCTAAAAGACCCTCTAAACATTCTTTAAACACAACCAGATGTTTAATTCTGCTCCAGGAATAATTCCATACCAACTATTCTATAGTTCTGATCTCCTCACACTTATTCACTAATATTAGTACTATTAATATAGTACAGATAAGAAGAACCTGGGGAGGTGTGTCCAAACTTTTGACTGATATTGTATCAGCCGTTACATTAAAACCACTATCAGCTCCACTGACCACATAGGAGCACTCTGTAGTTCTACAATTACAGACTGTAGTCCATCTGTTTCACTGCATTCCCCTTTTACCCCCATTCCCCTGTCCTTCAAGGGTCAGGACCCCCACAGAGCAGGTGTGATTGGGTGGTTGATCATTCTCAGCACCGCAGTACAGCTGTTAAACTGACGTTCCATCATTCCTCCTAAAAAATATATACATTTCAAACACATGAAACAGAACGTACTGTGGTCAGTGTAGCGTAGAGGGTTACACTGCTGTCCTCCATGATGTAGACTAACTCTAACCCCACTCTTCAATGGAAAGGGGCTACCAGAGGACCACCACTAGGCCCTGAATTATTTGACGGGTGGACTGCACCGCTGTAACACTGGCATGGTAGTGTGTGTGTGTGTGTGTGTGTGTGTGTGGTGCTCGTAAGAGTGGCATCGCAATGTTTCTAAACACGTCAGTGTCACTACTGGGTTCAGAAGACTCTACCAATCAAACCTGAGCTGCTGTGGCCACAACGGATGACTGACACAAATTGTGTGTATGTGGAAAAAGATGAGCTCCAGTCTTTATACCTATAAGGTCGACATGGTAGGTGTGTCAGATAAGGTAGCCAATAAGAGCACACAGTGTAACACACACACTGACACCCCACCACCGTGTCCGTATCACTGCTGTGCTGAGAAAGAAGCTCTGCTCCGGTGATGTCTGTTCAGTTCCAGTTCCACTGATGGACAGAACACACTCTTAGAGAAACAAGTAGCAAACTTTCAGAACCTCTAACTAATAAACACAAACCCTGCCAGTCAAAAGTTTGGACGCACCTACCTGAGTATATATATGTGTATAGTTATAAAGGTGTTTAGATAAGAATGTGCTGAGAGACGAGTGTAAACAGTGAAGTTGGAGCCCATGTACACAAATATTACTAAAACAAACATTTGAGTGTATTTAAATGTAAAAATGAGAATGTATATTTTTATAAGAGCTATAAAACCACCAAACCTGTTTATCAGAACAAGATCTCAGCATCTACACTATCTTCTTCAGTCCTGTTAGAGAAGCAGCTCATGTGGCTCCTCATGAAGCTGCTGGTCAGAATGTTCAAAGTATGTAAACCTGCATCAGAGCAAATGAGCTCATTTCTAAAAGACCCTCTAAACATTCTTTAAACACAACCAGATGTTTAATTCTGCTCCAGGAATAATTCCATACCGACTATTCTATAGTTCTGATCTCCTCACACTTATTCACTAATATTAGTACTATTAATATAGTACACAGAAGAAGAACCTGGGGAGGTGTGTCCAAACTTTTGACTGATACTTTATACCGATAAACCACTATCAGCTCCACTGAGCATATAGGAGCACTCTGTAGTTCCACAGACTGTAGTCCATCTAACCCCCTTCAAGGGTCAGGACCCCCACAGAGCAGGTGTGATTGGGTGGTTGATCATTCTCAGCACCGCAGTACAGCTGTTAAACTGACGTTCCATCATTCCTCCTAAAAAATATATACATTTCAAACACATGAAACAGAAAATACTGTGGTCAGTGTAGCGTAGAGGGTTACACTTGGGTTCAGTTTCTCACCTGAGTAACTACCTTACATTATACCAATATCTTCACCTACCTGTGTACAGGTACACTGCAACACTGGTTTTACCTGGGTTCCTTTGTGACCTTGAGGTTAACACACTATTACACACATCTTGTTCTTGTAGTGGGTTTCGTTGGTTGACCACTGCTGAGGGGTGGGGTTTTGAATTTCCTCCATTTGTATACAGTCTGTCTGACGGTGGAGTCCAAACTCTTTAGAGATGGTTCTGTAACTCCAGCCTGACGAGAACCAACAGCTGCTGTTGTTCCGTGTTGGTGCTGATTCAGGTTAACTGATAATCCACGAGGTTCACACACTTTTACCTTCAGAGACATCAATACTGATCATTTCATCAATAAATAAATAACAGAGTGCAATATTTTTTATAATTTCTTTAATTTGCTTCTCTTTATCTACTGTTAGGACTGAAATTTAATGTTAAATATATAAGCAAGTAAGTATAAATATATAAATATGTGTAATGATAAGTATATATAAGCAACTTTACAGTCTTTACTTTCAATGTAAGTAAATGGAACCTAACCCCATGTTGTTTTAGAGCATTTCTATTGGTCCATTCATCATGCAATGCTTACACAATGTAAACAATAAAAATCACCAAACATAGATACATATATATATACACATGCACATCAGATTGACAACAGGATGTAACTGTAAAACTACAAGCTGCAACCTATACAGTAAGTGTACCTGAAGAGTTAAGGAGTATGAGTGTGTTTCTGTTATGTTGTACGCCCCCTGTAGGTTGGTGCGGAGCTGATTATAGCATACTCACTACAGGACACCAGCACTAACAATTATTAGTGCAACAGCACCACCAAGTGGCTTAAAAAATATCCTAAAAAAGTATGAAAGGCAGTGAAGTACACTAACATGCTTCTAAATCAATTCCTGAGGTGTACACAGAGCAAAGGTATTTTGATACCGTGGTTACATGTAAACAATACCTGTTTATTATCATAAAGACATTCACACACAGGAGAGCCTGAAGATCCACAGCAGGTCAGAACAAGGGAAGTGCATCCTATGCAAACTCAGCGAGCCCGTAATTAGTGAATGCAGACGCTGACACGCGTGTTCATTTGCACATACACAACCTGCGCATGTCATCAATAAAGAAAAAGCATCGCCAATAGAAACGCCTCGGGTCAGCCTGCCCAATGACAAGCGTCAGTCAGAAGGTCATCCAGCCTCCCAGCTCTCTGGAGCATCCAGTACCTTTGGGATGTGCTGGACTGGCATTTGTGATCCGGAACCAATCATCCGACATCAGTAGATGACCTTACTACTGCTCCTGTGGCTAAATACCATCCAATCCTCACAGCAATGTTTCAACATTAAAGCCTTCTCAGAAGAGTAGAGGCTGTTAGTGGAACAAAGAGGGGAAAGCAGGTGTCTACGTCTTTCAGAAGAGGAGGAGGGGTCACCCAGAGAGGCGGAGTCTTTGAGAAGTAAAGAGGGGGAGGGGTCACCCAGAGAGGCGGAGTCTTTCAGAAGTAAAGAGGGGGAGGGGTCATCCAGAGAGGTGGAGTCTTTGAGAAGTAAAGAAAGGGAGGGGTCACCCAGAGAGGCGGAGTCTTTCAGAAGTGTTTAGTCCTCACAATGATGCATACGCAAATACACACACACACAAACAGCAACAAACACACTGGTTAGTTTCGGGGAGGGTCGTCAGGACGACGCTCTGGTGTAAATAAACTACTCACTCTTTAACTCACAGCACGTCAGAGTGAAGGTCAGCAGGAAACACCGCAGTTCACACTTTAATATGAAACACACTGCTTAGCACTCCGAGCACACGGGAGACAAGTTTCTAATGTAACACACATATACACACACACACACATACACACACACACAAACACATAGACATACACACACACAAACACATACACATACACACACACACACACAAACACACACAAATACATACACACACACAAACACACACACACATACAGAAACACACATATACACACACGCACACACGCACACAAACACATATACACACACACACACAAACACATACACATACACACAAATACATAAACACACACATACACACACACACACACACATACACAAACACACAAATACATACATACACACACACACACTCATACACAAACACACACATACACAATCACACACACACACATACACACACACACAAACACACACACAAATACATACACACACAAACACATACACACACACAAACACACACATACACAAACACATACATACACACACACTCACACATACAGAAACACACACAAACACAACCACACACATATACACACACACAAACACACATATACATACACACACATACACACACATACACATACACAAACACACATACACAAACACACATATACATAAACACATACACACACATACACAAACACACACAGTGTGGGTTCACAGTACTTTGATCAAAGAGTGACCTTCAAGACATCATCCTGAAAGGTTAGACCCCTCAAGCCCCCCCCCAAACACACACACCCACACATAGATACACACATACACCCCACACACATACACCCCACACACATACACACACACCCACACACACATAGTGAAGAGAAAAGAAAAGAAGGAAAAAGACAGAAGAGAGGAGAGCAGATGAAAAGAGATGAGAGAATAGAACAGAAGAGAACATAATTATATAGAATAGAATAGAATAGAATAGAATAGAATAGAATAGAATAGAATAGAATAGAATAGAATAGGAGAAGAAAGAAAAGTAGAAGAGAGGAGAAGAGAAGAAACGAGAACAGAACAGGAGAGGAGAGGAAAGAAGGAAAAGAAGAAAAAAGACAGAAGAGGAGAAAAGGAGAAGATAAGAAGAAAGGAGAGGAGATGAAAAGAGAAGAGAGAATAGAATACAATAGAAGGGGAGAGTAGAAGAGAGGAGAGGAGAAGAAAAGAGTAAAAAAGGGGAAAAGAACTGAAAAGAAAGGAACAGAACAGAAGAAAAGAGAAGACAAGAAAGGAGAGAGGATGAGAAAAGAATAAAACAGAGAAGAGAGAAGAGGAGAAGAGAAATAAATAGTGTCATTTATGTGAAGCACTGCTCTTATGAAGCATCAAACACTATTTGCTGGTGGCGCCCCCTTGTGGAGAATCTTAAGGCTGCTTAACATGAGAGTTCCAGTCGCTTAAGACACTTGCTATCAAAAAAGAAAGAACTGAAGAAGAAAAGAAACAAGAAAGAGGGAAGATATGAAGAAACGAAAGACCAGGAGAAAGTCACCCTCCTGCTGGCCTGATGGAGGGAGGAACCACGGTGGAGAAGTTTGAGGAGGCGTGGTCTGGAGAGCAGGAGTTGTAGTTTCAGGGTTTAGGAGAAGTGGGTTGTTTTAGGTGTGGTTAATAGAAGCCGGGACTTTTTCTATTTTAAGGATTTAAGGGTTTTGGTGCTGCTGACCTTTCCTCCTCCGCCGGTCACTCTGCTGTAATTTCAGCCGCACTTTATGAAGCAGTAAATGTAATTAGTATCGTATTTCAGGGAGAGGACTGGGGGGCCTGGGGGGGCTGAGGGTGTGAGGAAGCGGAGAAGAGGACCAGGTTCTGTCTTTTATTCCTAATTCTGGTGTCTATTGTTCCTCCGGGGCTCCGATGGCACGACCACAGTCTGTCTGGACTTTATTCTCTCTCTGTGTTTCCTGCTCTCTGCACTGCAGCCAATAGGAAAGCTCAAAGGAGCTGCGGGCTTATTAGTGACTCATCAATTATTGTCTGATGATTTATCAATGATGAACACACACACACACACACACACACTGACTCACTCACTCACAAACATGTTTGTCTTACTATATTACTATATTACCTTCACCTACCTGTGTACAGGTAAACTTTATTGCTACCTTCACCTACCTGTGTACAGGTAAACTGTAACACTACCTTCACCTACCTGTGTACAGGTAAACTTTATTGCTACCTTCACCTACCTGTGTACAGGTAAACTGTAACACTACCTTCACCTACCTGTGTACAGGTAAACTGTAACACTACCTTCACCTACCTGTGTACAGGTAAACTTTATTGCTACCTTCACCTACCTGTGTACAGGTAAACTGTAACACTACCTTCACCTACCTGTGTACAGGTAAACTTTATCACTACCTTCACCTACCTGTGTACAGGTAAACTGTATCACTACCTTCGCCTACCTGTGTACAGGTAAACTGTAACACTACCTTCGCCTACCTGTGTACAGGTAAACTGTAACACTACCTTCGCCTACCTGTGTACAGGTAAACTGTATCACTACCTTCGCCTACCTGTGTACAGGTAAACTGTAACATTACCTTCGCCTACCTGTGTACAGGTAAACTGTAACACTACCTTCACCTACCTGTGTACAGGTAAACTGTAACACTACCTTCACCTACCTGTGTACAGGTAAACTGTAACACTACCTTCACCTACCTGTGTACAGGTAAACTGTAAGTCTCTCTGGTTAAGAGATCTCCGTGCTGCCTCATTGTTCTCCTATACCTTCATTACAGTTTTGCTCATTAAGGTGACTCAGACTCTTTCCTGCTGCCTCGACTTCACATCTCACTGAATTTAATTCTGATACTTCATCCACATCTACTAAGCTCCACGTCGCCGTGATCCATCGTTCCCCAGGCCCTCTCAGCAGCTTCATCAAAGAGCGCCCTTTGATCTTGCCTGGCAATCACAGAATCCAGACTCCACCATGACTTCGGTCACCAGCAGGTCACAAAGGAGGAGAACAATCCCAGACGTCACCTTCAGAAGGATTCCCACCACAGCCAGCCTCGCCGTAGCACCATTTCAATATTTCAGCTCCTTCGTTTTCCACACTTGTCCTCGACTCTTCTCCTACCCCTCCATCTCCGACAGCTGTCTTTAGGAGGAAGCTTTAAAAAAAGCTCCCCGTCCAGCTCCTCTGTCTCCATCACCAATTATGTCTATTTCCGAACTGCAACTGGACACTAGATCTGCCACCTTCTGCTCGACCCTCTCCACTTCCCCTCCACACTCTCTGATCTATCTTTGTCTCTGACTGGAAGGAGATCTGACCAGGCTTTGTGAGTGAGCACAATCTGATTCCCAATCAATTTATAGGCTGTGCGTATCAATAACCTAGTGTGCAACATGTAAAGTACAGAGTGAGTCAAAAGTCTCAGGACACCCTTTTACTTTAGAACTGAAAGGGAAAGTGACGTATCTGAATACCCCAGCAAGTAACGGGAGAGGGGGCCTAAAGCCGCCATATTGGATCAAGACCAGGTTTTTCCAATGGGAAGGTGGTCATGTAGCAGATCAAAGAGAATCAGAACTGTCTCAGAAATTGATTGATGTAATCAGATTTGTAGTATCTCTTGTGGTTCAAACGTTATCAACACAGAAAGTTGCAACAACAACCACCACACTAAACAACATGCTCAGTGAACTCTCCTGCTGCTGAACTGCACCTTCAGACCTGTGTTCAGTGTTTGAACTACAAGAGATATTACAAATCTGATTGGATCAATCGATTTTTGAGACAGTTCTGGTCTTTTCTGATCTGCTACACGACACCCTTCCCATTGGATAAACTTGCCCTTGATCCAATAAGGCTGCCTTCAAGACGGCAGCCAGGTTTGGGACATAGCCTAAAAGAAAGGACCCCTCACCCGTTATTTGCTGGTGTATTCAGATACGTCATTTTCCCTTAAAAAGGGTGTCCTAAGACTTTTGACTCACCCTGTACTTTAGTGCAAGGGTTTGTGATTGAAAACAAATTAATTGGTCTCAGATTGTGAATCATCTTCACTCATGAACTGACCACCACAGGGTCCTGACCCTTCAAACCCCACTGAATGTCTTTGGGATGTGCGCCATAATCAAAGTTAACAGCTGTAAGAATTTTATGTTTAGTCTTCTATATCATCGTTGGCCAAATAAAAAAAAATGTATCCCTTTTTTTTATATATATAGTTTTAACATGAAAGCTGATCTTTATACTGTGTGCAAGGTTTATGATGAATGGACCAATAGAAGTGCTCTAAAATAGGTTGGGAAGATTTCTGGTTCCATTGACTTCCATATAAAGAACAGTTTTGGCTCCCTCCTGTAAAGTTACCATTCTGGACAGCGATGATAATCAGGAGCTGGTTAAAAGCCTGTTAGAACCTGTGTGTCTGGAGATCACTCTGACCCAGTTAAGAAGAATCATGTCAGGTTTGTGCAGGTGAGCTCTGAAAGGACAGCTAGTGAGGGTCAGCTTGGTCACTACAGGTAAACTCCCTGTACAGTACCACACGGCCTCACGACAAACATCTACAAGGGTGTAAGGTATAGCCGGGACTAGAGAGGTCAGGGACTACATCAGTCTGAAGCTCTTTGGCTGGGAGGCCCAGGTCTTTATCTGAGCCCCCCAGGACAAGACAGAGAGGGAGACAGAAGGGGTCACAGGTTTCGAGAGGTCGAAGTTTTCGAGAAGTTAGTGTTACTTTCATCTTTACTTTGATTCATTCAGATTTTTGACATCATTAATCAGTTGTTACTCTTTTTATCTCTTTTATTCTCTTATTACACATTTTTGCTGATTAGTATTCTTTTTGAACACTGATAACAAAATCTTTGGTCGTCTTTGGTGCCATAGTAGCATTTTTGGAGAAAATCACTTCAAGGTACATTTATTTAACCTTTAATTTCTTTCTTGCTTTATTTATTGGCCAAGAACTGTATTTCTTTAGAAATGTTAACATTTCTTTAGCAGCTCATGTGGCTCCTCATGAAGCTACTGGTTTGAATGTTCAAAGTATGTAAAAATGCATCAGAACAAATGAGCTCATTTCTAAAAGACACTATAAACTAGTGCTGGGTGGTATGACCAAAAAATTAGTATCACAGTTTTTTAAATATTCTGGCGGTTTCATGGTATATCCAAAAAAAAAACCATTATATAAGCATATATAAATATTATATAAACATTATTATTAATGTTTTTGTGCATGACTAAGCTTTTATATAGATGTGGTTTATTCTACTGTTAGGTGTACACAGAATATACAACATTAAGGCTTTAAATGAATTCTCTGGTTACTGTAGGGTAGAGTACTCGTGTTGTTGGTATAATGTTGGGAGACCAGTTTGGCTAAAGTATTGTTGTCCTGGTAAGACATACTACCTCCAATCCAGTGTCTACACTACCTACCAACATTCTTCAAACACAACCAGATCTTTTATTTTATAGTTCTGATCTCTTCACACTTATTCTCGAATATTATTAATATAATACACATAAGAAGAACCTGGGTGGGTGTCTCCAAACATTTGACTGATGTGTGAGTCAGCCTGAGTTGGGTGATTTCCAAAGTTGTACTCGTAGCTCTTAAAACATAAAAACATACAAATTAACAGCAGAATTTCTTAGTCATGCTGAAATAAGTATACCTGACACTAAACCATGAGTAATGAAGAATTTATCAATATCGGTGTATTATATGCACTTATATTAAATAAACATAAAACCTTAAAGTGTTTGGGTGTTTGGTTCAGTCCTAAACATACCTGTGTTCATGAGCAATCTAGATGATGTGCAGTTGCAGAATTTCACCAGGTGATGGAGCCACATTCAAAACAGTACTTATTTATTCAAAGGCAGAATTATTTATTTATTTTTTAATAGTCAGCTGTCAATCTTGAAGATTAAAATTCACATTATCACCACTGAAAACAACACACGTCCACCACCAGCACAAAAACCATCAGAGCACCGAACACACAGCTCAGCTTCTCATAGTTTGTCTGCGGCTTTATTTATACTGGCTGAAGTTTCACAACGCGCTCAGCAGACAGACGTCAGCAAAGAGAACTCAGTAAAGTTTCATGAAATGTTAGGCTGAATGACCTTCATGACAAACAGTGCTTGTAATTTGGTTGAAGTTTACAATAAGAGCTTTTGTACCGTTTCAGATATTCGGTCCACAATGGAGACACAGCATGTCATGTAAACGAGTCGCTTTGACACTAAAGGCAGCTCTATGTGACAAAATCCAGCAATTCTTTATTTTTTATTCAGTTTTTGTTTGTTTTTTTTTCTTTTGTTTACTCATTCCATTCGGCTAAAAACGGTAAAAATCTGCAGCGATGATGTAACAGAAATAAAAATGCCCAATTCAAGCACACGTGCTAGCGCGGACAGCAGAAGCCGGTCACGTGACTGAATCGCCAGCTCAAAAAAAAAATTATAATCACGCCACTATTTCAGCACCAGCGGTTCTATGAATACGAAACAATAACACTAAAACCGAGACTGACAACTCTAAATGCTCCTTAGGAAAGGATGAAATCATTATAATTCAGCCAGCCTCAGCAGAAAGCTTCACTGGATGGAGGAAAGTCCATTCAGCTCCATATCTACTGATGTAACAATCTTAAATTACCTTTAATAAAGCTGTTAATTTCAAAACTAACGAGTTCTGGAACTACTGTTAAGTGTGTGTGTGTGTGTATGTGTGTGTGTGTGTTTACGTCGCAATGTCTAAGGCCTTGTTCTGAAAAGTCACACTGCTTTCACACAGCTGTCCCTCTAAATCCGTGGTTCTCGTGCCGGTTCTGGAGTACCGCTGCCCTGCCCGCTGCCGAGGTCTCTCTGCTCCTACAAGGAAAGGCTCATTAATTAGATCAGTACTCGTATCAGGCGCATGTTAGGAACAGGGAAAACTCTGCAGTGTATACGGGCAGAGGCACTCCAGGACCAGGACCTCGAACCACAGCTCTGAACCTTCACTCAAATTCCTCCTGAACGCACCCATCGCGCTCCCTCACAGTCGCCCTCTTCCGGCCCTTCATTCACTTTTGGGTTTCGCTCCAGGGATCTTAGCCTGGATCCTAAAAAACAGAAACAGAGCGGGACCACTTTTCAGTTTATGCAGAAGCACAAGACACTATAAGAGAGTACTGATTGTAAAGGGGGCGGTGTGGGAGGGCGGTCAATGAACCGGAGCAGCTTTACTGAACAATGCAGACACTCAGTGAAGAAAGTAGGGCGGATATAATTAATGAAAGCAGGCCAGAACCGGAAACAAGCAGCTTACGTTTTCACCAGATCTTTGATTTGGTTGTTCACCAGTCCATAGTAATGGTCAATCTGCACCTGTGAAAGAAAGAATTCACACTCAGAGGAACATCAATGATAATTTTCTCTAATTTGAGGAAATTAATAAAGCAAGGCATGAATAAAATCACCACGGTGTGCTGTAAACAAACCCCTCCAGTACACAGGCTTTCAACCACCTGGAAATTTGCTTACCTGGTGTTTCTCATAGACCACTGGCCAGGTGAAAACAGCAACATGAGCTAAACAGGGGAAGAAAAGTTATTTAATTAGAAGCTAGATATGGGCTGTACAACTTCAGTACAGGTTTAGGCAATTAGGGCTGCACCTAACAATTAATTTCTTAATCGATTAATCTAACGATTCTCTGTATTAGTCGACTAATCTAATGACTTCGTCCCGGTTAAAATTTTTATTATTTTAATACATTTTTATTATTCTTAATTTAGGCCTGGACAACAAAGATTAACAAAGGTGCTCCTAGCGTCGTCCAATTATATCACGTGCTTGCATTTCCAGGGTTTAGGGGCAGAGTTGATTAACGCTTGTGGTTTTATACGAGCTATATTTCTTTTATAAGTATATACACTTTAGCCTACAAATGTCTGACTGAGTTTCATAACATTATCTAGTGAGCAGCATATCGGAACATGTTCAGACAACATTTTAGTGCAGTGTAACATTTTTACTGCTGCAATTACAATAAAATAAAATTAATGAGTAATTATTCATTATTCTGTACATCTGGGTTTTTTTATATATTATGAATACAGTGTTACATAAATAATGTATGTAATTTATGTTCTGTATCCGGGCTGATGCACAGCCGTTTTAATCAGTTCAATCTGTTTACAAAAGAATAAGAAACTCGGCCTCTGTTGTAATTTAAAGTAAAACTTATTTATACTGATAAAGTAGATACAGACTTCCATTATAGGGATACTTGGCAGTTTTTCTGAGGCCTTCAAATTATTTATATCGATATCAGAATTATATCGACCGAAATTAAGGGATATATCGCAATATATATTTTGCCCATATTGTCCAGCACTACCTTAATTATTACCTTTATTATTACTTTAAACGCAGGTGATCTATAAATGGTTAAAAAGACTAAGACTACGCTCCGACTCGACTTTTAGAGGCACAAATGACACGTAGCCTACACACCTCACGCACAAGAAACCGAACAGTTTGTGGACTACATATTTTGGCAGAGAGTGGTTTGAGAAGCAGATAAAGCTCCAGCGGTATCGAGAACAGTCTTAGGTTCTACACTGGACGAGTAAGAAATGGTTAGCTATGCAACTTTTCATGTGACACTACTGAAAGAAACATGTTACACGTGTTAATAATCTTAAAATAATCTGCTAAGATAAGATAAACAGGTAAACAGGTGCTGTCCTGCTGCTGTGTTGATGAAGCTCTACGGGAATTTTTGATCCTCAGGTGCTTGTGTATAGCTCGTGGCACGACTGGCCGCCGGGATCACGCTGTAGTGCTCACTACACAAACATTAACCGTCTATTACTCTGAAATGTATAACGTATGTATATGACGTATAATGTAGAACTCCTGCTGGTTATAATGACATTGTCACTTATTTTTCAGCAGCATCCAACAAAGACAGGGTGACCACCGCTGTCTGCATCAGAGGAGCCGGTCACAGGTCTGTGAGGAAAAGTGAGAAGCTTCACAGTCCAACACTGCGAGGTTGGATTGGGTGACCTTGACTGACCTCCTTGAATATATGAAATGTCTACTACTGACTGTCCAATTTCCATAAAAAATGTGTATTGGACAGAGAAGTTGGAACGTAAGCATTTAATATTGTGCCTAACTTAGACTTAGATATACGACCACACGTTTAAGCTTAATTCATCACTGCAGAGACCTCAAAACAAATTTGGGCTCATATTTCTGTATAAAATGGTCATAATTCACTTCTCAGCTGCTCGTTTTTGTGTTGTGTTTATTTTTATACTAATTGTTTGTAACTTGAATTCGAACCAAGAACTCAATATAAAATTTTACTGTGTCATGTTTTGGGGAAGTGTGTTTGCTATATTACATATTCTCTACTTACCAATAATAATGAGTGTCAGGCCGTTGAATAAAGCACCAACATACGTAAGAATCCACATCAACACCGCAAACTGCAGAAAAAACACAAACACACATAGATTATTAGTGTAAATTCACATAAACTAAAACAGTAACAGTAAACTTTTCTACAGAGTTTCTACACGCGCACCTCCTGTATATCTTTTGTATATTCCCCTATATATATATATATATATATATATATATATATATATATATATATATATATATATATATATATATATATTCAAGTTTATTCATTATGTTTTTACTTCATTATATATATATATATATATAATATATATATATAATACAAATGTATTTTAATACACAAATACACAAAGGCAGAAAGATTTATAATATCATGATTGGGTAGCAATTAAAAAAAAAGTGTTATTAAAAATAGGTTTAACAAATACAATTGAGTATCTATTTGCTCTCAAACAAACCAAAATAAAACAACACAGAATTATTACCAATACATTAAAACATTACACACCAACCAGCCATAACATTAAATTACTGACCACACAGGAGCTCCACTTACAGACTGTAGTTCATCTGATTCTCTGTGTACTTTATTACTCTGTTGTTTAATGATCAGGACCCCTACAGAGTCACCATCAGAGAATGATCCACCTCCCTAATAGTATCTGCTCTGTGGTGGTCCTGTGGGGGTCCTGATCATTAAAGAACAGAGTAAAAAAGTATACAGAGAATCTGATGAACTACAGTCTGTAAGTGGAGCTCCTGTATGGTGAGTGAAGCTGATACACAGGACCTGATTTAAATGTCATGCTAATCGGTTTATGTCAAAGTGTGTGTTAAACCACTGTCAAACCTCTATATCATATATATATATATATATATATATATATATATATATATATATATATATATATATATATATATATATATATATATATAAACAAGATACATTTCAGATATGTGTAAGCATGCAGCAGCTTTTACAATTGTGGTTATTTGTCTTGTGCATGCTTCCCATACATTTGTACTTACTAGTGCAATCGTTCACGCTACCAGCAACAGATGATAAGCTACTTGTTAGAAGCGGGCCCTGAGACCATGACACTGATACTCTGATAAGAGAACGGAGCTGCAGGCAGTGCAAGAGGAAACAAAACCGTGGCCAAAAACTAGTCTGGCCAGTCCCATACGTTCCTATTGTCCACTCCCTCAACAGCAAACAGGATTAACAGATTTCTGCTTTGGTGAAATATTATCTGAGCTTGTTTGTGTGCATGCTTGTATACGTCCCACTACTATGTATATGTCTCAAATCTTACACAGCGCAGGCTGTCCTGCTGAAGAAAGTCAGCGAGACAAACACACCGACAACCTCCAGCCTTTACCAAATGGACCTGTCAATCAGCTTCCTGTAAGCAGGGTGGAATTTCTGGCCAAGAGAAAGGCCAGCATGTGTGTAACTCTACACCGTCTCCCACAGCTCCTTACACGGCCACTTCTCTCTCTCCGTTTGGAGACAGGCCGAGAAAAGCTTGCGCGCACCGCACACTACTTCCATTACACTCAGTAGGTCAGAACACAGTGTTACACTGTCTCATGTTTGCACTGATTTTTACAGTGACGCAGTGAACTTTGAACTTTTTTTGGCCCCGAGCGCGCCGGCAGCCGCAGGAGCTTATTCCGTCCCGGTTAAAGCATACTCAAACTCCATTCCCATTTCTAAACTTCACAACGTCCAGCAAGGACATCTTTTATACTGTTATTACACTGTTATTATTAAACAAGTCCACACAGTGTCACTGATGCAAAGCATCACTCTTTCAGCCTGCGGTTACTTCCATGAGCCAAAGCTTCACTTCAGCCAAGTCCATGAGCTGCTTTAAGTCTAAAGATCAACTTATTTGATGCCTTATTCAAACACATGCTTGAGTAAACAAATGCTACGGTAAGTACAGATAACCACATTTAAATACTCTCCCACTTTCACCCAAACACAGTGCTCTCCACTGTCCCATCCGCATAGCCTCCATCCTGAATTCCTTCCGCAGGGGTAACACTGTGCTTATGGATCTTAATCTTAATCCCTTAATGATCACACAGGCTCCTAACTCACAACAGGTAACCAAGACAAAAGTGTTTGTGTAGCCTATTTACACCAAATCCAGCTCTGATATATAATATAATATAATATAATATAATAATATAACAGAGAGAGTACAATAACATCCACACTCCGTTTATTTATATGTAAAGCTTTTATTCTTATGTATTATTGAAACACGACAGCTGCCGTTTATATTGTGTGAAAATTTTATGATGAATGGACCAATTAACTTGAACCAGACTAGTGTGGGTCTGTGGATTAGTGTTTAAGAATCTGCGCTAAGTGAGTAAGTGAGGGGGGGGGAAGAGGGTTGGGAAAAAAAAAACGACTAACAGACAAGTTCAGGTCAAACCAACACGGTAGCCTTGGTCAGGCGTCTGCCCTGAGTTTGTATATGCAAAACGAAGTCCGCCGGTCAAGCAGAAGTGCTTTAAATCGCAGTGTAAATTTTCATCCCATTCATTCTCTATGGGGAAAAAAAATCTGTTTTTTTTGGAATCTATGCATTTCAGTCAAAAAGCTTTGCAACGTAATAAAGACTGTTTTTGTCCTCTCCTGTAAAGTTGCCATTGGGAGACACTTGTTTTTCCTTGGACAGCCACAATATACAGTTTAGCTGCTGCTCATAGTCTGAGTTAGTTGTGTTGTCCAACTTTGCATTTGATAACTAGGAACACAACACACGTAGAAAATAAATTGTACAATTGAACAATCACAGTGGACTTGAGAACAAAGTGGACAACCTACTTAAAATATAAAACATACTAGATACTTATTTTCACTTTAGGAGACCTAGATTAAACATATCCTCTAAACTAATAATGTGGAGGTCCTGCAATGAGCTCACAGTAGCTTTTCCGAATCAGCAAATAATACAGAAATAGAACGACTGTCTGGCTGACGTTGAAGGATGGCAGCTTTTTGAGGAAATAATAAAGACTTCGTTGATCTTTTCTATTTATAAACCTAGTGCCATGGTCTCCTCTTACACTTCCCCAACATCAACTAACATCTCCTTAGTCCTGGATGTTCTCCACAGTAATTTTGTATATGTATATGCATCTGTTTTATGTCTCACTGTATATTAGTGGCTGGATAAGCTCAATGAAGTGTATAGAGTGCATCTTTTATTTGTTTCCCCCACTCGGAATTTCCACTGTGTTGTAAATACCACGGCCGTTGTATGTTTCCATGTTTAGTAGACTTGGGTGTTGGTATGCTAGTGCTTGGATGATGCTTTAACTTGACGTAGTGAGCCTGTTGTGCTGCAGTAATAAAATATATATATAAATATATAAATATATAATCACCAAAATAATAACAAAAGGGAAAATTATGTATCTGAATACCCCCATAAGTAACAGAGGAGGGGGCCTATTTTTTAGGTTATATCCCAAACATGGCCACCATCTTGAAAGCCGCCATATTGGATCAAGGGTAAGTTTTTCCAATGGGAAGGTGGTTGTGTAGTAGATCAAAAAAGACCAGGATTGTCTCTTTGTGGTTTAACCATTACCAACATAGAAAGTTGTGTTGATAACATTTGAACCCCAAGACATACTGCAAATCTGATTGCATCAATCGATTTCTATAACAATTCTGGTCTTTTCTGATCTGCTACACGACCACCTTCCCATTGGAAAAACGTACCCTTGATCCATTGAGATGGTGGCCACATTCAGGTTATAGCCTAAAAGATAGGCCCCCTCACGCATTACTTTCTGGGGTGTTCAGATACATCATTTTTCCTTTCGTTTCTGAATAAAAAGGGTGTCCTGAGACTTTTGACTACATATTGTACAACAGCACAAGCTGTTGTTAATACTGGCAGAGCAATAAAAAATAACCAAGATCAATTATTTTTTTCAGCATATTTTTGGCCAAGCAGCAGCTACTTAATAGATTTTGTCTACCAAATAAGCCAAACATACACACACAAATATATATTAAAAAAGAAAATGAAGAAAAAAGAAAATGAACTAGGTATGAAATCAGTCTGATGCTGCTATCTGAGGCTAAAACCAGCAAGGTCGAAAAAAATTCTGACAGTGTCCACAGCCTGAAACAATCAGCTCTACTACACTATTTTTGGAGGTTTGGCCCCAGCTGTGAAAGAACAGCATGTAGGTGTACATACCCAGCGTCTATACAATCTAAATATTTGTGTGTGCAAGGCAGTTTCTATTTTTGGTGTGTATGTACACTTTTACTTTGGAACCTGTGCCAAGTGTTGGGAATGAACTCAGCAGTCATTGAACTGACCTTCAGAGAGTCCACCAGATCCTCCACCAGAAAGAGGCGCCGCATCTCTTTCAAGGCAGTGTTGACACGCCCCAGGGCCAGCTCGCTGTACTTATGCACGATATCGCCTGAAATAGTAATGTCCTGCTCCAAATACATCCTGCAGAAATAAATAAATAAATACATCGCAGCTTTGACACTGCAAACCAGCGCTGGGCTCAAATGACCTGGAACACAACAAGGCTTTTAAAAAAGCTGTCCTAATAAACTGGAGATTAATAAATTAAATGTAAGCAATTAAAACAGTAGGCACATCACAATTAGTAGGTAACAGGCCCCTGAGCTTAAACCAGCTGTAACATGCATCAGCCTTTGAGCTCCATAGCAGATTTATTGGTTGAAAGGAAACTGTGGAACTGATCATTTCTATAGAACTGCTTGAGTGGCTCACTTGAACGGGTGTCCATCCTCAGACTTCTGCACAGCCTGGACGATGCCCTTGTATATCCTGAAGGAGATGGTAACCGACAGCAGCGCAAGCGAGATGTATGCCAACACGCTAACAATGCTACACGCACTCAGAGAGAGCAGCAGCAGCAGACTTGCGCCGAACACCACTCCGGACCGCTGCAGGTCACGCCAGTACAGCAACTCTACCACTGAACACACACAGAGGGGAGAAGAAGAGCAGTTAAATAGATGCAGCCCTGGAATAATGAGTTGTACTGCTTATGTAGATCAGGCTGAATGACAAGTAATGACTGAATGAAGTAACAGGGGTGCCCAAACTTTTTGGCTTGGAGTGGAAATTCTTCAATCTGGCAACCCTGATCTGGCTTTGTTTCAGCAACGGCAGAGAATAGAAACAGCATCTGTTTAACCATCATCTTAACAATGAAAATAATGTTTTGGTGAACTTGCCAGTAAACATGAAAGGTAAGATGTTCAACATGGTTTTTATAATCAGCCCGTGTTTTGATGCTACCTTGTCTGGATATCCTACTGCATATTTGTAGTTAGCTCCACAACTATAGACAGGATTTTAAGATATCAAATTAATACCAACAACAGCAAAATTACAAGTATGCCTAAATGTCTTCATCAATGCCACTAGCAGTGAAATGTAGGATGTTTTGATATCCAAAATCTTGTTACCCGACAATCTTACCAGCATTAAAATAATACACAAGTACACAGAGTCTTAATTAAACTAACTCTAAACATTAAGTTACTACACATTAAGTGCTATGTACCTGCTCACTACATCTCTAGACAGCTAGTTATCTGGTATGCTCTTCTTAATTCTCCATAATACACTCAACAGAGTCTGCTTGCTAGCTTTCTACCCATGTGGCCTGCAGCTGGTTTTAAAACCAATACTGTTACCTGAATGTCTGCTTGAGATTGGCTACTGGAGAGAAGCCAGTCTTTGTCTTGATAAACATTTGTTTCCCCACAGAGCTGCCTGGTTCACTAATACTAAAACAATATCATACATTTTAAATAAAATACTTAAATAGAACAATGTAAGTGTAAATAAAGAGATTAATTTTTGATACGCAGGTAAGAAAGCAACTTCATGGCCAAATGAAACTTCACATGACAAGTTTTGGGAGGAAAACCATGCAGACATAACAACCTCACACAGAACGAACTTCAACTGTGTCTCCGTTTAGTAAAGTGTGCTAAAATGTATTTGTAGAATTTATTAATATGATTTTATGTTATATAATTTTGTTTTTGTGGCAGCACTGTTGCCTCACAGTAAGAAGAGGGTTTGACACCTTGGCTGGACGATCAGGGTTCGTTCTTGGTGGAGTTTGGATGTTCTCCCCATGTCTGTAGAGGTTTCCTCCCAAAACATGCTGGCAAGCGGGGGTTTGTGTATCATTTACTCTTAAATTATACTTAAATACTGCCCCCCTCCAGTCATGAGTGCACATGCTCACAAACTGTGGTCGCCCGGAGGTATCAAACCCTCCTCTTACTGCAAGGCAACAGTTCTACACATTGCACCACAGTAATGCCACATAAACACCATTTTATAACATTAATAATGTTAATAAATTCTACAAATACATTTTAAGTACACTGCACTAAACTGAGACACAGTTAAAGTAAGCGTGTGAACTCACGGTGTGGGGAGGGGGGTGATGTGTGGGCTACATATACATACATACATACAGAAAGACTGTATGTATTCGCAGAACTGAAGTTAATCAGGTTAACTTTGTGGTTGAACTCAGGAAACAACTTCAACCAGCAAAACCATTCTAGCCACATCCATAACAGGCATAACTGACTCTCAACCTCCACTCTGATGTGACTCTGGGCTCACAATGTTAGAAACATTAACAGAAAACATTTTACCTGCTTGTTTTCTATATGTTACCAGCATTTTACTCAGAAATTCTCTATGGAAGAGCTGGAGAATCAGTACTTAACACTATATACTAGGTAAAATGCAGGACCACTGATTAAAAAGACGAATGGGAGGTTGCGATGATTGTGTTAGCAGGCAAGGGCAAAAAATTACAATATTTTATCATCATCATCATAATCATCATCAACCAGCATATGCTTAGCTTTAGTATACAGTTCTGTATACACCATAGATGTCATCAGAACACTGAAGAACTGGAGGCTGCAACCCAGCAAACTCAAAGTTGTCCACACAACCTCAGCATTAAGTGAAGTTCCCAGACAGTATTCTGACTACTGGCCAACTTCCATGGAGCTCCAGGCAGAAACAACGGAACTCATGAAGGACTCTGGAGGAAGCACTGACAACGCTGCCCCATAAGACTGTGACAACGTTCTTAGGAACTGCATTACAACTCTACTACTTTACTACTTTTACAACTTTACTACTACTACTACTACTTCTACTACTACTACTACTACTACTAATAATAATAATAATAATGCATTGTCATTGTAAAGCTGCATATTACTCCACTATAAGCAACTATTGCAGTAAAAGCCAGAAGTAACCAAACTACCTGATCTGCTAAACTACACTACTGTAGCTACACAGTTACTACAGAGGCCTGTGCTGAGTATTTAAGTACTAAAAACAGTAAACTGTATTTCAGTATATATACTCAGCACTGCCCTCTAAACAGGTCCGCATGTTTGACGTCTCTACTGTAGCTGTACGTGACTGAGATCATCCCAAATAACAGTGATTAGAGAACTATGTAGTAACTGGGACCGTCCTGAGGTTCAGGGTTCTGTAAAGGTTCTGTTGGTACCGTTAACCAGAACAGCAGAACCGCCGCGCGCGCTGAGCGCGTTCTTAAATATCCCCTCAGCCCCTCACATTCAACCGTTTCTATTTCTGTGCCCCCTTTCCGTTTTTCAGCTCCAAGCCCAGCTCTGGTCCTCTATTCCTGCGCACAGCCGCTTTATTGATCACCGCTATCTTCTGATAATGTTCTAATTTTCCTGATATTGATCCTCCTTCACAACCCCAACCGCCTCAGCTCCTCGAGCCACAGGCCCGAAACCAAACAGGCGACAAAACACGCTTTTCTAAAACCTCTCAGAATAAAGTTTCTCTCATAAAAGCCGCATTAGAGCCCAACACGCCTAACCCTGTCCGGATTAACCAAGTCTGACTTAATAAAGCCCCGTTTAATCCGCTCACCGTGCTTGGAGTCCATTTCGCCCTGCAGGTTAACACAGTTAGCTCTCCGCTAACACGCGCAGCAGCGCTGTCAAAATAAAAGTCTCCACAGTAAAAGTCTCAACAGCTGCAGAACCAGCGGTCAGTGTCTGGAAAGTACAAATCCATTTTCTTTATAGTCTATAAAAGCGTTCAAAAGGGGTTTAGTTTAAATTTATATACATCAGTTACAGAAAAACTTGTTTTCGCAGTGGTGGTGAATGGAACCAGACGTCTGAAAAGCATAATCTTCACAGACAACTATATTATTATATTAAATTATATTAAATATGTTGTATGATGTCTGAGGGATTGTTTATGATCGTTCTGAAAATTGGGCCTACAATGTATTTTTTAATGCACTCAAAAACGCTCATGTAGGACACACAGAAACTATTTTTTAGATTAATGCTGTTATTAATATTCCATATAAAACTATAAATTCAGTAAAGGTGACTCTGATTCCAGGTCCAAATGATGGGAACTGATTCCACACAATAATGTTGATCGCAAAAAACAAAACAGGTCAACACGTGGCACAACTGACAGTATAATATCAGCAGCCGAGATATTTAGAGATCATGCTGGCGAATTTAACTGCCCTTCCGGTGGGTAGATATTTTGGCAGTGGCAATGTTTTGTGCTTGTAAACCAATTTTCCATTAATTACATTATACTTTACTTTGTTTTCAACCTTCGGTAAAGGAACATGCATCGCTGTAGTCGCATCCTATAAACTGATTCCTGATTCAGTAAGTAATTCACGGAATTTTCTAAATGGAATTTCTTGGTTTTGGGAATTGAGATTACACTGTGAGATCAATTCTGTCATATCCTGTCACTTAGATTTGGAATTTCTGGAACCAAACAAGTGGAGCACACGTGTGTGGTCGGATCTCAAGCTTTGGAGTTGACTCTTGATTCCTGAATGCCTGTGACTGAGGATTAAGTCTTAAGACACCCTTATACTTTAGAAACGGAAAGGAAAGTGACATATCTGAATACCTCAACAAGTAACGGGTGCGGGGGTCTATCTTTAAGGCTATGTTCCAAACATGGCTGCCATCTTGGATCCATGGGTTAGTCCAATGGGAAGGTGGTCATGTAGCATTTTAACACAGTTATCACAGAAAGTTACAACAACAACCACCATGAACAACATGTTCAGTGTGCTGTCTCTGGAGCTGAACACAGATCTAAGGGCGCAGTTCAGCCCCAGGTACAGCTCACTGAACATGTTGTTCATGGTGGTTGTTGTTGTAACTTTCTGAGTTGATAACATTTGAACTACAAGAGATATTACAAATCTGATTGCATCAATCCATTTCTGAGACAGTTCTGGTCTTCTTTGATCTGCTACACGACCACCTTCCCATTGAAAAAAGTTGGGTCCCCTCACCTGTTACTTGCTGGGGTATTCAGATACATCATTTTCCCTTTCGCTTCCGAAATAACAGGGTGTCCTGATACTTTTACCCCAAAACTATAACATAAACAGAGGTGAGGTACCGCAGTGGGGTCATAGTCCTGCACGCTTATGGATTTTCCTGCTCAGAACACACGTCACCAGTTACCTGCCAGGTTTAGTTGGTGTTACAGCAGAGAAACAAGCAAACTGTGCAGAACCTCCGCTTTAAGTTCCCAGTCATAAAGAAACTGGACACCATAAACAGGTTCTAAGGCACAGAAAAGGAGCCAACCTTGCACATCTTACAGAAACAAATTAAACTGCATGAACATTTCGTGATGAACTGACCAACAAAAATTCTCCAGAACAGCTTGGAACAAATTCTGGTTCCATTGACTTGCATTGAAAGTTTAGACAGTTTTGGTTCTCTACTGTTGTATAACTCAAAGTTATACAATTGTGGTGAGATATCTGGCTTCTTAGCGGTAACACAAGCTCCCTGGCTTCCTTCTACATTAGCTCAGTGGCATTAGCTTCTGAGCCAGCTTGCAAAAAATAGCCTGTCCCCGAGTGTCGTCCCCAAGTACCGTCCCCAAAGTGGATCTAGTTCTGCAAAATTCACTCCCTCCTCAGAGATACGTCATCAGAAGGGGGTTTTCCAGGATTCCACATGCAAAAAAAAAGTTACTCTAGAGGCAACTGGGACACGACAGTACAAAGATAGCAGGCACGTTTACAACAGACGGTTAAATTCTATTTTTGGCTGGACGGTCCTTCTAAAACAGCATAGTTGCATGAAATTCCACAGATTTCAACTGTCAACTGTCTATTTCAGAGCTGTAAGGCGAGTCACTGGCTGAGCGGCGAAACGCTTGGCTCTGCAATTCACTCTGTAATCACAACACCAGCAACCGGAACCTTCTCTGTATATTAACGAGCTTTATAATTAAAACCTGCTAATTAACCCTGGCCGGAGCTACAGTTCAGTTTCAGAGCGTAGAGAAAGAGAAGGCAGTGAGAGGTACCCTGTTCTTTCCAGTGTTCCGAGTCCATCTCTTCAAGGTTCCGCGGTAAGTCAGAGTCGATCAGTCATGCAGAGCGGCCGAGGGGGGTGGGGGGAGCGGACGGAAGGACGGGTGGCTGGACGGACAGACTGGAGGGAGTGAGGGGTAAAACTCTCCGGCAGACTGTAGGGCTGCTGAGGTCAGCTGAGTATCCCCCTGTAACCCAGCCCCACTCGACCCCCCATGCATGCACGCCAGGTCATATCGCAATAAGCTGTGTGGGGTGCAGCGTACAGACCCTCTGCTACAGAACCAGTACCAGCTGTGTGGTCTGATAAGCTCCCAGTGGGTTTTAGAACTGTACTGATACGTCACATGACCAATAAAACGAGTCTATAACACAGCTGAGCGGCGCACAGCTCCCACGTCATTAAACCACTAATTATTATTTTATTATGATGTATTTTTATATTTAGTACTGAATGTTATCATTTATGATATAATTTATGGCCGGAATAATAATCTGCCAGGACTAAATTAATACATATGATCTATTCGTTTGTAACGTCTGTACAACCTAATTGCAATAGGTGGGTTGTAGCAGTGTAGCAGTGTTTTGGGTTGGGGGGCATGTGCTCATGGGTTGCTGACGCAACATTGGAATGAGAGAGAAAACAGAATTCCAACGTTCTGAAAACCCAGTCCAAGCTAATGCTGTATTAATATTCCTGATATTTATCAAATAGTCCAATAGTTACAGTTAAAATCTTCTGTATCCGTTCAATACTGGCTGTTACGTGCACGTTGGCCATGTTTCTGTTTTGCAGGTGGAGTCTCAGATGTGGTCTCAGTCTCTAAAAAAGTGGGTGGAGCCTCACCTGTATAAAGACTGCCACTAGAGGGAATTGGGGAGGCAGGAGGGAGAGACACAGACCAGAACTGAGTCACCAGTGGTGCCAACTTAGTGACTTTTCAGACCCCTCTAGAGACTTTTATTTTAAAAAGCGACTAGCATCAAATCTAGCGACTGTTTTTGGTGTTACTGGAGACTTAAGGAGACACATGTTCTTCAGTTACTGTCCTCAGCGAGCAGCGGGGGCTGCCGAGAGCCTCGTCCCACAACACAGTTATCATAGACACAGCAGATGAACTGAGCATGCCCAAAGCCTCTGCTGACCCCGCCCCCTATTTACAGAGCGAGATCTAAATATAAATGTGGCCTATTTTAAGAGTTTTTTTGTAGTTTTAACATATTTTTACTCACTTTTTAGTCTCCCACAACGTTACTCCTTCAAATACATGTAAATAGATCATTATGTAAATTATATGATGACATCATTTAGCGACAGCAAATAGCTACTTTCCTTACTGAGGAGTTGGCAACACTGCGAGCCTTGGGAAAAGAGAGTTGACCCCTGATTACCGAATGCCTGTGACTGAGGAGTCAAAAGTCTTAGGACACCCTTATACGTATCTGATGACGTATCTGAATACCTCAACAAGTAACAGGTGAGGGGCTTTCTTTAAGGCTATGTCCCGAACATGGCCGCCATCTTGGATCCATAGGTTTGTCCAATGGGAAGGTGGTCATGTAGCATATCAACACAGTTATCACAGAACGTTACAACAACAACCACCATGAACAACATGTTCAGAGTGCTGTCTCTGGAGCTGAATACAGATCTGAAGGTACAGCTCACTGAACATGGTGTTCATTGTGGTTGTTGTTGTAACTTTCTGTGTTGATAACATTTGAACCACAAGAGATATTGAAAATCTGATTACATCAATCTATTTCTGAGACAGTTCTGGTCTTCTTTGATCTGCTACATGACCACCTTCCCATTGAAAAAAATTACTTTTACGACAGCAAATAGCTACTTTCCTGACTGGGGAGTTGGCAACACTGCGAGCCTCGGAGAAAGAGCCTGAAAAAATTACAACCTACTGATATGTGAAGCCAGCTGACGCTTGTGTTTGGATCCCCAGCTCAGATAATGGTTTGAGAAAAACATTACTGGTTGTTTGTTTCTTTGTTTTGGGGAGCTGGACAGGTAAGAAAAAGCATGCTCATACATTTACAGGTAGTGTAGAGGTTTAGTGTAGGTCATTGTTTTGTTTTTATATTTGTTTAGTGGTTTAGATAAGAGGCTGTGTTTGGTTCGTTAGTTGAGAGTTTAATTTTGTTTGCTATGTTCTTTACTTTGGTGTCGTCTGTGGTCCAGCCCTCCATTCATCCAGTTCAGTTTCTTCCTGAATGGTATGATCAGCCACCTGTTTGTATGTATGTACAACTCTGTATATATCACCGAGTGTGGCTTTAATAAATGGTTGAAACTAGATTGTGTGTGTTTGTGGTTCTCTCCCTCACCATCACCCATCCACATTTGTTTTAAAGCTCATGGTATAGACTCCTCGTACCCCTAGACAAATCCTGAGGGGTCGTAACCCTGGCCAACATCACAGGATATTAAAGGAAAGTCAGAATATGATCCAATAAACTGATCTATTATCAAAAGATGGTATCAGGTTGGTATCAGTACTATACAGTTAAGTTCTCACAACTTACATTATATAAATATCTGTGGCACTTTTATACATTATATACATGAATAATATAATATGCATTTCCATTTTACACTGTGTGAAAGTGGTATGATGAATGGGCCAATGAAAATCTATAAATAGCTTTTAAAATTCTGGTTCCACTGATTTACATTCTATATATATATATATATATATATATATAGATATATATATATAGTGATTCTATAGTGATAAATACGTCTCACATTCTGATTCTACAGTTCAGTCCATATTAATTATTAATTTTTTGTCAATACTATATATAAAAAAAACTGTAATAAAGTATAATAACTAAACTAATAAACACGTCATAAAAACACTAATAATTATTTTATTATTATGTATTTTTATGTATAATATTGAATGTAATGATAACACAGAACTCATTTTAGAAATTATATAATTTATGGCCGGAATAAGAATCTGCCAGGACTAAATTAATACATATAATCTTCTTTATTGTCTGTGCAGCAAACTGAACAACTATTTGTTAGTAATGTCTGTAGAACCTAATTGCAATAGGTGGGTTGTAGCAGTGTAGCAGTGTTTTGGGTTGGGGGGCTGTAATAAACTAAAATATCTAAACTAATAAACATCACTGCTTCATTTGCATAAAACTGAGAATGTTTAAACTCTACTTGCTGCTCGGTCGCTGTGCTGTTCACCGCAAGTCGCCAAATCGGCAACTCCCACAAGAACTGACTGCACGTCTGTCGCCTGGTGTGACCGGATCGTGAGCTTTGCCTCGTTGACAGAAGCTCACGAGTTTGAATCCCAGTGATGCAGAGACCAGAAGGTTATCGGTGAGTTATCAGCTATACTCAGTATCAGCTGATATATTCAGCTAATCAATATATCGACTGGGCATTAATACAACACACAGCAGTTAAAACTGTGAGTAAAGCAACTTCACACCACCCAACAGCTGCCCACCCATAACAGAACCGGGTCAGATCTGTTCTTTTAACCTCCGATCACGTCTCTGACATCCGACTGCATTTTGCTGCCTTTACAGCTGCAAGCATTCTAGTGCAGAACGTTCCACCTCTTAGAACAATGATCTCGTTTGCAAGCTGAAAGGCTTTCAGAGATCTGGGTGAAAGGTCATAAGGCAGAAAGGTCAGGACACGATCGGCATTTAGGGCCGGAATTCCACACGGAAAAGAATCTGCACGGCAGGTAATTCCAAGACTGGGCTTAATCCAGCTCTCAGACCTTCCACCTCAAGATCCAGTGAACCCATATCTAGCACTTCTCATTCATTCATTCTTTTATTCATTGCTTTATTTATTTTTAAAGGTGCTCATTGTTCTGGATTGTGTGTGTGTGTATGTGTGTGGGTTGGGGGGGACTATAAACATCAGGTGGGATCAAATAGGGGTTACAGCTTAGGGATGCAGGTAGGAAGCTCCCCTGAATATCATCGCTGCCCAAGGAAAAGGTAGTATCTCTGAAATGCCAACTTTACAGGAGAGGCCAAAAACAAAGTAAGTCAATGGAACCAGAATTTTTTCTGAGCTATTTTTGAGCATTTCTATTGGTCCATTCACAGAGAGCTCTCCCCATAATGTGAAATTAACACATCAGCCACAAGGAGGCAGTCAACGCTAACACGCTAATGCTGAATTTAAAAACACAAACACTCTTCCAGAGACTCTTACACCTCAAACTGAGCCTCTGAGTTTATCAGGTTTATCAGTAGAGCAAAGGTTACAGTCAGCTTTCAGTCCGATATCAACAAACCTCTCACCGCTGACCTCTCCAACCAATAAGAGCATTGCCTGATATGGCACACAGTGGCTACCATAGAGGACCAATCACACTGTTCTTCACTGAGAGAGAGTTTAATTAGTTTATTATATCTTTTTATTTATTTTAAATATCTCTCTGTGTTATATATTCTCTTTTAATTATTTTATTACATTAACATTCAAATTTCAAATTCTAAATTAAAGCTCTTATAAAATATTTACCGTGCACTAAAAGTGCAAATGCAAATCCAGAGGTGACCACAGTGATCGGTCAGCCTGTATAAAATGTTACGACTGTATTGTTTGAGTAAAAAAAGGGGCTTGGAAAACTATGATGTATCTCTAAAACAGTAACTGTCTTTACTTTCAGTGTAATTTAATGTAAACAAGTTTTATTCCATGTGATTTTGGAGAATTTCTATTGGTCCACTCATCACAACACTTACACAGGATATAAAAAAGAGCAGCTGTCGTGAATCAAATGATAGAAAACGCAATGATATGGTGTAGGAATCAAATCTTAAAGTGAGAGATTTTTATACACACATATACATACATCCATATATATATATGTATATAATATATCTGATATGTAATCAGATCCGATATAATTATCTTTCATGACATTAATAAATCATTGATATCCAGAGAACGTTTCATGATGAATGGACCAATAGAAACGCTCCAAATGCACGTAGAATAAACCTCTTTATATTAACTTGAATTGAAGGTAAAGAGAGTTGTGGTTCTGTACTGTAACTGTTACTATTCACTGGAAGACACTGCAGACTCTCCGCGTCACCGCTGAACGAGGTCTGGCTAAACGCTGCCTTCACCACCTCCACACCCGCAACTCACCACTCTGAGAGTCATCAAATCACCTGGATCTCACTAGACCTCCCTGGAACGTGCGCTGGATCTGATCTTTGTGGTCACATGACTCAAAAACAGCTTCATAGATTTTTACATAACAGTCAGTTCCACTAAAACAGGAAGTCATGAATCATCACAAAACAGTTCTGACTCTATTAAATGTGCACAAAATCTTAAATATGAATTATACACACAATTAGATATTCATAACAATCTATAGAAATGACTCTATAGAATCAAATAATACAGAAAAACGAAAATCTACAAAAATAGAGATATCTGGTTTTCTTTGGACAATAACAAAAAAAATTAAAATAATATATATATATAGAGAGAGAGAGAGAGAGAGATAATGTATTGTATTGTATAACTTTATTGTGTATAAGCTATGTGTTGTCTAAATTTACTTTGGGATCAATAAATCAATGAATTGGTCATTAAAAAAATAGTAAATAAATAATTAATTAGGTAAATAATTATGTATGTATCTATCCATACAAGTAAGACAGTAAGTACATAAGTATTTATGTATGTAATTAAGTATGTAAATATGTATGAATGTATGTAATTAAGTATGTATGTATGTATGTATGTAGGGTACGTAAGTAATTAAGTACATATGTATGTAATTATGTATGTATGTAATTAAGTTTGTATGTATGTAAGTATGTAAGTAATTAAGTAATTAAGTACATATGTATGTAATTATGTATGTATGTAATTTAGTATGTATGTATGCAATTAAGTACATAAGTATGCATGTATGTATGTATGTAATTAAGTATATATGTATGTAAGTATGCAAGTAATAAAGTAATTATGTATGTAATTAAGTATGTATGTATTAAATGTGCATGCATGTCATTTAGTATGTAAGTATGTATGTATGAAAATATGTATGTATGTATGTATGTTAGTAATTAAGTATATATGTATGTAATTAAGTATGTATGTTATTAAGTACATAAGCATGTATGTATGTATTAAATATGCATGTATGTATGTAAGTAATTATGTATGTAATTAAGTATGTATGTATGTTATTAAATACATATGTATGTATGTATGTATGTATGTATGTATGTATGTAAGTAATTAAGTACGTATATATGTATGTAAGTATGTAAGTAATAAAGTAATTATGTATGTAATTAAGTATGTATGTAATTAAGTATGTATGTATGTATCTGTCTGTATATCCATGGTGATATATTTTTGAAGAATATTTAAAATCATATTGATGTTTTTGGATTGTTTAAAAAAGACTGGACTGGGATTTTCCAGATCTGGATCCTGTTATATCTGTTATATCTGTTATATCTGCAGTAGTAAGATTAATAAGAGTTTTAATCTCTAAATCTCACGTGGAGTAAAGTTTTAATTTCGTAAACAGATAAACAGGATGAGACTGCAGTTCTCCTCCTCTCCGCCAGACTCCAGTGTGAATTCTCTCAGTCCACCTTAAATGTGGCGCCACAGCGTACAGCAGTACAGACCCGATTTAAGGTGGACCGAAAAAAAAATCGATCATAAACAAAAACAAACTTCAGATTCAGACACACAGACACAGACACGGTACTTACGCGCAGACGGTGATGTAGCTGTAGGTCCGGAGTGAACGGTCTCCTCCTCTGCTCCTCGGTTCTCCGCCGGGTTCTCTTCTGCTTCTGCCTCCGGCTGCTGCCCCGCGGGGCTCGTGCTTCGGTGTCTGGCGAGAGCATCGCGCGCTCCGCCGGCCAAATCCAAAATATCGTCATCATCGAGGTCGAAGGTTTTCGTGGCTTCAGGTGTAAAAAAGTTCTGCTGGTCCAGAAAGTTCTGCTGGGTTCCTGGATCCTGCAGGAGTTTCGCTTCTCCAGTAGTGGAACTTATTTCATCATCCATGCTGCTAAAATACACCAAAACTACCAACAAACTGAAGTTAAATATATAAAAAAACTATTCAAATGATTTCTGTCCAAATTTTCACCAAAACAAAAGTTAAAAATTCAGATTTCGAGGCGCACGAGCTGCGTTAGCAGTCCAGAAAGAGGAACAACGCCACAAAGCGGAAGTGTTGGTGTGTGAGAGACTTCTGATTGGCTGTGGTTTAAAGGGGGCGGAGTTAGTTCCGACACATCAAACCACAGAGTTCACAGGGTCGGACTGTTCCAGTTACTATTAGGGGTCTAGTGGTCCAGTTACTATTAGGGGTCTAGTGGTCCAGTTACGATTAGGAGTCTAGGGGTCAAGTTACTATTAGGGGTCTAGTGGTCCAGTTACTATTAGGGGTCTAGGGGTCCAGTTACTATTAGGGGTCTAGGGGTCCAGTTACTATTAGGGGTCTAGTGGTCCAGTTACGATTAGGGGTCTAGTGGTCCAATTACTATTAGGGGTCTAGTGGTCCAGTTACTATTAGGGGTCTAGGGGTCCAGTTACTATTAGGGGTCTAGGGGTCCAGTTACGATTAGGGGTCTAGGGGTCCAGTTACTATTAGAGGTCTAGTGGTCCAGTTACAATTAGGGCTCCAGTTTTCCAGTTACTTTTAGGGGTCTAGTGGTCCAGTTACTATTAGGGGTCTAGGGGTCCAGTTACTATTAGGGGTCTAGTGGTCCAGTTACTATTAGGGATCCAGTTTTCCAGTTACTTTTAGGGGTCTAGTGGTCCAGTTACTATTAGGGGTCTAGGGGTCCAGTTACAATTAGGGATTCAGTTTTCCAGTTACTTTTAGGGGTCTAGTGGTCCAGTTACGATTAGGGGTCTAGGGGTCCAGCTCCTATTAGGGGTCTAGGGGTCCAGTTACTATTAGGGGTCTAGTGGTCCAGTTACGATTAGGGGTCTAGTGGTCCAATTACTATTAGGGGTCTAGGGGTCCAGTTACTATTAGAGGTCTAGTGGTCCAGTTACAATTAGGGATCCAGTTTTCCAGTTACTTTTAGGGGTCTAGTGGTCCAGTTACTATTAGGGGTCTAGGGGTCCAGTTACAATTAGGGATCCAGTTTTCCAGTTACTTTTAGGGGTCTAGTGGTCCAGTTACTATTAGGGGTCTAGGGGTCCAGTTACAATTAGGGATCCAGTTTTCCAGTTACTTTTAGGGGTCTAGTGGTCCAGTTACGATTAGGGGTCTAGGGGTCCAGCTCCTATTAGGGGTCTAGGGGTCCAGTTACTATTAGGGGTCTAGGGGTCCAGTTACTATTAGGGATCCAGTTTTCCAGTTACTTTTAGGGGTCTAGTGGTCCAGTTACTATTAGGGGTCTAGGGGTCCAGTTACAATTAGGGATCCAGTTTTCCAGTTACTTTTAGGGGTCTAGTGGTCCAGTTACGATTAGGGGTCTAGGGGTCCAGCTCCAATTAGGGGTCTAGGGGTCCAGTTACTATTAGGGGTCTAGTGGTCCAGTTACGATTAGGGGTCTAGTGGTCCAATTACTATTAGGGGTCTAGGGGTCCAGTTACTATTAGAGGTCTAGTGGTCCAGTTACAATTAGGGATCCAGTTTTCCAGTTACTTTTAGGGGTCTAGTGGTCCAGTTACTATTAGGGGTCTAGGGGTCCAGTTATTATTAGGGGTCTAGGGGTCCAGTTACTAATAGGGATCTAGTGGTCCAGTTACTTTTAGGGGTCTAGTGGTCCAGTTACGATTAGGGGTCTAGTGGTCCAGTTATTATTAGGGGTCTAGTGGTCCAGTTACAATTAGGGATCCAGTTTTCCAGTTACTTTTAGGGGTCTAGTGGTCCAGTTACTATTAGAGGTCTAGGGGTCCAGTTACAATTAGGGATCCAGTTTTCCAGTTACTTTTAGGGGTCTAGTGGTCCAGTTACGATTAAGGGTCTAGGGGTCCAGCTCCTATTAGGGGTCTAGGGGTCCAGTTACTATTAGGGGTCTAGGGGTCCAGTTACTATTAGGGATCCAGTTTTCCAGTTACTTTTAGGGGTCTAGTGGTCCAGTTACTATTAGGGGTCTAGGGGTCCAGTTACAATTAGGGATCCAGTTTTCCAGTTACTTTTAGGGGTCTAGTGGTCCAGTTACGATTAGGGGTCTAGGGGTCCAGCTCCAATTAGGGGTCTAGGGGTCCAGTTACTATTAGGGGTCTAGTGGTCCAGTTACGATTAGGGGTCTAGTGGTCCAATTACTATTAGGGGTCTAGGGGTCCAGTTACTATTAGAGGTCTAGTGGTCCAGTTACAATTAGGGATCCAGTTTTCCAGTTACTTTTAGGGGTCTAGTGGTCCAGTTACTATTAGGGGTCTAGGGGTCCAGCTCCTATTAGGGGTCTAGGGGTCCAGTTATTATTAGGGGTCTAGTGGTCCAGTTACGATTAGGGGTCTAGTGGTCCAGTTACTATTAGAGGTCTAGTGGTCCAGTTAATATTAGGGATCCAGTTTTCCAGTTACTTTTAGGGGTCTAGTGGTCCAGTTACTATTAGAGGTCTAGTGGTCCAGTTAATATTAGGGATCCAGTGCTCCAGTTACTATTAGAGATCTAGTTATTATGATCCAGTGATCCTGTTACTATTAGGGATCCAGTGGTCCAGTTACTATTAGGGATCCAGTGGTCCTGTTAGGGTTCAGTTTGGTCGGTGTTAGATATTTTCTGTGGAATCTATTTAAGACCCCTGTATACGTACCTGTATGGAGAAAGTGTAAGAAACTTAATGTTAAGATGAGCAGTATATGAGGATGTCTGTCGTTTTACTATCAATATTATAGGCTTACAAAAACTCAGTGGAACACAGTTACTGTCTGATTCTCACATCATCCAGTTTAACTCTACACTTTATAAAACAGACTGTGCTGGTGAAGCAGAATTAAATGGATATTTTTGTTGTATATATTGTAACTCCTGGTTTCTATCTTCCCCACTGTAAAAAGATCAATCTGTGAGTTTCTCCACAATTAACCACTTCACATCCACGCAGAATGACTTTTCAAGTTTAATTATTTGCAGAAATTATGAAAAATGGGTGTAATTCCCCTTTAAATGCTGCTGCAGGGACAATATTCCACCTGTAGATGGCACTGGTGTAACATTGTTCATTTATAATCTTTGTAATCATTGTAGAAAGGCTCTAAACCGGTTCCTTGTATTACTTGAATTAAAGTATTATGTGTATTTTAAATATTTCAGCTTGTTTATTGATCACCTGGATGAGCCACAGATGTTTTGGTAAAACTATACACTGTATTTCAGGACAAGCAGCGCATCTCAACTTTAAAACATGGCGGTGGTAGGATTACGATTTGGGGCTGTTTTTAAGGGCATCTCTCTGTGAACTGAACCTCAACAGAAGAAAAACAGTAACCATACAAACACCAGCTAGTCTAACAAGAACAGTTACAACAGAACAAACGCTGCTTAAGGTTGCAGATGACTTAATAAGGCTGTGTTCCAAATCTCCTTAGGCAGTACATACTAGACTGGACCCAGTGGTCTCTGCTGGTCCGGTGAAGCAGTCAGTCTCCTATCACATACTTCACAATGTCTCCAAATAAAGAGGTACAAAGTGTACTACAGAGACTCTTCACCTCTACAGGTACAAAGTGCTACTACAGAGACTCTTCACCTCTACAGGTACAAAGTGCTACTACAGAGACTCTTCACCTCTACAGGTACAAAGTGCTACTACAGAGACTCTTCACCTCTACAGGTACAAAGTGCTACTACAGAGACTCTTCACCTCTACAGGTACAAAGTGCTACTACAGAGACTCTTCACCTCTACAGGTACAAAGTGCTACTACAGAGACTCTTCACCTCTACAGGTACAAAGTGCTACTACAGAGACTCTTCACCTCTACAGGTACAAAGTGCTACTACAGAGACTCTTCACCTCTACAGGTACAAAGTGCTACTACAGAGACTCTTCACCTCTACAGGTACAAAGTGCTACTACAGAGACTCTTCACCTCTACAGGTACAAAGTGCTACTACAGAGACTCTTCACCTCTACAGGTACAAAGTGCTACTACAGAGACTCACTATCACCTCTACAGGTACAAAGTGCTACTACAGAGACTCTTCACCTCTACAGGTACAAAGTGCTACTACAGAGACTCTTCACCTCTACAGGTACAAAGTGTACTACAGAGACTCTTCACCTCTACAGGTACAAAGTGCTACTACAGAGACTCTTCACCTCTACAGGTACAAAGTGCTACTACAGAGACTCTTCACCTCTACAGGTACAAAGTGCTACTACAGAGACTCTTCACCTCTACAGGTACAAAGTGCTACTACAGAGACTCTTCACCTCTACAGGTACAAAGTGGTACTACAGTCACTCACTATCACCTCTACAGGTACAAAGTGGTACTACAGAGACTCACTATCACCTCTTCAGGTACAAAGTGGTACTACAGTCACTCACTATCACCTCTTCAGGTACAAAGTGGTACTACAGTCACTCACTATCACCTCTTCAGGTACAAAGTGGTACTACAGTGACTCACTATCACCTTTTCAGGTACAAAGTGGTACTACAGTGACTCACTATTACCTCTTCAGGTACAAAGTGGTACTACAGTCACTCACTATCACCTCTTCAGGTACAAAGTGGTACTACAGTGACTCACTATTACCTCTTCAGGTACAAAGTGGTACTACAGAGACTCACTATCACCTCTTCAGGTACAAAGTGCTACTACAGTGACTCACTATCACCTCTTCAGGTACAAAGTGCTACTACAGAGACTCACTATCACCTCTTCAGGTACAAAGTGCTACTACAGTGACTCACTATCACCTCTACAGGTACAAAGTGGTGCTACAGTGACTCACTATCACCTCTTCAGGTACAAAGTGCTATTACAGTGACTCACTATCACCTCTTCAGGTACAAAGTGCTACTACAGAGACTCACTATCACCTCTTCAGGTACAAAGTGCTACTACAGTGACTCACTATCACCTCTACAGGTACAAAGTGGTGCTACAGTGACTCACTATCACCTCTTCAGGTACAAAGTGCTATTACAGTGACTCACTATCACCTCTTCAGGTACAAAGTGCTACTACAGAGACTCACTATCACCTCTTCAGGTACAAAGTGCTACTACAGTGACTCACTATCACCTCTTCAGGTACAAAGTGCTACTACAGAGACTCACTATCACCTCTTCAGGTACAAAGTGCTACTACAGTGACTCACTATCACCTCTACAGGTACAAAGTGGTGCTACAGTGACTCACTATCACCTCTTCAGGTACAAAGTGCTACTACAGTGACTCACTATCACCTCTACAGGTACAAAGTGGTGCTACAGTGACTCACTATCACCTCTTCAGGTACAAAGTTCTACTTCATAGACTCACTATCACCTCTTCAGGTACAAAGTTCTACTTCATAGACTCACTATCACCTCTTCAGGTACAAAGTGGTACTACTGTGAATCCCTGTCACCTCACTATCGCCAGTGCTCTGCTGTTTATCACTAGAAGAAGTGTATACCAAATATTGCAGACATTGTTTGTTGTAAACAATGATATCAGATTACTTAGTTGGTCAAACATTAATATTAATACTTTTTCTACAACAACTGTATTTATACTGGTAATAATATAAATACAGTGATTTTTGTGTTAATCTACTAGATGATAATAATAATAATAATATATTGTTGCTGTCCAAAGAAAAACACATATCTACATTTTTGGCGATTCTCATTTTTCTGCATCATTTGAAAATTACAGCTGTTCTAAATGTTTCTAAATCACTTGGAATAAAACCTCTTTATATTAACTTACATTGAAAGTAAAGAAGTAAGTTTTTTGTTCTCCCCTGTAAAGTCACTGTTTTTGAGATACTTGTTTTTCATAGGAAAGCAATCATAAACACTGCCTGGCAAAAAACAACTGGCTTTAAATACTTAAATACTTTTGATCAGTTAATGACTGCAGTGATTAATATGCATTAGCTGCAAAAATTATTTTAACCATATCTAATGCAGCGAGTGCTTCTCATTTCTTAAACTACCATGATCTGCATTGAGTAAAGAAAACAAAGATAATGTCTGAAATGACTGAAATTGGGTTAAAAACTTCTTAAATTTAGGACGTAGAGTGGACAGCAGTCAAGAAAATGGAAAAAATCTTAAATGGCTGTAGCTGTAACTTGGTGAAGTTGAATCTTCAGGACAGTAGAGGTCACAGCTATGTTTAATAGTGAAAGTAACAGCATTTCCACATGCAGGAACCTGTTGTTTTAGAGGGATAAGTCTGATTTGCTGGTGAGAAAAAGGACCAAGAGTGAGTTATACAGGAGCTGCGTAGTCTTTTTTACCTGCCATTTTCTGATTACGGACCTGATGTGCTAATTCAAGGACTTAAGTTGGGTGTATGTAGAGTTCGGCTGCACACGGGGGAATGACGGGGGAAAGTTAATCCTTAACCCGAGGTTGTAGTTAAGCCTGAAGTTACTTCTCTAACTGATGAGATGTTTCCTACATGCGCCATCAGCAGCCAGTGAGTCTATGACGGAGCAAAAATTTGGAAAAGATGCTTTAAAAGAGGAGCAGAACAGAGAAGTCTCTCTTCCTACTTGCAGAGCTACTGCAGTGACTGAACAGCAGTTACCAGAGCATGTAATTACTATTTCTATCAGAATACTAGAAACGGGGTATGTGCCTCCCACACACTGCTGGAGGGAGCGTAGAGGAGGATCCATAGAGACAACACCACCATCCAGGTGGTCCCACAGATGCTCAGTTGGGTTCAAGTCTGGGGAATTAGGGGTCCAGGGTAGTACTTGGAAGTCTTAATCAGCTCTTCCTACCAATGTGGGACATTTCTAGTCGTGGGACGCGTCTCATCGTCTTGCTGGAAGATCCCATCCACCCCAGAGAAGACCATCAGCATGTATGGTGTACGTGACCTGCAAGGATGGATTCAAACCCAAATCAGTTGAGAGTATCCTCCACATGGATGAGTGGGTCCAGAGAATGTCACCAAAACACTCCCCAGACCAGAATGCTGACATCTATACACTACCGTCATCCAAAATAGGGAGTGGCAGACTTCTGTGACTCCACTGTGTTGATCTTGCACAGATTACAGGAAAGTTAATTCCATTTCCATTCCTGACTTCTTTCCTTTCCTAGAATTGGGGACTGCGTTGATATAGTTAGTGCTGCCTGGTTCATAACTGAACTAGACTTATTAAAAGAGATATTTTTCAGTTCCATTTTTCAGTACCCCTGCTGCTGCTGCTGAGGTTCCTGCCTTTGTTACTCCAGATCATTTTCTAGAGTACTCAGTAACGCTGTTTGTTTGGTGAAATGCGTCTGTCACCTTCCCAAGACTTAATGGAAAGTCTCATCAAATGTAAACAATTGGGAAGTGTATTTGGATAATCTGGGATGAACACTTTACAACCCTCAGGAAAGTTACTTGCAACATACTTGCAACTTGCACTTTGTGGCTGCTGCTCTTTATACTTGCACATAAAACCACATGTAACTTTTATTTTTAATAAAAAAAATAACTTTAATTTTATTTACTTCTATTTACAATAGATCATTATACTTAATATATTTTGTATATTATTTATTTCATTTGTTATCTTTATCTACTGGTAAATGGAGGAGCAGCAAAGTAAGAATTTCATTGTACAGTGTAACTGTCTCTTCTGCTGTGCATATGACAATAAAACTCTTGAATCTTGAACGTTTTTGACCATCGTAAGTAAATCTCACTCGCAGTTAAGCTTGCTGAGTGTGAATTTGGTGAAGCTCGAGTGTTATTTAGAAAAAAAGTTGTCAAAGGTGAAATGCACCCTCTTGAGGCTACAATTTAGGCCGTACCGGATGGATGTGATCATGTTTTTAACTTTCTTTAAGATCTTTTATGTAGTTCTCCTGTTTTAGTGATCCGCAAACGAGGAGAAGCAGCTGACGCTAACGCTAAACGTTCTCAGGAGAGAGTCCAGCGCATGTTCACGTTCACGGTTCTTCTCACGGTTCTCCATAATCTGGAGCTTTTGGACTTCCTGTGTGGGGAAACTGTGGCACTGCATTGTGTTTTAGTCTACGCTTAAAACCAACAGCCTCCGTCAAGTCTCTCACCAGTGGTGGTCTACTGAACCACTCCAACTCATCCAGACTGAAGTGAGGAGAGCAGAGCGGGGGTCTTTGGGTAGCTGTGTTGGTCCACACGCTGCTTCACTAACTATTCTCCTTGTTTATGTTTGTGAAGCTGTTTAGACTAATATCAGTCTTCACACTGCCTTTCACTGAAACAACATCAACAACACAATGTACATGGTTTTCTTTAAGCTAGATTAGTAACTAACACTCACTCCTTCACACCACAGTCCAGTTCAGACCTGACACCATCTGACCTCATCTACCCAGCAGGCATTGCACGTCAGGCATAATGTCTGTATCCATATGTTACATATTTAGAATAATAGAGTTAATTTATAAATAAATCTGATACTTTTAGTGATTTTTTTGCAACATGTATTAATAATTTAGAGTCATTACACCATACTAAGACTTACAGTGTTACCAGCCAGGGTTCCTTTTAGGGTGGAACAGAAATTTAGGATAGCAGTGCAAATCTCAGCTGCAACCTCTTTTTTACACTCCATGACATTGTTTTTTTGGGGGTTTTTGTACTTTGTTCTGCTTCTTAAACTCATGTACTGAGATCCATATCTAAAAGAAATTGGAGAATTGCCGTACAGGTGCTCAGGCTCCTTCTTTTCTGCCTCTTTGTTCTTACTCGCCTCCAGCAAAATGCCCATTGCAAAGTTTGCTCAGCTTTATGGATCCTTGGTTAAAAGATAATCTATTTAAAAGCAAATAAAACTTATTTTATTTTAAGATCATCAGAGCACATACTTTTATACTTATATTTGAGTAAAATAATCCTACTTTAACTTTTACTTGAATATTTACTCTTACTGGATTATTAGTATTTTTAAATAAGCATGGAAGTTGTTTACTTGTGCTACCTCTGACAACCTGTGTTTGAGTAATAACACAAGTAACAGTTACAGTCACCTGTTCACCTGTGAGCCTTCAGAATGTTTCATTTTAACAGTCAGTAGATTTAACCAGGTAGTGTACAAGTATGCAGAATAGTTAAGCTGCATAGAGTACTAGTGAACTGCTATGTTTACTCTAACCAGTACTCTCTGTAGCGTGTGTTAGATAGTGTTCCAGTATTGGAGTATAGTAATAATGATAAAAGCTCTTAAACACTCAGTGAAGTAACTAAACCCCATAAGAAGCACGACTCCTGTCTCTGTCCAATCAGGGAGAGGCAGGTCTCACAGCTCTCTTTATAAGTCTCAGCAGAGTGTCTGCAGCTGGAGATGCAACCAGCTACCAGCATCTGTTCTTGTTGAAAGGTATGTGTTATTAACATTTAATTACATTGTAATAATGGACATATTCTACTGCCACCTGTTTAAATCATGTTACAGAGTAAATTATTCATACATTTATTCAGTATGAGAAATCTCAATAAAGCTGTTGTAGGTGTGACTGATGGTGCGTTTTCACGTGGACATGTTTACTTTACTGGTTTAGGGTTTTTTGTTTTTTTGTTTGTTAAAATATAAATAATTACCAGGGTTTTACAAATAAAGTGATGCCATTGCTTCTTTATTTTGATTAAATAATACATTTAAATAAAGCCTAGTATTTTAATAGTAATAATAATAGTAGTAATAATAAGTTTGGTGTTTCCACATTACATGTTTAATCAGACTTTTAGCATTTAAAGCACTTGGTAGACACTCTTGTCCAGTTTCTTTCTTACTCTTAAACTCTCTGCCCTGACTAGTTTCCCTGTTCTGACAACGACCAGGTTGCTCAGCCCTAACAACCTTGGCTCACCAAGACTCCAAAGGCTCATCCAGAAGACACTGCAAGACATGAACTACATTCATCAACCAAAACTCTGGCTGTCCTTAAGGTATGACTACAGTACGGTGGGAAAATAATATTCTGCTAACTGACATATTTTGCATAATTATCGTGTCCCAGGTTTGACTGATGAGGTCTGTTTCCTCAGGATATGTTTGGTTACAATACCTGCCAGATAATAGATCAGTAGTACTTTCCATCTCTCCCTGTCTCTTTCTTTCTTTAGACGTAGGACAGCATGGTTTAAACACAGTGGAGTCACATTATTATGACCACTAGCTAGACGAACTGGGAGACTCAGTAAGGTGCTGGTAGGTGGTCACAGGTATCTGGAGGTATCATACTGACTGCAGTGCATTCCACAGCTGCTGGAGGGAGCGTGGAGGAGGATCAGTAGAGCCAACACCTCCATCCATGTTTCAGCTCCTGAAGCATCTGGGCTGTCAATCGTGGCTCTAGAATTCTGCCCAAATTTAAATATTAATTCCAGCGGGTACAGCGTCTGAAGCACACAAATACCTTTTTCTGCCAATGTGTTACTCTAGGAGTATTAGCATATTCATAAAGTGCTCAGATGTTTAGCAGACATCTGGCAATATTAAAGATTTCATTGGACGACAGACCTTCAGGCACCTTGCTGTGGTTCCACCTGAGGACCAGACCTCAGGGGGTCTAGGAGTCTATCAGGAGTGATTTTGCACAAGAAACTTGCAGATGTACTTTTTGTCTCACCTGAAAGCTCAGCTCAAACAGCCAATAGTCTCAAACTCACGTGGGATTAGTTATACCTGGGGACGAGAGGTAGTTTGTGTGATTAACAAATGATTTTAATCCAGAACAAATCTGCCATATCAACAGTTTTAACAAGTCTGCTCAGAAATAATTACCTCCTTATTACTCCATGACCTCTGCCTGTATTAACAGTCCTACTGGCATATATGGCTGTGTCTCAAATCCTACTGAGCTCCTACATAGGCAGCATGTTACGTCATAGTATGCGCTCCTGACATGTAGACTGTCCCAATTCTTACATACCTTAAACATGCTGCTACTGAGGAACCTTATTTAGACCTGATTTTAAAGAAGCATCGAACTCTTCCTCAGCCGCTAAGACAATCCCATGATGCAGTGCAGGCTAATCTAGGAGCAGTGAAGTGGTTTTGAAATGTGAGTTATTTTGATTCTCTGGAGTTTTAATGTGTTTCTGGTCATATAATCACACAAAACAGTATTTTATTATCAACTCTGTAACAAGTCCTTCACCATTTACACTTTATACTCCAGACATTAGCATTTATGCTAGCAGATTTGTAAGCCTCGGGCTATTGTTTTGGATGAGGAGAGAACGCTGCTACCTAGACAGTAGGCTTGAGACACACCCCATGTCTTCGAAATTTAAGAATGCTGGATAAAAGCAAACAGATGAGGCTGAAGTCCATCTTACCTGTTCCTCAGCTTCTTGTTCTAATGGTCTGGTTCCACTGGACCTCTGCTCGTAAAACTAATCCCACTCAAATAGGATTTTAGTCCATCTTTTAAATTTGCTACTCGCTGTCATTCATAAACCATCACTGGGACTGATGCAGGTATTTATGGTTTTACAGCATCTACCACCAAACATCTGATCTGTCTGATTGGTAATTTTCTTTTGTTTTGTAATTGAACTGTTAACGTAAAGCATTTAGTCACATCTATTAGACTGTAGTTTAGCAGTTTAACCTTTTAAACATTATATATCCTCTCGCTCCAGCACCTCCCACGAACCATTAGAATAGGTAGCATAGAAGACTTTTTTCCTTTTTTTTTCTTGCTTTTTTTCATATCCACCACATGAACGCTTCTCTACCGGTGACCCCTCAGGCAAAGGTGTGACAAGGAGCTGTCGTTTGTCCCTAGCTTAGGTAGGGGCTAGACTGAGTTGCCTGTATTTAGCCAGAGAATTTGTGGGACTTGGAGTTTCCAGGGCCGGTGGCACCTTTCTGCCGTTGTTTCTGTGTTGTTGGGGTCTCAAGGTTGTGGTAGCTCAAGAAATTCAACAAAAATTCTGGGTTGTTCTTTTTCAGCTCTCTTACAGCAAATATGGCCATTTCAGCGAGTGCTAAGCTCAACAAATCTGTGAAGCAGCGGTACATGGAGCTCCCACAGGGGAATAAAGTGCAAGCAATGTACATCTGGATTGATGGAACAGGAGAGGAACTCCGCGGCAAGACCAAGACATTAGACACAGAACCTCAAACCATTGACGGTACTGTACACTCAAGTGGTCAGCCATGTCACTATAATTTTATAATCAACTAATCACAAGTATTCAAGATGCTCGCAGTTAAATTGACTAAAATCATTTTCCAGTTGTTAGATTTCACAGTCATACTAAGTTGCATCAAATACATTATGAATTTGGGGCGGTGAGTTGAGGCAAATACAGGTTAATAAGCAGTAAGTCCATTAATTAAAGCATATTGTCTTCACGTTCTGGTTGTTGCTGTTTTTATGTGCCGCACAGCTAAAACAAAGATAGTTAGCCTTAGCCAGCTATGTTAGCTGTAGGTAGCTAGCTAGAATTAGCTCTGCTTTAACTAGATAGCTAGCCATCTTTGTCCGCCCTTGTTTGACCAACAAGCCTGAAAACCAAAACTGAATTGAAACAGAAACAGATGTGGTCCCCCAGCAAGAAACACCCTATAAAACCTACATAGTTTATTAAGGAGATCCACGAAGAACCAGTTTAGCTTTTACCAGTGGTGTTAACATTAGCTTACATTAGAGCTGGGGTGTGTTTGTGGGTGTTTCAGTGTAGAAAGTAGACAGAGTTTTGTGTTTGCTGGGTAGTTGAGGCGGCACTAATGCTAGCCAGCCAGAGATAATGATAATAGGCTATGGCTAACTATCCTCACTTTAGCTGAGAAACACATTGAAACAGTTAACAACCGGTACATTAAAATTTGGCTTCAAAGCAAGAAACACCTTATAAAAACCCACAGTTTGTCAAGAAGATCAACAAAGAACCATCTTCTACCAGTGGTGCTAATGTTAGCTTGATTAGCTAGTTAGCTAGATTAGAGTCCAGTGGTACCAAACTTAGTGTTTCTTCACTGGTGTAAGAATTATAATCACCATATCAATTGCAGCTATTTCTTATTCTCTGTCTCATCACAAGGAAAGTTCTAGATAACTGAGGAGCAGGAACACAGAACTGCAGCTACTGAAAAGACAGAACCTCAGGCTCAGTAGAGTCTCTCAGTAGGGACTCAATAGAGAGACTCAATAGAGGCTCAATAGGGACTCAGTAGGGACTTAATAGAGACTCAATAGAGACTCAGTAGGGACTCAGTAGGGACTTTTAGTTGTTCTTATGGGCCTCGTTAAATTTTAATCACTGTTTGCTAACGAATGTGCTCCTCTACAGATGTTCCAGAGTGGAATTATTGTGGCTCAAGCACATACCAGGCTGAACACTCCAACAGTGATCTGTGCCTCATTCCCAAGGTCATGTTTCGAGACCCTTTCAGGAAGGACCCCAACAAGCTCATTCTGTGTGAGGTTCTTAAATACAACCATAAACCTGCAGGTAGGAACAATGAAGCTTTGATGAATGTTCTAGTAAAACATCACAACTGACACGAATATTAACTAATATTCTTTCCATATTATCATTGTTGAGAAAACACATGATCAGTGTGTTTTGCTTGATGATAGCTCACCTTAGTGGGCTTAGTGGGAATATATTTTAGAGACCACCAAAAGTCATTATATTCTGATGAAAAATTGCTGGAAAATTATGAGTGTAGTTTGTACATGACATGGAAATTATGTTTACAGTGACTGGGGCCAAAAACAGTTTTATTTATTTTAGGTTGACTTGAGTGACTGGATCTAATCTTTTCTGTCTCAGAAACAAACCTTCGCCACACTTGCAAAAAGATCATGGATATGGTGGAGAACCTTCATCCGTGGTTTGGTATGGAGCAGGAGTACACTCTTCTCGGCATAGACGGCCGTCCTTTCGGCTGGCCTTCAAATGGCTTCCCTGGACCAGAAGGTTAATGTTGATGTTTTATCCCAGTCCAGCATCTCAAATCTAGGGGTCTGTCTCAAATCCTACTGAGCTCCTACATAGGCAGCATGTTACGTCATAGTATGCGCTCCCCACATGTAGACTGTCCCAATTCTTACATACTTTAAACATGCTGTCTACTGAGAAACCTTATTTAGACCTGATTTTAAGGAAGCACTGAACGCTTATTATCATTAATTATTATTATTAATTATCAACTCTGTAACGAGTCGTCTCAGTAATCTGTTTTATGAGGAGAGATGACTTACACACTCACTAGGATTTGAGACAGACCCTAAATGTGCCAGAATGAGCATATGAAAGTCTGAATGAGTGGTCCTGTATGTGTGTGAACAGGTCCTTACAGCTGTGGAGTGGGGGCAGATAAGGCCTATGGGAGAGCTATCACTGAAGCCCATTACAGAGCCTGTCTATATGCTGGAGTAAAGATTAGTGGAAGCAATGCTGAAGCCATGCCTGCTCAGGTAAACACCTTATAAACACATACAAAATAATTTTGTACTTTTGAAAGTCCTGTTCATAGAACACCATTTTAAAACCACTTCACTGCTCCTAGATTAGCCTGCGCTGCATCATGGGATTGTCTTAGCGGCTGAGGAAGAGTTCAATACTTTCTTAAAATCAGGTGTAAATAAGGTTCCTCAGTAGAAGCATGTTTAAGGTATGTAAGAATTGGGACAGTCTACATGTCAGGAGCGCATACTATGATGTAACATGCTGCCTATGTAGGAGCTCACTAGGATTTGAGACACAACCATGCTGTCTACTGAGGAACCTTATTTAGACCTGATTTTAAGGAAGCATCGAACGCTTCCTCAGCCGCTAAGACAATCCCATGATGCACCGCAGGCTAATCTTGAAGTGTAGTGGTTTTAAAATGTGATTATTTTGATTCTCTGGAGTTTTAATGTGTTTCTGGTCATATAATCACACAAAACAGTATTTTAGTCTCGGGCTATTGTTTTGGACGCCGGCCGGTAGCTTAGCAACCAGCTAAACCACCAGTCACGTGCTACAGTGGGCGGGAACAAGCCGTGACGCAGTCTCTCTCTAACTAGAGCGTCTCAGTAATCTGTTTTATGAGGAGAGATGAGGAGAGAACACTGATACTTACACAGCTGCTACCTAGACAGCCTACTTACACACTCACTAGGTTTGAGACAGACCCTCTGTGTTAGTTATTTTAGACATTATAAAGAACTATTTTGTGAGGAACATGAGAAACGTGAACTGAGAGACTAACAAAAATAGCGTTGCTTCTAACTACTTCTCAAAGGAACAGTACAGGTACTAAACAATCTCCATTCTGAAATAAAGAAATCCATAAAATATAAAATAATGTATTTATCAGGATTTGGTAGAGTTTCAGTACAAATATGCTTTTAATAATATATTTATTTTAACTGGGTTACAGTAGGAAAGCTGTTACGGTTAAGTTACTGCACTGTGACACTGTAGTTTAGGTGTTCCTGTTATGTTCCAATTTTGTCCACCAAACAAAACAACAGTGTTTCCTTTATTTAACATAATTTAACCATCATACACTGTGTGTCTAAAATGAAAAATAATTTTTTATAGTAAATAAAATAAGTGGCCTGTTCTTTTTAAAATATCCATATGGCTTCTGCAATTGTTTCCAACAACACTCCTGTCTCTTCCTTTAGTGGGAATTCCAGGTGGGTCCTTGTGAAGGCATCAGCATGGGAGACCACCTTTGGATGGCTCGCTTTATCTTGCACAGGGTGTGTGAAGACTTTGGTGTTGTGGCCTCCCTCAACCCCAAACCCTTTACAGACTGGAGTGGAGCTGGATGCCACATTAACTTCAGCACAAAGGAGATGAGCGAGGAGGGAGGTTTAAGGTATGTGAGGTACAGACAATAGAATTACATTTTTTGCTGAATTTTAGTGAAGAAACCATCTCTGTTCTTCTCTGTTCTTCTTTGTTCTTCTCTGTTCTTCTTTGTTCTTCTCTGTTCTTCTTTGTTCTTCTCTGTTCTTCTTTGTTCTTCTCTGTTCTTCTTTGTTCTGTGTTCTTCTCTGTTTTGCTCTGTTCTCCTCTGTTCTTCTCTGTTCTGCTCTGTTCCTCTTTGTTCTTCTCGGTTAATCTCTATTCTTCTCTGTTCATCTCTGTTTTGTTCTGTTCTGCTCTTTTCTCCTCTGTTCTTCTTTGTTCTGCTCTGTTCTTCTCTGTTCTCCTCTGTTCTGCTCTGTTCCGCTCTGTTCTTCTCTGTTCTCCTCTATTCTCCTCTGTTCTGCTCTGTTCTTCTCTGTTCTGCTCTGTTCTTTGTTCTTCTCTGTTCTGCTCTGTTCATCTCTGTTCTTCTCTGTTCTGCTCTGTTCTCCTCTGTTCTCCTCTGTTCTGCTCTGTTCTTCTCTGTTCTCCTCTGTTCCGCTCTGTTCCTCTTTGTTCTTCTCTGTTAATCTCTATTCTTCTCTGTTCATCTCTGTTTTGTTCTGTTCTGCTCTGTTCTCCTCTGTTCTTTGTTCTTCTCTGTTAATCTCTATTCTTCTCTGTTCTGCTCTGTTCATCTCTGTTCTTCTCTGTTCTGCTCTGTTCTTCTCTGTTCTCCTCTGTTCTTCTCTGTTCTGCTCTGTTCTTCTCTGTTCTCCTCTGTTCTGCTCTGTTCCGCTCTGTTCTTCTCTGTTCTGCTCTGTTCTTCTCTGTTCTCCTCTGTTCTTCTCTGTTCTGCTCTGTTCTTCTCTGTTCTCCTCTGTTCTGCTCTGTTCCGCTCTGTTCTTCTCTGTTCTCCTCTATTCTCCTCTTTTCTGCTCTGTTCTTCTCTGTTCTGCTCTGTTCTTTGTTCTTCTCTGTTAATCTCTATTCTTCTCTGTTCTGCTCTGTTCATCTCTGTTCTCCTCTGTTCTTCTCTGTTCTGCTCTGTTCTTCTCTGTTCTCTTCTGTTCTGCTCTGTTCCGCTCTGTTCTTCTCTGTTCTCCTCTATTCTCCTCTGTTCTGCTCTGTTCTTCTCTGTTCTGCTCTGTTCTTTGTTCTTCTCTGTTAATCTCTATTCTTCTCTGTTCTGCTCTGTTCATCTCTGTTCTTCTCTGTTCTGCTCTGTTCTCCTCTGTTCTCCTCTGTTCTGCTCTGTTCTGCTCTGTTCTTCTCTGTTCTCCTCTGTTCCGCTCTGTTCTTCTTTGTTCTTCTCTGTTAATCTCTATTCTTCTCTGTTCTGCTCTGTTCTGCTCTGTTCATCTCTGTTCTTCTCTGTTCTGCTCTGTTCTGCTCTGTTCTTCTCTGTTCTTCTCAGTTCTGCTCTTCTCTGTTCTGCTCTGATCTGCTCCATTCTTCTCTGTTCATTTCTGTTCTACTCTGTTCTTCTCTGTTCTTTTTTGGTCTTCTCTGGTCTTCTCTGTTAATCTCTGTTCTTCTCTGTTCTGCTCTGTTCTTCCTTTGACTGCAGGTATATTGAGGAGGCCATTGAGAAGTTGAGCAGAAGACAGAGTTACCACATTCGCATATACGATCCCAAAGGAGGTCTGGACAACAGCAGACGTCTGGCTGGTGATATGGTCTCCGACATCAACAGGTTTTCTTTTGGAGTGGCTGACCGTTGTGCTAGTGTTCGTATTCCTCGCTTCGTAGCCCGAGATCAGCGAGGGTACTTCGAAGACCGCCGTCCAGCAGCCAACTGTGACCCGTATGCCGTGACTGAAGCGTTAGTTCGTACATGCCTGCTCAATGAGGAGGGGGCGGAGCCTGTAGAATACTGGGAGAGTTAGCTGTCTGTTTTGGGGGTAACAGGTTTATATATTTTTATACAGTAATCTGTAGTTTTACTGGAGTCCAGAGCACATCATACACTTTCATATGCTGCTGATATTTAGGCCCTATAGTAGTTAGTATAGTGTAATATAGTGTAGTATAGTGGTTAGTATAGTGTAGTATAGTGGTTAGTATAGTGTAATATAGTGGTTAGTATAGTGTAATATAGTGTAGTATAGTGGTTAGTATAGTGTAGTATAGTGGTTAGTATAGTGTAGTATAGTGTAGTATAGTGTAGTATAGTAGTTAGTATAGTGTAGTATAGTGGTTAGTATAGTGTAGTATAGTGTAGTATAGTGGTTAGTATAGTGTAGTATAGTGTAGTATAGTGTAGTATAGTGGTTAGTATAGTGTAGTATAGTGTAGTACAATGGTTAGTATAGTGTAGTATAGTGTAGTATAGTGTAGTATAGTGGTTAGTATAGTGTAGTATAGTGTAGTATAGTGGTTAGTATAGTGAAGTATAGTGTAGTATAGTGGTTAGTATAGTGAAGTATAGTGTAGTATAGTGTAGTATAGTGGTTAGTATAGTGTAGTATAGTGTAGTATAGTGTAGTACAATGGTTAGTATAGTGTAGTATAGTGTAGTATAGTGGTTAGTATAGTGAAGTATAGTGTAGTATAGTGTAGTATAGTGGCTAGTATAGTGATGTATAGTGTAGTATAGTGTAGTATAGTGAACTATAGTGTAGTATAGTATAGTATAGTGGTTAGTATAGTGTAGTATAGTGGCTAGTATAGTGAAGTGTAGTATAGTGTAGTATAGTGTAGTATAGTGAAGTATAGTGTAGTATAGTGAAGTATAGTGTAGTATAGTGGTTAGTATAGTGTAGTATAGTGGTTAGTATAGTGTAGTATAGTGTAGTATAGTGGCTAGTATAGTGAAGTATAGTGAAGTATAGTGTAGTATAGTGTAGTATAGTGGTTAGTATAGTGTAGTATAGTGTAGTATAGTGGTTAGTATAGTGGTTAGCATAGTGTAGTATAGTGGTTAGTATAGTGTAGTATAGTGTAGTACAATGGTTAGTATAGTGTAGTATAGTGGTTAGTATAGTGTAGTATAGTGTGGTATAGTGGTTAGTATAGTGTAGTATAGTGGTTAGTATAGCGTAGTATAGTGTAGTATAGTGTAGTACAGTGTAGTATAGTGTAGTATAGTGTAGTATAGTGTAGTACAATGGTTAGTATAGTGTAGTATAGTGTAGTATAGTGGTTAGTATAGTGAAGTATAGTGTAGTATAGTGTAGTATAGTGGTTAGTATAGTGTAGTATAGTGTAGTATAGTGGTTAGTATAGTGAAGTATAGTGTAGTATAGTGTAGTATAGTGGTTAGTATAGTGTAGTATAGTGGTTAGTATAGTGTAGTATAGTGTAGTACAATGGTTAGTATAGTGTAGTACAATGGTTAGTATAGTGTAGTATAGTGGTTAGAATAGTGTAGTATAGTGTGGTATAGTGGTTAGTATAGTGTAGTATAGTGGTTAGTATAGCGTAGTATAGTGTAGTATAGTGTAGTACAGTGTAGTATAGTGTAGTATAGTGTAGTATAGTGTAGTACAATGGTTAGTATAGTGTAGTATAGTGTAGTATAGTGGTTAGTATAGTGAAGTATAGTGTAGTATAGTGTAGTATAGTGGTTAGTATAGTGTAGTATAGTGTAGTATAGTGGTTAGTATAGTGAAGTATAGTGTAGTATAGTGTAGTATAGTGGTTAGTATAGTGTAGTATAGTGGTTAGTATAGTGTAGTATAGTGTAGTACAATGGTTAGTATAGTGTAGTATAGTGGTTAGTATAGTGTAGTATAGTGGTTAGTATAGTGTAGTATAGTGTGGTATAGTGGTTAGTATAGTGTGGTATAGTGTAGTATAGTGTAGTATAGTGTAGTATAGTGTCATGTAGTATAGTGGATTACCCTGCTGCCCTCCATACTGTAGACTGGGGTTCCATTCCCTACCTGGTTAACCGCCTTACACTATACCAATAAGAGTCCTAACACATCCTTCGCCCACCTGTGTACAGGTAAACTGTAACGCTACCTTCACCTACCTGTGTACAGGTAAACTGTAACGCTACCTTCACCTACCTGTGTACAAGTAAACTGTAACACTACTTTCACTAATAATAATAATAATAATAATAATAATAAACTTACAGCTAATCAATGAGTCTCTCGTGGTCTCATGAGGCATCTTTGGGGTCTAGAGTTCAGCCTCAGAAATCCAGGAATGGCCAAAGTTTTTTTAAGAATGAAGCAATACGTTACAGCAGTTAACAGATTCAGTCATGAATCTACTGATCTCAGTAAAGTCCATGAAGACCTCAGAGTCTCACAGTTATGCTGATCTTCTTCTGAGTCTGAATCCTTAGATTAATCTCTGAAACCACTGAAGAACCAGAACCTTATTTCTGTGGAACAACTTTCAGTTTCCAGTCCTGTCTAGACACTGTTTAGTCACCAGGGGGCAGCATAACACTGTGGAGCAGAAGGAGGTGCTATTAAATACTGATACACATGTTAGTACATTGTAGATAATCTATTTACACATGCAGTTGATCAGTGATGTAGAAGAAAAATGAGACTCTGGTTATATTTATAAACTCTCCTCAGAGAACAGAGAACAACAGAGAATAACCGAGAAGAACATAAATGAAAAGAGAAAAACAGAAAAGAACAGAAATTAACAGAGAAGAACAAATAACAGAAATGAACAGAGAACAGAGAAGAACAGAAATGAACAGAGAAGAACAGAGAAGAACAGAAATGAACAGAGAAGAACAGAGAAGAACAGAAATGAAAAGAGGAGAACAGAAATGAACAGAGAAGAACAGAAATGAAAAGAGGAGAACAGAAATGAAAAGAGGAGAACAGAAATGAACAGAAATGAAAAGAGAAGAACAGAAATGAACAGAGAAGCAGAAATTAACAGAGAAGAACAGAAATGAACAGAGAAGAACAGAAATGAACAGAGAAGAACAGAAATGAACAGAGAAGAACAGAAATGAAAAGAGGAGAACAGAGAACAGAGAAGAACAGAAATGAAAAGAGGAGAACAGAAATGAAAAGAGGAGAACAGAAATGAACAGAAATGAAAAGAGAAGAACAGAAATGAACAGAGAAGCAGAAATTAACAGAGAAGAACAGAAATGAACAGAGAAGAACAGAAATTAACAGAGAAGAACATAAATGAACAGATAAGAACAGAGAAGAACAGAAATGAACAGAAATGAACAGAGAAGAACAGAAATTAACAGAGAAGAACATAAATTAACAGATAAGAACAGAGAAGAACAGAAATGAACAGAAATGAACAGAGAAGAACAGAAATTAACAGAGAAGAACAGAAATTAACAGAGAAGAACAGAAATTAACAGATAAGAACAGAGAAGAACAGAAATGAACAGAGAAGAACATAAATGAAAAGAGGAGAACAGAGAACAGAGATGAACAGAGAAGAACAGAAATGAACAGAGAAGAACAGAAATGAACAGAGAAGAACAGAAATGAACAGAGAAGAACAGAAATTAACAGAGAAGAACATAAATTAACAGAGAAGAACAGAAATGAACAGAAATGAAGAGAAATGAACAGAGAGGAACAGAGAAGAACAGAGAAGAACAGAAATGAACAGAAATGAACAGAGAAGAACATAAATGAAAAGAGGAGAACAGAGAACAGAGAAGAACAGAAATGAACAGAAATGAACAGAGAAGAACAGAAATGAACAGAGAAGAACAGAAATGAACAGAGAAGAACAGAAATGAACAGAAATGGACAGAAATTAACAGAAATGAACAGAGAAGAACAGAAATGAAGAGAAATGAAGAGAAATGAAGAGAAATGAACAGAGAGGAACAGAGAAGAACAGAGAAGAACAGAGAAGAACAGAAATGAACAGAAATGAACAGAGAAGAACAGAAATTAACAGAAATGAAGAGAAATGAACAGAGAGGAACAGAGGAGAACAGAAAAGAACAGAAATAAACAGAAATGAACAGAGAAGAACAGAAATTAACAGAAATGAACAGAAATGAAGAGAAATGAACAGAGAGGAACAGAGAAGAACAGAGAAGAACAGAAATGAACAGAGGAGAACAGAAAAGAACAGAAATGAACAGAGAAGAACAGAGAAGAACAGAGAAGAACAGAAATGAAAAGAGGAGAACAGAGAAGAACAGAGGAGGAGCGGCAGATTTAAGTGGAACTGTACTGTAAACGATACATTCTATGTTTGATGTTTCTTCTCCTGTGGATGGAAAGCAGGTTCATCCTGTACTTCAAACCAGTGAACAGTAACCCAACAGGAATTCAGTCCACATATACTGTATAGTATCAGTCAAAGGTTTGTGTTCTTCTGTGTATTATATTAATAGTACTAATATTAGTGAATAAGGTTCTTCTTCTGTGTACTATATTAATAGTACTAATATTAGTGAATAAGTGTGAGGAGATCAGAACTATAGAATAGTCGGTATGGAATTATTCCTGGAGCAGAATTAAACATCTGGTTGTGTTTAAAGAATGTTTAGAGGGTCTTTTAGAAATGAGCTCATTTGCTCAGATGCAGATTTACATACTTTGAACATTCTGACCAGCAGCTTCATGAGGAGCCACATGAGCTGCTTCTCTAACAGGACTGAAGAAGATAGTGTAGATGCTGAGATCTTGTTCTGATAAACAGGTTTGGTGGTTTTATAGCTCTTATAAAAATATACATTCTCATTTTTACATTTAAAGACATTCAAATGTTTGTTTTAGTAATATTTGTGTACATGGGCTCCAACTTCACTGTTTACACTCAACACACTCATTACCCCACCCTGCCTCCTCCGTAACCTGGAAAACTGATTTTATGACACTATCTTACTGGTTGGAAGTCAGGCTGCCTCTGAGATTGCCAGGAACTCCGTCCATGACTCGTGTGATGTGGCTGGGCTCCAGTTCTCCTGGTGCATGGCTGAAGGCCAAGTACAGCTGGCACTCTCCACCATCAGGGTGGGAAGGGAGGTTCAGATCCCTGTGATAGAACACCAATCTAGTATGTGCCGTAACCAAGATTTACAGCACTAAAGAAACTGAAGAAGATCACAGCCTAATTAGACACTCATCTGGTCCATAACCTGCTTCCTCACAATAAAAGTGTCCTTCATCTAAACACACACACAGTGGACGGGTCAGGAGCTGCCTGCACACAGGAAGACCAGTACTTTTCAAATGGCATCAAAAATTAGACTTATAGAACATAGGGGCACTTCCACAGAGAATGGCTTCATATTTCAAGATCCATTCATCCATCTGGTACACTAATGAACATTCAAAATCCTTTATCTGATCAATAAGTGTCTGATCACAAGTAAGAACAGCAGATCTGATTAGAACAGATGTAAATAATCCTACATACAATACAAAGTAACATGAATATGTTATTGTGAGAGAAGTAGATCAGATCTTGATCCAGTTTGAAGAACAAAGTTAGGTTCCAGATTTCTCCTGGACGCCCCAGACATTGTATGAATGTATTCAGTTCCTTCAGTAGTAGGAGTGTCTAATAGAGTGGACAGTGAGTGGACACAGTGTTTAAACACTCCAGCAGCACTGCTGTGTCTGATCCACTCACATCAGCGCAGTCAGTGTCACTGCAGTGCTGAGAATGATCCACCTCCCTAATAGTATCTGCTCTGTGGTGGTCCTGTGGGGGTCCTGATCATTAAAGAACAGAGTAATAAAGTATACAGAGTCCACTGAAACAGTGGACAGTGAGTGGAGGTCCTGTATGGTCAGTGGAGTTGATACAGTGGACAGTGAGTGGAGGTCCTGTATGGTCAGTGGAGCTGATACAGTGGTCAGTGAGTGGAGGTCCTGTATGGTCAGTGGAGCTGATACAGTGGACAGTGAGTGTAGGTCCTGTATGGTCAGTGGAGCTGATACAGTGGTCAGTGAGTGGAGGTCCTGTATGGTCAGTGGAGCTGAAACAGTGGACAGTGAGTGTTTATTAACAAGCTCACAGCAATTTAGCACATGTTAGACAGTAGTTGTCTGAGAGGAAGTATAAAGTAGTCTGGCTGAAAATCTTCTAGATAGAAAGAAATAAGCAGTAAATAACTAATTAAAACTGTTTGTTCTGTGCTCTGTGTTTTACACGGTGAGTAATGGAGCTCTTTAGTTCCAACTACGGTAGTTTTATTTCGTGAGAACTGGTTAATACTCAGCGCTACACCCTCAGCTGACAACCCCTTCATCTCACATGCTTGGCCATGAAAGCAGCCGGGCAGGTTTTCCTCCGGTCTTCATGTAGAAGGTGCTGCGAGTGCTTTTCATAAGATAATTAGAGAAAAGAATGTGTTAAACAGCTCAGCTGCTGCATTGCCAATTTAAACACCCCCACAGGCTAAGCTCACAATGAGGTGTTAAATGACCACAAAGGCTCTCCAACAACCCAACCTACCAGACTGATCCACCCAGCTTTCAAACCAGACACCTAAACAAGACACTGACTACTGATCTCATCATCTGTGATCGGATTAGCTTTCTTTTATCTGGCCAAACAGAAAAATTACATTACAATCTTTTTGCGAGATAAAGAAATTGGATTGTGATATTTTGTCAGTTGCCTTGAGAGGCCACAAGGGGTCGCCAACGACCTATTATTATTATTAACTTTTTGAATTAAAACTTATTAAATCAAGCAGTGAAAAAAGACCCGTGTGAAAGAAATAGGAGTGAAAGATAGCAGGAGTTTTCTCTTTGTGCCCGAAGCTCTCTTCGTTCTCAGTGCCTTTAATTATGTTTTACACTCAGATTAATGTTTTTAGTTGAGGGGACTGATAGAAAGTCCCTAGAAAGACCCTTCACAAGTCTTCCACTCTTTCTGGTTCAACGTTCATCTAGAACTTAACAAGCACTTAGCTAGTACACATTTGTGTGTGTAGTGTGAGCTTGTGTCCTAGGACCACCACTTTTATCTACAATGCTTCTAAATAACGTCCCAGCCTACATGTCCATGTGGGCTGCCAATGGTGTCCCCTTTAGACAACACAGCTGGGGTCCACAAAGATTTGTTCATTGGCTCCATATGGACCCTTTGTGTGTGTTTTGCCCATGTAGGCCACTAATAGGGCCCAATCATCCACTGGCCCCACAATCAAAACAGAAATAACTGTAACCCTGCTGGAACCACAGATGTAGCCTAACTGAGGCCCACAATGGCTGCATAACTGTGTCCCATAACTGTAACACAGTTGGTCCACCATCAACAGGCCATCTGGTAGCCTTACTGGTGCCCATGTCTGTAGTCTAACTGGGCCCACAACTGTAGCCTAACTGGGCCCACAACTGTAGCCTAACTGGGGCTCACAACTGTAGCCAAACTGGGCCCATGACTGTTGTCTAACTGGGGCCCATAACTGTAGCCTAATTGGGCCCATAACTGTAGCCTAACTGGGGCTCACAACTTTAGCCTAACTGAGCCCATAACTGTAGTCTAACTGGGGCCCATAACTGTAATCTAACTGGGGCCCATAACTGTAGTCTAACTGGGGCCCATAACTGTAGTCTAACTGGGGCCCATAACTGTAGCCTAACTGGGCCCATGACTGTTGTCTAACTGGGGCCCATAACTGTAGCCTAATTGGGCCCATAACTGTAGCCTAACTGGGGCTTACAACTTTAGCCTAACTGAGCCCATAACTGTAGTCTAACTGGGGCCCATAACTGTAATCTAACTGGGGCCCATAACTGTAGTCTAACTGGGGCCCATAACTGTAGCCTAACTGGGCCCATAACTGTAGTCTAACTGGGCCCATAACTGTAGCCTAACTGGGGCCCATAACTGTAGTCTAACTGGGGCCCATAACTGTAGTCTAACTGGGCCCATAACTGTAGCCTAACTGGGCCCTTGACTGTAGTCTAACTGGGGCCCATAACTGTAGCCTAACTGGGCCCATAACTGTAGCCTAACTGGGCCCTTGACTGTAGTCTAACTGGGGCCCATAACTGTAGCCTAACTGGGCCCATAACTGTAGTCTAACTGGGGCTCACAACTGTAGCCTTACTGGGCCCATCACTGTAGTCTAACTGGGCCCATAACTGTAGTCTAACTGGGGCCCATAACTGTAGTCTAACTGGGGCCCATAACTATAGCCTAACTGGGGCTCACAACTGTAGCCTAACTGGGCCCATGACTGTAGTCTAACTGGGGCCATAACTGTAGTCTAACTGGGGCCCATAACTGTAGCCTAACTGGGCCATAACTGTAGTCTAACTGGGGCTCACAACTATAGCCTAACTGGGGCTCACAACTGTAGCCTTACTGGGCCCATGACTGTAGCTCAGCTGAGGCCCAACATTATAACCGAACTGTGGTCCATGTTCCACCAGTTAAAAAAGCCACTATAAGCCAACATAAACCCATACAGCCCAGTTAAAACCTATACAGGGCCCATGTGTGATGTGTTGCACTGGTGGTAATCAAAGAGCACCAAATTCAATCACCTTGTTTTTAAACTTGGGTATGAATCTTTTTGTGGTGTCACTCGAAAACAAGTGCTGTTTCATATTAGAGCACAACTGGGCTGAACTAGGTTCAAGTTAAAGGATGTGAAAAAGGCCTGCAGGGTTCTAAACCTTAACGAGGTGATATTTCTCAGCAGGATCCAGGAATTTACGATATACCATGACTTTCTTCCTCCTTTTGGACAGACTTGTCTTAAATGAACTTTCTAACTTTGTGAAATAGCCTGTCCAGCAGAGGGGCTATTTTTGAGGCACACTCTGATTCTTAAACAACCAACAAGGCCATGTTAGGTGGGGATTATAGATGATACACAATCTCCATTTTTGTTGAATTTTTAGTTTTCAGCAGCTGTTTGCTCAAAATAGCTTGGAAGGAATTCTGGTTCCATTGACTTACATTAAAAATAAAGTTCTTTCCTCTGGAGCTACTAGTTTTTCTTTGTTCTGTGACAAAATATACATGTATATCATTTACAGCTTTTAAAATAGTGAAGAAAAGAGAAATGATCATATCCACTAGACCTCCATGCTTTGTTTCTGTGATCTCCTGCTCTTTTCTCCACCACTAGAAGGCAGCTCGGTCATATGCATGTGTTCCAGACGAGCCAGCGTTCCGTTTATTGGAACACAGCCATTGTGTACGTACACGCAGCTCTGTGCACACTTCGGTGTAGAAATTGAGACAGAGCCTCCTTCGTGAGCCATCCAATGGGCGGTTTCTGTTGACATGACGTCGCCCGAGCACGCGCCTATCGCGTCCAGTGAGGGGCGGGCAGGTGGCCGAGCCCGGTTTAAAAGCCCGGCCGGAGGAGGAGATGCTCGGCAGGAGAATGAGAGAAAAACAGACACGGATCTCCTCCGAAAGCAGCTGGAGCCGCAACCAGTCCCGCTCTGACTACCTGTACCTGCTGAAAGGTGAGTTTTATTACTGATATTAGTCTCTGATATTATTAATATTATTAATACGCTGCGCTGTGTTTGATGTGAGGTCGCGAGCTGTAGGGAGGAGTCAGTGTTAGTACAGCTGGCGGGATACGCGCTGCGCGTGGTGCTGTTGTAACCCGCGTTTCCGCAAGTCGTCCTCTCTGTTGCATCATTGGGATCAGAAATGATGTACAGTCACTGCGTAACCTGCGCTGGCAGTGTCGTCAGCATCCTCCTCCTCCACCTCCACCACCTGCTGCTGCTGCTGCTGCTGCTGTTGTTGTTGTTTGTGTATTGATAGTATTATTGATAGTATTATTGATAGTATTGTTGATAGTATTGTTGATTAGATGTCAGGATGCTCTGAATCCCATTGTGTTCAGGTTGCTGAGGGTTTAATAGCGCCTCCTTCTGAACCCAGCTCAGTGCTGTAGTGAGACTTCAGAGCTTTAGGGAGATCTTTAAGTCTGTGTCTGCTGAAACTGCTGGTTTTGTATGCCTGTCTAGTTTAAAAGAGCTGTATTATGAAAAGATGGACCATGATATGCTTGGTCAGCAGCTCAGGTTACTATGATGGGTCAATTTCTTTATGTTCACTGTTCACCACCAGCAGGTAGATCTGTATGCTGATTTATTCTGTTTACTATATTCAGTGGTTACTAAGATAGGTTGCTTAAGTATATATATATATATATATATATATATATATATATATATATATATATATATATATATATATATATATATATATGATTCATATAAACCCAAGATCGACCTTTAAAATTAGCATTCTTTGTACGTTTACCACATTAGTTCTCTGAAAACCTCTTTCCATATTCAAACAAAACATATTATTGTAACTGAAAGATCCATAAATGAATCAATATTGAATCGAATCGGAAATCAAATTGAATTGGGACCTTGTGAATCAGGATTGAATTGGGATCGAACCAATCCGGGAAATCAGTGGCGATACCCAGCCCTAATATATATATATATATATATATATATATATTATATAACGTCCAGGAGATTAACTCATTCAGGAAGCACAGCCATCAGAATACAGTAAATATGTAGGTTAAATACAAAAAACACATGTACTATACCACTATAATAAATACACACTAATAACAACTAATAATAATGACTTACTATTTAGCCCATACTCTTTAATAAGCACTACGTGGACCATACAGGACTACATATAGGAAAACTGATAAACAATAAACATTCTGACTGGTTAAGGAACCCAAGGGCCATCTTAGAAACCACTGTTTATATGGTACTGGATGAGGTGACCATTGGGTGGGCTATATTAAAAACTTGAGTAAGGTCAAGATTTGTGTTATATATATATATATATATATATATATATATATATATATATATATATATATATATATATATATATATATATATATATATATATATATAATGCTGAACCTAGATTAGGTGCCACAGAGGCTGGCAGCTAGATACTAGAGGCATGTGTTTTTTGTATTTTGTATTTAGTCTACATATTACAATGAATGTCTAGATGAACACTGGACATTAACTGAATATACTCTGCTGAGGTGAACATCTTCACCATCTTCCTCAGGTTTCTTATATCCAGCACAATGGCCACTTCTTCCAGTCCCATGTGTCCAATGCTTCCTAAGATGCTCCTTAGGTTCCTTAACCAGTCAGAATGTTTAATGTTTATCAGTTTTCCCATATATAATCCTATATATTTGCCATATAGTGCCTTATTAAAGAGTAAGGCCAAATAGTGAGTGAGTTATTGGTGGGTTATTTATTAAAGTGGCATGTGGTTTTTGTATTTAACCTACATATTTACTGTATTTAGGTGGATGTGCTTCTTGAACAGATGAATCTCAAGTAATCAAGTTTTTAATATAGCCCATCCAATGGTCACCTCATACAGTACCTTATAAACAGTGGTTTCTAAGATGGCCCTTGGGTTCCTTAACCAGTCAGAATGTTTATTGTTTATCAGTTTTCCTATATGTAGTCCTGTATGGTCCACGTAGTGCTTATTAAAGAGTATGGGCTAAATAGTAAGTAATTATTAGTTATTATTAGTGGGTTATTTATTATAATTGCTTGTGTTTTTTTTTGTATTTAACCCCCATATTTGCTGTATTCTGGTGGCTGTGCTTTGCGAACGAGTGAATCTCCAGGACGTTATTGCTTTATTTTAACTGTGTAGCTGAATAAACTCAACCGAAGTGCAACAAATCTTGACCCCTTTTACTTGGGCTTTTTATATAGCCCTCACAATGGTCACCTCATCCAGTACCGCACATTCAGTGGTTCAAACAAATCTCCTGGATGTTATTGCTGTATTTTTAGCTGTGTAGTTAAATAAACTCAGCCAGAGTGCATGGTGAACATCTCGACCCTCTTCCTCAGGTTTCTTATAGCCCTCACAATGGCCACCTCGTCTAGTGCCAAGCTCAGTAAAGCTGTGAAGCAGCAGTACATGGACCTTCCTCAGGGAGACAAGGTGCAGGCCATGTACATCTGGATCGACGGAACAGGAGAGGGACTCCGCTGCAAAACCAGGACTTTGGATGAAGAACCCAAGACCATCGAAGGTACTAACTTTTCTACAAACGCTGAACCTAGATTAGGTGCCACCGAGGCTGGCGGCTAGATACTGTCCCATTAGGTGTTGTAACTTGTATGCTAACGGCTGTAACCGTTCACAGATCTCCCCGAGTGGAACTTTGATGGCTCTAGCACATACCAGTCTGAAGGCTCCAACAGTGACATGTACCTCATCCCCAAGGCCATGTTCAGAGATCCATTCAGGAAGGACCCCAACAAGCTGATTCTGTGTGAGGTGCTCAAGTACAACCGTAAACCTGCAGGTAAGATCTTCCAGGTTGAATAGGGTGCTAGTTGAAAGGATTTGATGTTTACCAGTAAAACAGGAACGAGCCTCTTCATGACCTTCTGAACTTCTGTTTCAGAAACCAACCTTCGCCAGACGTGTAAAAAGATCATGGATATGGTGGAGAACCAGCATCCATGGTTCGGCATGGAGCAGGAGTACACCATTCTCGGCATAGACGGTCATCCTTTCGGCTGGCCCTCAAACGGCTTCCCTGGACCACAAGGTAGTTATCATTGGGACTTTGTTAGATCTCTTTATGGCTTATGTTGAAGAACCTTGATTTTGGTTTAGATCTTGCTGATCTAAGATGTATGTGTGAAAGGTTTCTCCTTCCAGACTAAATGAATGTTGTGTTTTAACAGGTCCATACTACTGTGGAGTGGGTGCGGACAAGGCCTACGGGAGAGACGTCGTTGAGGCCCATTACAGAGCCTGTCTATACGCTGGGGTTCAAATCTGTGGAACCAATGCTGAAGTTATGCCTGCACAGGTAAATGTCTCTGAAGCACCTGATGAAACCGGCTAATGGACCTGCTCAGGTAGTGCTTAAGATTCCGCTAAATGATGGCGGTGTTAAAGTTTACACTCTTGTTTTTTCTTCAGTGGGAATTCCAGGTGGGTCCTTGTGAAGGCATCAGTATGGGAGACCACCTTTGGATAGCTCGCTTTATCTTGCACAGGGTGTGTGAAGACTTTGGTGTTGTGGTCTCCTTCGACCCCAAACCCATCTCAGGCAACTGGAACGGAGCCGGATGCCACACTAACTTCAGCACTAAGGGGATGAGAGAGGAGGGAGGTTTGAGGTATGTTTGTAGAAATGAGCAAATATGGAATCTGCTTTAAGCTACTGAACTGATCTACTAAGGTGTCTAGACTAGACAACATGAACAGTATATTAAGTGGCCCCATCAAAATAAGTTTGTCATGGAAATAATGACTCAAATGGATAATTAGCCCAGCAAGTAGCCCAGCAAGTAGCCCAGCAAGTAGAAATATGTCAAATAAATAATGACTCAAATGGGTAAGTGGCCCAGTAAGTGGCCCAGTAAGTGGCCCAGTAAGTGGCCCAGTAAGTGTCCCAGTAAGTGGCCCAGTAAGTGGCCCAGTAAGTGGCCCAGTAAGTGGCCCAGTAAGTGGCCCAGTAAGTATAAATATGTTAAGGAAATAATGACTCAAATGGATAAGTAGCCCAGCAAGTAGCCCAGCAAGTAGCCCAGCAAGTAGCCCAGCAAGTAGCCCAGCAAGTATAAATATGTCAAATAAATAATGACTCAAATGGGTAAGTGGCCCAGTAAGTGGCCCAGTAAGTGGCCCAGTAAGTGGCCCAGTAAGTGGCCCAGTAAGTGGCCCAGTAAGTGGCCCAGTAAAATAAATATGTCAAGGAAATAATGACTCAACTGGATAAGTAGCCCAGTAAGTAGCCCAGTAAGTAGCCCAGTAAGTAGCCCAGTAAGTAGCCCAGTAAGTATAAATATGTCGAGTAATAATGAGTCAAATGGGTAAGTAGCCCAGTAGGTAGCCCAACGTCAAAGCAGTCTAAGAGCTGAACCAACAGAACAGAAAGAAGTGGAACCCAGTAGGGACTTGGTAGATCCGTGTGCAGGATTAAAGTGTAATTAAGAGAAAGTACATTTGCAGCTTTCATTGCACAGCTAGGCTAATCGAGTCTTCTGTGACTGCAGGCATATCGAGGAGGCCATTGAGAAGCTCAGCAAGAGACATAAATACCACATTCGTGCCTATGATCCTAAAGGGGGTCTGGATAACGCCCGCCGCCTGACCGGCCACCACGAAACCTCCAACATCAACGACTTCTCTGCCGGAGTGGCTAACCGCGGTGCTAGCATTCGTATCCCGCGTGCCGTCGGCCAAGATAAGCGAGGGTACTTTGAAGACCGCCGTCCATCAGCCAACTGCGACCCGTACGCCGTTACCGAAGCCCTTATTCGTACGTGTCTGCTCAACGAGGAAGCGGAAGAGCCTGTGGAATACAAATGAACTGAACGATGATCCTCCTTTTAAGAGCTCCGTGTTTTCTGGGCGGGGTTAGAAGTACCGTTTTTTCTTGTACTGTAATTAGTGGTTTTACTGGAGCGTTGTATTTAGCTGACTGGTCAATCGAGTACAACAGAGGGACTAGATGAAACGCCTCGTCTACGGAGTGTATTTTATTTTTTTCTTTGAAGTTTGTCCTAAACGTTTTACTGCGCTCACTGCCAGTTGTTCCCAGTTTTAAAAGTTCAACAGATCCTATAATTCCAGATGCTGGCCGACATCTAGTGTGGAGGGGAGAACGACTGTGTGGAGGTCTGCTCGGCTTGTAGAACCAGCACTAGCTGTTTTTGGGGGGGTTTTGTACATAGACAGTTCTGTTGAACCTCTGTTTGAGCATGTGATGTGTTTTAACTAGCCTAAAAGTTTTACACTTGTTCTAAGATGATGACATTGCCATGTTCTGGTCCATTTTTACTGGATCCAGATCACTGGTTTGTGTTGTTTCTGACAGGGTCCAATATGCATTGGTGATTTTTTTACATATTTGTACAGCTCCCGTTGTGTTCCGCCTGATAAAACATTTAATATTTAATTCTCACAGTGCCAAATTTATTACAGGAGAAAGAGAGGTTTAACTTTGTCTATCACCAGTACATTAAAACTCTTAATACTTTTACCAAATGTTGTGGCTGTAGTGTTTATTTCCTTTCATTTTTGATAATGTGAGCAGGGGTGTCTGAGACGCTGGACAGCAAGTTGTTCTGTATAGGGTTTGTGAAGCTTAGGTTAGATGTACAGTAGGTAAATGAGAAACTTGACCCAATTCCTGCTAATATATAAAATCCAGTGCACAATAATTCAATTTCCAATTAAACATGAATGCTTACAGAAAATAATAATATTATGTATGTACTAGGAAAAAGAAATTAGGCCAATTAGAGTCATTAGTTTCAATCCTACTTTCCAGCCTGTCTTTAAAATCAAACTGACTGATTTGGCTACTGTGCCTTTAAGACTGATTGTTTTTTTATATATATAATATATATATATATATATGTTCTCCATTCTGATTGGCTGCTTCGTACTCTGCTTCACTCAAGACCCAGTGTTTTGTGTAGCCACCATAGCAACTGTGGAAAGAGTGTGTTTGGAATTATGGGCAGCCTCTCATTTAACTGTGATGGTGGTTCAACGATGCTCTGGAGAAACATGCGCCTGAGCAGAATCTGAAGTGCTGCAGGCAGATATAAGTCAATGCATCAGTTTTTGTGATCTCATAAAACAAGGAATTAAAAAATAGCTTTTTTAGTTTAGATCTAAAGAGTTAACTACCACACAGGCTTTCCAGAAAGTAAAATGAGGAGCTATTTAAGTTTTTATCATCTTTTTTGCGTATGCCATCCGTATATAATTGGCTCAGATGATTGTCTGGATGAACTACAGTCAGAGCTGAGGTATTTTGACTTCAGGGGAAAGTGTATATCATTTATATCCAAGGAAAAATCTGGTAACATAATGAGGCTGGACTATAAAAGTTTCTTATTTTCATGCCATGACCAGCAGGGAGCTAGAGAACCGGGTTCTCTTGTACAAAAACATCACAGAAATGTTACTTACTGGAGTTTTCAGATGATTCTTCTGGCAGGAGTTATGGAGTCCATGTGTTGTGCATGGGCTGACTTGATCCACAGTTATGTCTGGGTTGAGTATGGCTGACTAGATCAATACAGAAGAATCTGTACATGCAGTCATGATTATTATTTTTTTTTTACTTTGAGAATCAATCATTAAGATCTTCGTTCAGCAGTTAGTCTCTGTGAAATGGTCCTGATTGTCTGCATCACCAGTTTCCACTGTAAAAATGTTGATTGGAGGCCTCGTTCTGTAAACCCGGATAAGTTTAGTCTAATCAAAATATTAGTGGAACCTCAAGTTAAATTAAGTTTTGACAGTTTTTAAAGTTCAAAGTGTTGTGCTGGTGTGAGTGGATCAGACACAGCAGTGCTGCTGCTGGGGTGTTTAAACACCTCAGTGTCACTGCTGGACTGAGAATCGTCCACCAACCAAAACTATCCAAACAACAGCGTCCTGTGGGCAACGACGAAGGACAGTGAGTGGACACAGTGTTTAAACACTCCTGCAGCACTGCTGTGTCTGACCCACTCATACCAGCACAACACACACTAATACACCACCACCACTTCAGTGTCACCGCAGTGCTGAGAATGATCCACCTCCCTAATAGTATCTGCTCTGTGGTGGTCCTGTGGGGGTCCTGATCATTAAAAAACAGAGTAATAAAGTATACAGAGAATCAGATGAACTACAGTCTGTAAGTGGAGCTCCTGTATGGTCAGTGGAGCTGATACAGTGGACAGTGAGTGGAGGTCCTGTATGGTCAGTGGAGCTGATACAGTGGACAGTGAGTGGAGGTCCTGTATGGTCAGTGGAGCTGATACAGTGGACAGTGAGTGTAGGTCCTGTATGGTCCGTGGAGCTGATACAGTGGACAGTGAGTGGAGGTCCTGTATGGTCAGTGGAGCTGATACAGTGGACAGTGAGTGGAGGTCCTGTATGGTCAGAGGAGCTGATACAGTGGACAGTGACTGGAGGTCCTGTATGGTCAGTGGAGCTGATACAGTGGACAGTGAGTGGAGCTCCTGTATGGTCAGTGGAGCTGATACAGTGGACAGTGAGTGTAGGTCCTGTATGGTCAGTGGAGCTGATACAGTGGACAGTGAGTGGAGGTCCTGTATGGTCAGTGGAGCTGATACAGTGGACAGTGAGTGGAGGTCCTGTATGGTCAGTGGAGCTGATACAGTGGTCAGATATTGTAGAAACTGGGTTTAAATGTTTTCAGTGATAGGGACCCTTTAAAGAATGACTGGTTCCTGCTCATCTTACGTCTAGTTCTATTGTAGTATCTAGTTCAGGCTTGGATGGTGAACAATGGGAGGCATTTAAGAAGATGCCTACACAGCCTTTGCCCAGTGAAGCATATCTGATTTTCCCCAGCTCAGGAGTCACCAGTCTCCTGGGAACCAGGGTGTGGCTTCAGGTTTTGATTTCAACCAGGCAGAATCTAATACAGCTAATCGCGTGTCTGGAAACGGAGACAGATTCAGTGGAATGGCAGCTTCACTGGAATGTACTCCTGACCCTATGCTCCCTTTAGAAGCTGTGGGATGCACTGCAGTCAGCATGATACCTCCAGATTCCTGTGACCACCTACCAGGACCTTACTGAGTCTCCCAGTCTGTCTAGCTGCTATCAACTGAGTTGATCAGTGGTCACCAACCCTTCTCCTGGAGAACTACTTAAGTGCAGAGTTTTATTCCGACATCCAACTTCTGTAAAAGTTGGAGCAGGTATGGAATTAGACTCAGGAAGAAAGATCTCAAGGACCAGGGTTGGTCACCAATGGGATAGAATGATCAAGGTACCAAATCCAAACTGCTATTGCTGTAAGTGCACAATTTATTTTACTCAAATAGAGTCAATCGTGAGTTGGAGGTTGGATAGCCAGTTTAGTGACCAGAGGGTCACCAGTTTGATCCTCTGAACTGACAGGACACGACTGAAGTTCCCTGGATCAAGTTGCTCCCCTGGGTACTGTGGATAGGGCTGCCCACCAATCTGGGCACGTGTATTTACTGCTTCCTGGAGTGTGTGTGTGTGTGTGTGTTCACTAGTGTGTGTGTGTGTGAATGCCCCTTTTGGCTGGAGGGTCCACTGGGTCAAGCTCAATTTTGTGCAGGATGATATCTGAGCCTGCATCATCTTTCTCACAGCTGTGGTTTTGTTTGTACACCATCTCTCTTTGATGATTTATCGTATTTTGATGGGCACGGTAAATGTAGACACACTGGCACATGTTGGCTGTTGTCTCGTGCATGAGCTGAAGTTCACTGGGGTCTTATAGTGGTCATCAAATTATATTTAGACTTGCTGATATCACACGCTGTGTGTGTACATCCTTGCCTACATTTGCAGGCCAAGAATCATCTCAGACTATGAAAGCTTGCTGATCGGGGATCACACAGCTCTGACACGCCAGCGCCACGGGGAAAACGCAATTACTCCAAATTATTTGTATAATTTCGTGCCATCCTGAGAGGATGCAGTGAACGCAGAGACCGGTTCCTCTGCTGCGGTCACGCGTAGCCCCCAAGACCCCGGCACATGCTGTATTTACGTCCAACGGTTATTCAATCTTCTGGAGCTCCTAATAGAATTGGGCTTCGATTCAAAGTAGTCCAGAAGCTGCAGGCACGCAATTATGAAGCCAAAATGATGAGCAGTGGCGACCCAGTGGACCTAAATTTGGACCTCTCAGACACCTGCCCAGTAAACATCACGTGTGGGGCTATTCCATTTCGAGCGGTCCAAGTCGGAAAGGTACAGAGTGTTCCGACCTATTTAACAAACAGGAGTCGTGTGTCTTTTCTTTGGAATGTATGTGCGTGTGTGATTATGCTGTGTGCGTCTGCTGCTCACCTCTGTTCTCAGGTCAGAGAGGAGGATGGGCAGATCCAGCTTGACATATGGGTCACAGCAATCTGAAGTTTAGCCTTTACTCTGAGAATGACACAGATTTCCAATGCATTGCTGCATTACTGACACCAGTGTATCAGCTCTACTGACCACACAGGAGCTACACTGATGATCAGGACCCCCACGAGACCACCACAGAGCAGGTATTATTTGGGATTTGGACTATTCTCTGTCCAGCAGTGACAGCAAGAATGAAAAACTGATCCACACACACCAGCACAACCAGCACAACACACACTAACACACCACCACCACCACAGTGTTACTGCAGTGCTGAGAATGACCCACCTCCCTAATAGTATTTGCTCTGTGGTGGTCCTGTGGGGGTCCTGATCATTTATATTATTAGGAACAGGCAACACATTGGTTTAGAATCGGTAGAAACAATTTTGCAAGAACCATGAATCTGTAGTCTGACCTATCTAAGGCTCTGAAGGAGTCACAGTTAGATGGTGAAATATATATTATTGAATTATGATATTATTTGTTTTATGATATTCAGACAGAGCAGGGAATATGTTTTACAAACTTTAAATATCTGTGTTTTAATCTAAAGCAGCCAAAACGGTGCACAAGACTTGCTACCATAGAGCTAACATACTCCTTAAAACCCCATAGAGGTGCTAGCAGAGTATATCAATATCATAGAGATGTTTTCCAGCTTTTTGACTACAATGTGACATTTATGGCCCAAACTGAGGGACCAGCCCTACTAGACAGAGTTCACTGCTGGATAAAAGTATAAAACAGTCCATCAGAAGAAACGTTAGTCTATTTGACAACACAGTTTTAGTGTGTGATGATTAAGGTATGTTGCTTGCACAATGTTAAAAATAATAGTTTTGCTAGAAATCTGATATTACTTTTAATGAACTTTCTCTACTGAGCTGTTGCTAATTAGTGAAAAATATACTTACATTACTTGTAGCTCCAAAAACCAAATATATTGACAAATGTCCAAAGAAAAACATTCTTCTCCATTTTTGTCCATGTGTATTTTTCTACATCATTTAAACATATAAACTGTTTTTACATTGTATGCAAATTTCTGATAGAAATTTGGTTCCATTGACTTACATTAAAAGTAAAGTCTATTTTTGGCCTCTCCTGTGAAGCCATTCTGGAAAATACTTGTTTTTCCTCGGCCAGAGACAATATATTGGTTAATCAGCTACGTTTGGTGTAAGAGAATCATTTTTTAAGCCAAACTCTTTTCTCAACAGACCCAGTATTTAGTCAATGAGCTGAACTGAATCTGTGAAATCAGGAGAGCAGCGAACCAGTAGGCCTCAGGAACTGGACATGATTTGGGATTATGCAAACTGTAACCAAGGGGGGACAAATTTAGCTCTCCCGAACTTTTCAATACCCTGGCACCCACCCCCTGCCTCACGCAGGATTATCACAGGCTTTACCTGCTTTTTCCACACGGTATTCCACTCAGGCTAAGATAGCCACCAATACAAGTATATGAACGTGTCCTTCACCTTCACGTTGTGGATAAACTGAACCCTATAACTGAGAAAGTGGGTCACAGACTCAGTGTTCAGTACTTTAACCAAACATTACTATTAAAGGATCTGTACGTGGCCAGCAATGCTACAAATGTGCAGAGATGGGGGGACTTGACACGGGGAGAACCCGGAACGAAGGTGGCCTTAAGGAGGTACGGCAAATGCCCAATAATCAGAGCCATATGCGGTTAAGGTCATATAAAAGCTTGTTTACATTCCAGCGCTAACTAACGAGGACTATTTTCCAGACATGAGACCAAGTCACTAAGTTGCAAGTAACAAGTAAGTCTCAAGTCAATACAACCAAGTCCCGAGTCAAGTCCCGAGTCTTAAACTTTGAGTCCTAGTCAAGTCACCAGATGTAAAATCATTTCAGTATTTAACACAACTGATGCAGTTGATTAGTAGAATATTAAACTAACCTTAAAATAACATTAACATTTTTAAAGTTTCTATTATAACAAAAATAACTTGCAAATTTGATCATTTCAAGTAGTTCTAATCACTAATCACCATTACCAGTCCATTACCAGTCCAATCACCTCATTACCAGTCCATCACCAGTCCAATCACCTCATTACCAGTCCATCACCAGTCTAATCACCTCATTACCAGTCCATCACCAGTCTAATCACCTCATTACCAGGCCTTCACCAGTCCAATCACCTCATTACCAGTCCATCACCAGTCTAATCACCTCATTACCAGTCCATCACCAGTCCAATCACCTCATTACCAGTCCATTACCAGTCCTATCACCTCATTACCAGTCCATTACCAGTCTAATCACCTCATTACCAGTCCATTACCAGTCCAATCACCTCATTACCAATCTAATCACCTCATTACCAGTCCATTACCAGTCTAATCACCTCATTACCAGTCCATTACCAGTCTAATCAGCTCACTACCAGTCCATTACCAGTCCAATCACCTCATTAACAGTCCATCACCAGTCCACTCACCTCATTACCAGTCCATTACCAGTCTAATCACCTCATTACCAGTCCATTACCAGTTAAAATAGGTGTTGAAGCAGAAACACCACTAAACTGTGAGGCAGTGGGTCTGGAAGGCCGAGGCTGAGAAACACTGCACTGTATGAAGTATTAGGACTCATTACACCTACAGGAATTTTAATAATCACATTCTAAACCATAACCAATAATATCTGGACGGGTCTTTCAGTCTTAAGAGCATGTGTGACTCTGCAGTAGCTCTGCATGGACTGATCAGTGATTGTACTGTTCTGCTCTACTGGATCACTTCCTGTCTGAGACGCTGAGCTTCCTAAACTCTTTAATGTTTCAGTGAAGTTCTCAGTGGACGGTGGAAGATCTAGGAGGAGGAACAGAGGGAGAGAGCTTCCTTCACATAAGCTGTTTATCATTATGTTGCTAAGTTTGCTAGCTTGTTAGCCAGCGAGCTAGCTAACTGCTGTATGTGAAATATACAAAGCAGAGACTTCCTGTTCTTCAGAGCAGAGACTTCCTGTTCTTCGTGTCTCTAAAGTGGAACAGAGTTTGAAGTGGTTGAAGCTCCATCTGTGATCTCGACTCCACGTGTCCTGCATGTCGCAGTTCTTTTTTATTTACTGCAGCAGAATCTTTGTAGTTCAACGAGATTATCATCTCGTGATTGGCTGCAGAACTTCACTTGTTGCTAGGTTACGGATAAACTGAGTGGCGCAGCTCAGCTATCCAGCCTTACAGCACCATTTAATACAAAAGTTATTTTATTGTTTGATTATTTATTATGTTAAAATAGGGTGGTGAGTCTTTTTTTTAAGTCTTAAAGCTCAAGTCCGATTCCAAGTCCAAGCCAATAAAGGTAAAGTCTAAGTCAAGTTGCAAGTCTTTAGTGATGTTGTCGAGTCACAAGTTATTAGTTTAGTGAGTCCAAGTCATGTGACTCAAGTCCACACGTCTGCTATTTTCTCACAGATGTGACGCAAACCTTCCAGAACCAAATCAAATCCTGACCGTGGGTTTCTCGTATCACGTGGATCAACAATTAGTCGTTATGAGTGAAGAAAATGTGGTCCATGGTTGTTAGTGTACAGCTTCCTGAATACTGAGCCTGCAGGAAGACTCAGAGAGATGTACAGATATTCATTCATTCATCCATTCATTCATTCATTCATTCATTTATTTCCAAGCTGCTCATCTTCTGGGTTGCAGGGGGTGCTGGAGCCTATCCCAGCACATACTGGGCAGAGAGAGCATCCTGGACCGGCCACCAGTCCCTCACAGGTCAGAGACACATTCACACACAGGAGCAATTTAGTAATCTGACCGCATGTCTTTGGACTGAGGGAGGAAACCAGAGCCACTGGAAGAAACCCACCTGGACATCAGGAGAACATGGAAACTCTGCAGGGATAGGATCCCAGGTCCTCGATCTTGGCGCTACCCACTGGGACACTGTGTTGCCCCAAATTACATAAATATCTCAATTAAAATCTGTAAATCCTTAAATCAGGTAACCAGAATACACTACTCTCGTTTGAGGGACATTCAGTGAGTCTGGACTTTAATGTCTTCTACATGTGGTGGTAGTTTGAGAGAAGACTGATTAATGGAGTGGGGGGAACTCTGAGATCTTAGGCTGGAGTTCTGGGGGCTTCTGTCTGTGGCCAGAAGGCCAGACCATCCTGTAACTGAGCTGTCATAGGACTGAGGAGCAGCGAGGAGATGAGGTGGGGACTGTGAGAACTTTGTCACAGGAAATGGAAGGTGGATGTGAATTTACAGGGTGCCAAATAGGAAGGAGGTGGAGATTGACATCCCAACCCCCCCCACCCCAAATAAAAAAGTACTAAACATTATAGAACTATAGAGAGCGTAATGTTTTTGTACGCTGACATAAAAACGTAAATCAGAACAATTTTATGGGTTACATTACATCCAGTGCAAATTAAATCTAAATAATAGACAAATAAATACATTTGTACTGTAAAAAATACAGAACACAAACACATTCTGAATTTTGTGTGTAGTGGTTAGTATGGTGGTGTAGTGGTTAGTATAGTGGTGTAGTGGTTAGTACGGTGGTGTAGTGGTTAGTATGGTGGTGTAGTGGTTAGTATGGTGGTGTAGTGGTTAGTATGGTGGTGTAGTGGTTAGTATGGTGGTGTAGTGGTTAGTATGGTGGTGTAGTGATTAGTATGGTGGTGTAGTGGTTAGTATGGTGGTGTAGTGATTAGTATGGTGGTGTAGTGGTTAGTATGGTGGTGTAGTGGTCAGTATGGTGGTGTAGTGATTAGTATAATGGTGTAGTGGTTAGTATGGTGGTGTAGTGGTTAGTACGGTGGTGTAGTGGTTAGTATGGTGGTGTAGTGGTTAGTATGGTGGTGTAGTGGTCAGTATGGTGGTGTAGTGGTCAGTACGGTGGTGTAGTGGTCAGTATGGTGGTGTAATGGTTAGTATGGTGGTGTAGTGGTTAGTATGGTGGTGTAGTGGTTAGTATGGTGGTGTAGTGATTAGTATGGTGGTGTAGTGGTTAGTATGGTGGTGTAGTGATTAGTATGGTGGTGTAGTGGTTAGTATGGTGGTGTAGTGGTCAGTATGGTGGTGTAGTGATTAGTATAATGGTGTAGTGGTTAGTACGGTGGTGTAGTGGTTAGTACGGTGGTGTAGTGGTTAGTATGGTGGTGTAGTGGTTAGTATGGTGGTGTAGTGGTCAGTATGGTGGTGTAGTGGTCAGTACGGTGGTGTAGTGGTCAGTATGGTGGTGTAGTGGTTAGTATGGTGGTGTAGTGGTTAGTATGGTGGTGTAGTGGTCAGTATGGTGGTGTAGTGGTTAGTATGGTGGTGTAGTGGTTAGTACGGTGGTGTAGTGGTCAGTATGGTGGTGTAGTGGTCAGCACTGTCTCCTCACAGTAAGATGATCTGGGTTGGATTCCCGGTCCGGGTGGTTCTGTGTGGAGTGTGTATGTTCTCTCTGTGTTTGAGTGGGTTCCTCCGGGTACTCCGGTTTCCTCCCACAGTCCAAACACATGCATGTTAGGATCCTCACTCTAAACTGACCGTAGGTGTGAGTGTGTGTGTGTTGAGCCTGATGACACTGGGATTGACTCCAGAACCCCCCGTTTACCCATATAGTGGGATAAAGCAGAAGATCATGAATGGATGGGTGGAATATATATAAATATACATAGGTGTGTGTGTATGTGTGTGTGTTTGTCCCTGCAGACTGCTTTTTGAAGATGAAAGGTTCTATTTAAGGTAAAGTTCTTAATCTTCTGTCGTATGTGTTGAGTTGCTCGTATCTAATAACCGTCAGTGCATATGTTCAGTGAGGCACACACACGCTTCATGCCTCAGTCACCAGGACCTCTGGCCCATCAACTGTCCTCTCCGTGCTCTGTCCCTGCAGCCTGC